>JAJMIM010000005.1:0-600000 GCA_030583445.1 Debaryomyces nepalensis | reverse complement strand
CGGAAGCAAGTTTGCCGGTGGTAAGTCTGCAGATGCCAGTGGAGCTTCAGGAGCTTCAGGAGCTACTTCTGGAGGCCATGGTAAGGAAGCAGCCGCAGGTGCAGCCGGTGCAGCAGGTGTAGGAGCTGCTGGTGCAGGTGCATACGGTGCTTCACACGGTTCTTCGCACGGTTCTTCTGGTAAGGATGCTTACGGTTCTTCTGGCAAGGACACTTATGGCTCCAGTGGTTCAGGTGCTCACGGCTCTTCTGGTAACGATGCCTACGGTTCTAGTGGCCATGGCTCTTCTGGTAGCGACGCATACGGTTCTAACACTCATGGTTCTTCTGGCAGAGATGCTTACGGATCCTCTGGTGCTGGTGCCGGTTCTTCTGGCAGAGACGCTTACGGATCCTCTGGTGCCGGATCATCTGGTAGAGACGCATATGGATCATCTGGTGCTGGTTCTTCTGGCAGAGACACATACGGCTCATCTGGTAACGATGCTTACGGATCTAGTGGCCATGGTTCTGGTTCCGGTTCTGGCCATGGTTCTTCTGGTAGAGATACTTACGGCTCTTCTGGTAACGATTCTTACGGATCTAGTGGCCATGGTTCTGGTTCCCACTTGAAGGAAGCTGCTGCAGGTGCTGCAGGTGCTGCAGGTCTTGGTGGTGCTGCTTACGGTGCTTCTAAACATGGTTCTTCTAATACTGACTCATACGGTTCATCTGGTGCCGGTTCATCTGGTGCCGGTTCATCTGGTAGAGACGCATACGGTTCCTCTGGTGCTGGCTCTTCTGGTAGAGATGCTTACGGTTCCTCTGGCGCTGGTTCTTCCGGTAGAGATGCTTACGGTTCCTCTGGCGCTGGTTCTTCTGGCAGAGACACATACGGATCATCTGGTGCTGGCTCTTCTGGCAAAGATGCGTACGGATCATCTGGTAACGATTCTTATGGCTCTAATACCCACGGATCTAGTGGTCATGGTTCCTCTGCTAGAGACACTTACGGTTCATCTGGTGCTGGTTCCTCCGGTAGAGATGCTTACGGTTCCTCCGGTGCTGGTTCTTCAGGTAACGACGCTTATGGCTCTAGCACTCATGGTTCTAACACTCATGGTTCCCACGGTAAGGAAGCTGCTGCAGGTGCTGCAGGTGCTGGCCTCGGTGGTGCTGCTGGATACGGTGCTTCTAAGCACGGTTCTTCTAACACTGATTCATATGGTCAATCCGGTAGTTCTGGTTACGGTCAATCAGGCTCATCAGGTTCCGGTTCTGGTTCTAAGTCCTCTGGTCTTGGCGGTTTCAGTACTGGAAATGACAAGCTTGACTCCAAGATCGCATCATTAGACGAACCAGTTCAACAACAAGCTAAGGATGCTTTCCACAAGGGTTACAAGGATGCTCAAAATGCTTTCCGTAATTAAGTGGATAAAACGATTATGCATTTTACGTGTTTAATTTCTCTTTAAGTATTAGTTATATTATTTAAAATTTATATATATTATTCAGATAATATAAAGTCGTTATATAATAATTTGAAATTTATGTACTCAAATACCTCTAACTAGAACAGCTACATTGCAACATCGAATAACCTGCACCCATATCACTCTGTAACAACCAGTTATTCTCCAATTCCTTCAACTCTGAGCCCCATTTTGACTTATCGTACGGGTTGAATGACATTTTCTCTAATTTTTTTAAATAGGATAAATCATTTCCATTACTCTCTTCAGTAAATTCGATAACTTGACTTAATATCCAATTACGCGGTAAAAATAATGGATTATAATTCTTACTAATTGACTTACGATCAGACGTTTTTGACTTTGATAGATATTTATCGAATATCTTTAACCAATTTCCAATTTCCTCAATCAATTCTTTGCTTGAGTATTTACTTTCAGAGGCATTGAAACCTGGCAAAAGAATAGATTCAGCAATTTGATTTGGATCGTAACCTTTCTCTAAATTTGATGATTGCAAAATAAGGAAGAACTTGTTAAAATCGCATTGTATTTTGTACAACATATCGAGCATTGGGTCTATCAACTCCTTGTGAGTTGATTCTGGATCCTTAACATCGATTAAAGAAGGATCTAAACCTAATCTTTTAAACATGGTTTCCACATACTTCTTTGTAAACGCATATTGATAAAGCTCACCTCCTGCTTCTATTAACTTGGTAGCTCTTGTAATAATTTTATCCTCCCATTCCTTTTTGATTCCATTCTGTTGAAAAAAGGAGTCATTCAAAATCTCAGATCCTGCTCCAATCAATTCAGCGAGGTTCTCTCCCATTCTAGTTAAATTCCACCAAATTGCCGTAGGCGTATTGCGATAACTATACCTGAGTTCATGGTCTTCTGAATTTGGTGTGAAGTTTGGATCAAACTTATCCATTATCGAAAACGGACCGAAGTCAATAGATAAACCAAGCACCGAGGTATTATCAGTGTTCAACACACCATTCAAAAATCCATAACTTTGCCAAATTGCAGCTGTAGACGCATTCCTAACTATTGTTTCCAAATACATTTTATCATAATCCGTTAGTTCACCGAGAGTTTGTTTACTGCTTTCGAAAAAATCATCACGATATGACAAAGCTTCATTTAAAAATCCAAATTTCTCTCCATCAATAGTAAACAATTCGTTGATAACATAATCTGATAGTTCCTTAATGCCGTCTCTATCACTCCTCCATCTATAGAGGTCAAATGTACCTAATCTCACCCACAGCTCTGCAAATCTCGATACAATTGCACATTTCTCAGCTCTATGACGCTGCGCGTATGTTTCAGGAAGATAAGTAAGAGAAAGTGCTCTAGTCGTTGGGACCCCAATAGCGTTCAAATGTTCAGATATAATGTACTCCCGAATGGACGATCTTATAACAGCCTTACCATCTGCAAATCTTGAATATGGAGTCATTCCTGCACCCTTTAACTGTAATTCATACTTGTGTCTATTATGTTTGTCTTGCTGAGTTTTTGGAACTTCAAACAAGTTGACTACTCTACCGTCCCCCAATTGCCCTGCAAATTGTCCAAATTGCCAGCCAGCATACGCCTGAGAATATGGAAATGGATATCCCTTTTCCTGGAAATTATCATTATCCAAGTAGAACTCACCACTCACTATTTTCTGGTATTCGGGGTTATCAACCTCCTGAGCATCTAGCCCTAAATCATTCAATGCACTTTCACTGGAAGTCAAATACTTGTACTTTGCCCGTTTCTCTGGAAGAGTCCACGAAAAACCTCCACTTTGTAACACTCTGGGCACATGAATCACATTATCTTTGTTCGTTGTGGCATCTTCAATTTTTGGAATTTTGCCATCAGGACTTATAAATTTAGTAAAACTATTAGATTTAGGAATTGAAGCCAAGCTTTGCGTCTGTACATGTCTTTTGGTCATAATACTTGATAATTTAGTTGCCTCTTGCATTCTATATTTGTGCATTATATACCAATATAATTGTAAAGACCTTTTTGCCAAAATTTGCTAAACTTATTTTCTGTGAGCAAGTAGACTGTTTAAATAGTGGTTTGACAAATATTTATGCCACAATCTACGTAGTGAATTTATAGTCAATTTAGAGCGAGCTTAGAGTGCATTTAGAGTGCATTTAGAGCGCATCTAACTCCGATATACTTTCTGATTTACAGCAACTACAGCAAGTTTAAAAGTTAACTGCTCGGGCATCAAATCGAACACATACTGGTGCAACACTCCATGCGAGTTAAAAAAAAGTAATAAAAGTTCAGGATAAAAGATACAAATATTACTACCATACTATCATTGATAATGTATATATTCATTTATTTACATTTTCGTAAACGTAGCTAATCACATCTTTCAATGGCATTTCGTTCAAGCTGTAGCCAGTCCACAAGCATTGCTGCGCAAACCCTTGGTAAATCATAGCTTCCATTCCACCGATAACTTGCCAATTTGCAGCCTCGAAATCTTTGTATAATCTAGTTATTGGATGAGGATGGTAGCACATTTCCAAAACGGCACCCTTTTCTTGAGAAGCGATGAACACTTCCAATGTAGATCTGGCAGTCTTTTCCTCATCAGTTTGGGGCGCAAAATCAGGCACCGTACATACTACTAAAGTGGGCTTTTCCAAACTAGCAGCTTGTTCTGGGGTTGAAACGTGGATAATTTCTCCTTTAAAGCCTCCGCTAACCATTCCGTCTCTCACAGCCTCAACTTCCAGGGCAAACCTGTTGATGATATAGATTTTCGAGCACCCCAAGAACTCATGCAAGGCATACACAGCAGAACGACATGCTCCACCGCCACCATACACCAAACCGGGCCTTTTACTTTCCTTTGACTTCTTCACCACCTCTGGGGCATTGTACAAGAATGAATCGCGGATACCGTAAGTATCAGTGTTTGTTCCAATAAATAATACCTTGCCCGACTCCTTCTCTTTCCTGGTATATATAGTATTGATAGCCCCCACAGCCTTGGCATCATCGTCCACGAAGTCAACATGCGACGTCATCACCACTTTGTTAGGCATTGTCACGGCTGATCCAATCGAATCTTCACCATGCAAAATCTGTTTGAACTCATCGATGTCAGAACTCTCATACAATTCATATTTCCAGTTGAGACCCAACTTTCCAAATAAATAGTTTTGTAACAACGGAGACTTCGAGTGTCCAATATGAAGTCCGAAAAGCCTGAATATGAATTTCTGTGTCCTTAATTCCTCAAAATTGGGGGTTTCTAATACCAAATTATTGCTCATGACTGTAATATGCAATTGTGTTGAATTAAGAACAGCTCAATGTTATGTCTTTGCTTCCTATTTATATTGTTAGTTTCAGAAGTCTGTGGAGTAAAAAATTGTATACTTGGAAAAAGGATTACCCGTAACCGGAACTCTCCAGATGTAGGGATGTATTATAAATGTATGGATGTTGAACGGAATTCAACGATCTCGTTAATCTAAAAAATAATGCTGAACATCACGAAAGAACAACTACTGTTTGATGCTTAATAACGCGTACTTTTGCTTTATTTACTCGAAATAAAGACAGAAATGTTAACGACCAGAATGATTGGGCGCCATGCGATCCGTCTTTTTATGGGTGCAGTATTTTGTGTACTTGTTATTCATTTTTTTTATCAAACACCATCGAGCAATTTTGAAAGTAAATATTCTGGAGATGGAAATGGAAAAGCAAACCTTGCGCCAGAAGATGCCAATTTGAAGGCTATCAGGGATTATACAGTATTTTTTGAAAACTTAGAAATGTATATGCCGAAGTCTCCACCACTCAAGGGCGTATATAAGACAGAAAAGGCACCAGAGGTTAAATTCGAGAATGATGATTTTCTTTTTACCAAATCTCTATTGGAAAACGTATTGGATGTACCAGACTCGACATTCAATGACTTAAAAGATTCACATTCCAGATACGTAGATATCCATATGAACAAGCTCATAGAGAATTACGGTATTTCAACTTTTGGTAACATATTAAAATCGGATCCAGAATGGGGAACGTACCAAGGATCATCAGGATACGTGATGGTAGGGGGAGGTAGATTCAACTGGTTGTCATACCTTGTTATCAAACAAATCAGAGCCACTGGCTCAAAAATGCCAATTGAATTATTTATTGCAGGGCACGATGAATACGAAAAAGAGTTCTGTGAAACATTATTACCTCGCTACAATGCTCATTGTAATCTTTTTGACTCTGGGTTTGCTTCGAATTTAAAGGAAAGATTTGATCTTGGTGGATACCAATACAAGATGTTGGCAATTTTAAGTTCCAAGTTTGAAAACGTTATGTATGTTGATTCAGACAACTTTCCTGCAAAGAATGTTGACTATATCTTAGAAAGTGACTTATACAAAGAAAAGAATATGATATTATGGCCTGATGCATGGAGTCGTACTACTAATCCTAAATTTTATGATATTGCCGGGTTAAACGTCAAAGAAAATAAATTAAGGTATTCGGCATATGATAAAAAGCAAGCTGAACGCGAAGGCTTATCAGATGTGAAACCATTAACTGAGTACAACTTTGAAAATTCACACTTCCATGATTTCGAGGGAACTATTCCTAACCCTACATCTGAAACCGGTATGTTTGTAATCAACAAGACATCCCACATGAAGACGTTACTTTTATGCTTATATTATAATGTTTTTGGTCCTAATTACTACTATCCTTTGTTAACCCAAGGTTCGGCAGGTGAAGGTGACAAGGAGACGTTTATCGCAGCAGCGCACGTCATGGGTGAGCCTTGGTTTCAAACGTTGAAGCAATTTACGTTCACAGGGTATTTCTCGAAGGCAGAAGACAAATTTGTGTCCAAAGCATTAAGTCACTACGACCCAATTCTTTCAGCATCGAAACAAGATGATCTTGATGTCGTGTTTATGCATTTGTCATACCCAAAGTATTACCCTAATTGGTTAGTAGATAATCATGACTTGATATATGAAAACCTGGAAGAGCATATTCGTATGTATAGTTCAGTCAATGAAAATGTTGGATATGATTTTGATTTGAGAGTTTTACAATACTTTACACAAGGGATGTGTCCTAACTATTATGACGACTCAGGGAAGGCTATCGATGGTGAAGACATTCATAAAAACAAAGAATATTTGGGCAAATACTTGCATTATGTTTCGTCCGAAGAAGATCTAGAAAGACAAAGATGTGAACAGGTCTTTATACCTCACTTAAAATGGTTGAAAGAAACCACACAGTACCCAAACCTGGTTGTAAATGTATAATTCACTCGTTATAATTAAAGAATATTTGCTCTGTGAGTGGATACTAAAAATCAGCTCGATAGAAATAAACTAAGATCTCTATACTTGTAAATATAAGGAAAGAATAACATATATCCGATTGTCTACAGTTATAGAAAAATATATAATAGAACACATTTCCGATAGCTGATATAAAAGATTTTCGGGGACAAGCCGAAAGTCGGATCGAGATTAATCAGATAATTATTTCATGCTTTAGATGCTATATATTAAGACATGAATGTACTACACTATAGAGATTATAGGGATATGATATGAAAATTATGGACGACATAAACCAAGTTAACCCCGGAGGGTCAGACTATATTGAAGAAGATGAAATACTGGAGATAAAATCATCGCTAGCTATGATTAAACCAACACCACCACCCGAAGAAATTACAGTAACTAGAGAGATACTATTTTTACTTTGCATGACATTACAACAAATGCTAACTCAAGCAGGTGTTAGTCAAACTATAAACCCTTCTACTGCAATTGCGAGAACCTTTGGAGTAGAGGATCTGCCAGGAGAAAAGTCATGGTTTTCTGCATCATACTCTCTTACAGTGGGTACTTTCATATTGATAGCAGGGAGATTAGGTGATATGTATGGTTACAAGAAAATCTATTTGATTGGATTTTTTTGGTTTGGATTATGGTCATTGGTTGTGGGGTTTTCTGGGTTTACGAAGTCCGCTATCTTTTTCGATGTTGCAAGAGCATTACAAGGGATTGGACCAGCATTATCAATGCCCAATGCTATGGCATTAATTGGCCATTACTACCCAAAAGGATTTAAAAAAGACGTTTATATGTGCTTATATGGAAGTGTTGCTCCTACAGGATTTATGTTGGGAGCTTTATTTAGTGGGATGGTGGCACAATTAATTGATACGTTGGCTCTCCCTGGGGTATTTTTAGGCTACTTTTTAATGGCAGTTGCATGTGCAATTGTGTTAGTAATTGGATACTTTGCAATTCCAGACAATATTTGCAATTACATGCCTGAAATGGAAGAGGATTCGTTTGATTGGCCTGGTACGATATTTGGTGTTTGTGGACTAGTCTTAATTAATTTTGCATGGAACCAGGGTCCAAATGTTGGCTGGGACGTCCCTTATGTGTACATTTTATTGATAGTTGGGTTTATTCTGATAGCTGTGTTTTTCGCGGTCGAAAGAAAGGTAAAGGACCCATTGGTCCCATCAGTAGCACTTAGAGGAGAGACAGGATATATTTTGGGCTGCATAGCGGCCGGTTGGTCGTGCTTTGGAATTTGGTTATACTACACATTTCAATGGAATGAGTTTGTTGATGATCAGACTCCTATAATTGGAGCAGTTCACTTTGTTCCCGCCGCTCTTTCTGGTTATGCAGCAGCTGGTTTGACAGCGATACTATTACAAAAACTTCCGCTGTCAGTCGTTATGCATATTGCAATGTTGTTTTTCTTCACTGGTATAATTTTAATGGGAACAAGGCCAGTAGGTCAAATATTCTGGACGCAGAAATTTTTTTCCCTAATAATCCAGAGTTTTGGAATGGATATGAGCTTTCCAGCTGGCACAGTAATATTATCTAATAGTCTACCAAAGGCGCAACAAGGTATAGCTGCTTCTTTGGTTGCAACATTTCAAAACTACGCCATATCGATTGGCTTAGGGTTTGCTGGTACCGTTGAGTACTATCAAACAAGAAACCGTCCTAATGATTTAGATACACAAATTCATGGCTTTAGACTGGCTTTTTATATGGGGATGGGACTAGCAGGGCTTGGAGTTCTTCTTTCATTGATGTTTATGTTAACACAAGCTTTGGAGAATCGTAAGAAAAATTCTATTACAATAGAAAAAACAACTGTTTAAATATTTATTTAGAGCTACAACAATAGACATACCTACTGTTTAAATATTTAGTTTAGATTATTGGCTCTTTGCATTGTAAATTAATGTCTAATTTGTGCAACAATAACGTGACTCAACAAAAAGTACTATAAGGGATTTTTTGGACTTATATCTTACCGAGCTAATGGTTTAAAGTTACAGTTTTTATACAATATGAGTTCTTCAGTATTAAAATCGCCTTTGGCTCAATCTTTGAACGTTGCTCTTATTCAATTGAAGGCAGGAGCTGATAAGACAGCTAATTTAACGAAAGTGACCAAATTTATTGACTCTGCAGTTAAGACAAGCACCGTTGGAAAATTGCATGTGGTAGTTTTGCCAGAATGTTTTAATTCACCGTATGCTGTTGACCAGTTCCGCAATTATGCTGAGCAGATACCAGCGGGTGAAACAACAAGTTTATTATCGTCATTAGCGAAAAAGCATGAAGTTTTTATTGTTGGAGGGTCAATCCCTGAGTTAGACAAGGAGAGCGATAAGGTTTTCAATACTTCATTAACCTTTTCCCCAGAGGGAGAAATTATAGCCAAGCATCGTAAAGTTCATTTATTTGATATTGATATCCCTGGAGGAATTACGTTTAAGGAGCTGGTGACTCTTAGTGCTGGAGAAAAAGCTACTGTATTCAAATTGGGCGATTTTGGAAATGTGGGTTTAGGTATTTGTTATGATATTAGATTCCCAGAGTTAGCAATGATTGCATCACGTAGCCCATATAATTCTTTTGTTATGTTTTACCCAGGTGCATTCAATACAACTACTGGTCCATTGCATTGGCACTTACTTGCTAAAGCCAGAGCTGTTGATAACGAAATGTTTAGCGTATTATGTAGCCCGGCAAGAGATGTTGGAGGTGATGGTTATCAGGCATACGGTCATTCTCTAGTTGTCGATCCTTATGGAAAGGTTGTTGCTGAGGCTGGAGAAGGAGAAGAAATCTTGTTTGCAACTTTGGACAAGGATCTCTTGCCAAAGGTCAGAGAAGGAATTCCAGTGCATTATCAGAGAAAGTTTGATGTATACGACGATTTTGTTGGTAGAGGGGGAGCAAAAGTTAGTGATCTATAGATATATAATGTATTTAGATTAATATTCTTCATCTTCATTTTTTTCAACAAAATCAACTATTGTCTCCATGAATTCATTTGGCTTCTCGCTGATAACCCAATGGCCAGCATCAATGTCTTTGACTTCAAATCTAGGGAAGTATTTGCCAATATCAGGAATTATATCGTCTGGGACATATGTTGATTTGGTTCCTCTCACAACTAACAAAGGCCCTTTAGTCCACCTAGAAATGTTCAGGTCATATGGCCAGCCAGATATATATCCACCAGTAATGGCCTTGTTTATTGTGTCCAACGGAACTCTAGATGTTATCACATCCTCAGTTTTACCTCTATTAAGGTTGGTTATCAAAAATTGACGGACTTCTTTGGAAGGTTCAACCTTTGCTAACTCAGCGTCTACATCTTTAATATTGGTATATTTGTGTTGTTCCAATGCAATTCTCAATTGTCTAACGTATTTTGTGAAGCTAGAAACCGAATTCATTGTCAAGTCTACCGGTGCATTATCAACAGAGACAACCATCTTTGGCAAATCTGGACGACGCAAGGCTAATGCCATAACAGTCTTGGCACCCATAGAATGTCCTACCAAGATGGGCTTAGCGTGTTCTGGGAACTGTGCTTGTTCAATGAAATGTTCGACATCAGCAGACAAGGATGGATAGTCCAACCTATCAATGTGAGGTGACTGCCCAAAATTACGCAAGTCTAAACAGTAAACATCTCTATCAAGTCTATTTGCTAGTTTTTTAGCCACGGTTCTATTATTGATCTTGGATCCAAATAACCCATGCAATATAAAAATTGGCGATTTGGTAACCGATGGCTTCTCCTGAGGAGAATGCTTGTCATAAACAAGATCAACGGTTGCAATAGACCCATCTGCAGCCAAAGCATCTCCCAAATATGATGCAGCGTTGCTAGCATAGGAAGACTGAGTCCCATCGTAATGAATTTTTGAACCTGTTGAGTATTTTTTTAACCCTTCGAGAAAACTAGGGTTAGCCATGCGTACCGAGGTTTTAAGACCTGGAACTAAGAATGCTGATCTAAGTAACATATTAACGAAAGTGGTCTTTTCTTTATGAGTACTTAATCAGAAGAGTATTTAGATTTGAGAACAAATGTTGTGAGCTTAAGTGCGACTACATCGGTCTCCACGATATACACGAACTAAAGAAATTAGAGCATATAATTATGAATGCTAATAGACCAAAATATAACATACACCACTTGGTTTACGTGCCTTTCGAATTCTAGAACATAGGTATTAAGTTTGAAAACATTTACGTTCGTAAAGAAAGTCTCGATGACCTCGATGACATAATAATGCTTACGGCCGTAAAATTATGTATAAAGACCATGTATTTTGCAAGCTTGTAAAATGTTGAAAGACTTATTATTATTAAGTAGATTATGATATCGGTAAGCACTCCAAAGAAGGTTCAGCTATTTGAATGGTCAGATGTATCATTGTATATACCTGCAACAAAGAAAAGAGAAGAAGTATGCTTGTTAGACAGAGTGAGCGGACAGATGAAACCTGGGGAAATTATGGCACTTATGGGGCCTTCTGGTTCGGGTAAGACAACGTTGTTAAATGCATTATCTAATAGAAGTAATCCCAAATCGTCGAAAAGAACGGGAGAAATTTTAATCAACGACGAGGTTGCAACACTAGCAGACTTGAAAGACCTTTCAAACTATGTTGAACAAGAAGATTCTCTAATTGGTTCTTTAACAGTTAGAGAGACAGTGGAATTTAGCGCAAAATTCTCCAATATTCCAAAGCGTTTTAGAGGAGAACTTGTGGATGAAATAATTCAACTTTTAGGTCTTCAGAACCAGAAAGACTTGAAAATTGGGACGCCATTGCAAAAAGGGCTTTCTGGAGGACAGAAGAGGAGAACAAGCATTGCGTCTCAAGTGTTAGGTAAACCTAGAATTTTGTTCTTAGATGAACCGACATCAGGTTTGGATTCAGTTGCTTCTAGAGAGGTTATCAGTACCATTAAGAATATTGCAATCAGAGAAAATATGATTGTTATCGCCTCAATTCACCAACCTTCGACTTATACATTTCAGTTATTTGATAAAGCTCTCTTTTTGTCTAAAGGGAAGACAATTTATAATGGGAAGGTTTCTGATATACCAGCGTATTTCGAGTCTATTCACTATGAAATTCCTCGATTCCATAATCCTTCGGAATACATATTGGATCTAATTAATACAGACTTCACTAATGAAGTTGTTGATGATGAAGAGACATGCGCAGTTGATAAAGAAATGATTGTGCAAGAATTAGCAAAAAAATGGCGAAATGTGGAGCAAAGTCAGAAAATTACTAGAAATGCAGATTACTCCAACTTACAGTCCGAGAAACTGTCTCTGCTTGCCGAATCACAGTATTCGTTACCATGCGTTAGGTTTAAGAATATTATTGTGAGAGAGAGCGTACGTACTTACATTTTGTTACAACGTTTACTCATTAAGTCCAGAAGAGATGTTTTGGCATATTATGTCAGGATAGTTATGTACTTGGGGCTAGCAGTCTTAATGGGAACTGTTTGGTTAAGATTAGATAATAGCCAGAATAACATCCAGCCTTTTACTAATGCTATTTTCTTTTCAGGAGCATTTATGTCATTTATGTCAGTTGCCTATATCCCATCTTACATCGAAGACTACAATAGTTATAAGAAAGAAAAGATGAATGGTAACTATGGCCCCTTCTCTTTTGTTTTATCAAATTTCATCATTGGTGTACCGTTTTTATTCGTTATCGCCTTGTTGTTTAGTATTGTGACATACTTTATGTGTCATTTCCATGATAGTTCAAAAGGCTTTGGTTATTATGTTATGTGGTTGTTTATCGATCTATTAGCAGCAGAATCAATGACTGTTTGTATTGCTTCTGTTTTTCCTAACTTTGTTGTTTCTTTAGCTTTAACAGCCTTTTCGAATGGTTTATGGATGTCTGTTGGTGGCTTCTTAGTTAGCAGTAACATCTTGAATGTGTTCTGGTATTATACCTTCTACTGGGTTAACTACCAGAGGTACGTATTCCAGGGGATGATGTTCAATGAATTTGAGAACAGAGTGTTCGAATGTGATTCAAGCTGCCATTGCTTATACGAATCGAGCTTATCTAGTCAATGCAAAATTGCAGGCACTGCTGTTTTGGAAAATTTAGGCTATTCCACTAACGATAAGGGACTTTGGATCGGAGTATTGATAGTATTGATCTTCGTATTCAGATTCGGAAGCTACATTGCCTTAAAATTGAGAAAATAACTTCTCTTTTATGTAAATACAAAGTATCTACTTCATTGTATAGCCATTAGATACATTTATTAAATCTAAAAATACACTAGAATAAGCCATAGTTTAATTTATAAAGAATAGAAAATAAAGCGAAATAAAAATAACCTAATCCAATAATTTCACATAATTTGATGGACAAATACCGACTTGCCCGTTTGATCTCCTTGCTTGCCACCATTTACCATCAATATCATCCACTTCCAATACCTCATCCTTGACAAATGAGATTTCATTGATATCTTCTGGATTGGCGTCGTAGCTGTAAAGAGCCTTCGCTTTGTATCTGAATACATTAGCTGCATCATTCTGAACAGAGTTATTATCGTTGTATACCGTCTGTCTCTTAGTACTGGTTAAATCTCTGCTCTGGTGCACGTCGGAGGACGAGAAGTTTTCCAATCCATTTAATTGCGACGAAGACATATAAGGAGTGTTGGCGGACTTGTTGTTTGTAGTAAGTTGTGATTGTCTTAAGTTGTTGTCCTGGAACTGAGTGTTGGATTGCGATGATGCGTATCTCTTGTATTCGACTTCGTCGTCAATGTCGCCATTACTGGCCTTGTTGTCCGATGATGGTAAGTGGCCGTGATTGTGCGAGTGAGTCTTCAACGAAAATGAGTCGATAAACTGGTTAGTTGGAGACTCTGGATGGCCTCCGAAATACAAGATCCATATCAAGTTCAACATCGACAATAAGATGCATCCGGCTGCGCAGCACAACTTCCCCGAGTCTCCCGTACTGTAAATTAAGCTGTTCGTCGAGTTCGTGGTGTACACGAAGGCAATCGACAACAAACCTACTAGCGTAAACTTATACAACTCGATGGTATTATACAAGTATAATACCGCAATGATCACCATAATCACTAACTGGTACATTATGCCCCACCAAGTGAAATGGGGAAAATCCTTCTGTTCTGATGCCCCAGCCCCTGCAATAACTATGATCCATGATATCAACCCGAACGACACCGTGGATATGGCAAAAGGGTCTCCAATAAAATTCGATATACTAAATGACATTCTGTTTAATTTTCAGTGTCCGATTTATGTCCCAATCGAAGCCTATAGCAATGTGACTTTCTCTAGCAAATATGAATGCTTTCTTACTCCGTAAACTTGATAATATCAATATACCAACGTTCTAAGTTTGGCGAAACCTTCAAAATGTATGAAATCAAATATTTGGGTTCAAAATTAAACAAATCCTAAATCAACATCAACAGATCTACCAATTTTTTTTATGTTACCATAATACTTACACAATGATACCGGCTAAAAGCGTGTATTGTTCGCATACGCGATTTATGACGGGGCCGTTGCGACAATTCTAGGCCCGCAACAAAGGTGCATGGATTATGTGCAAGGATGCAAAAGTGTAAGGGTGCAAAGGTGTAGTGATTTTTGAGCGGGAAGTACCGGAAGACTTGGGATTCCTACACGAAGGGTACGACTCATGCGTGCACAATAAACGCATATAGTTTTCCCGAAGCCAGTTTTCCCGAAGCACTTCCCCATAGGTAGTTTATTTGCTCTTGTTTGTTATTAATAGTGCATCCCGTGCTACCCATACTTTTTCCAACCAATGCGAAAAGATGTATTTAGCTAAGGCATGAGCAAATATGCGAATGAATGATCCATAGGCGAAAGATACGATATGCGGACTTAAGCACATATCGTACGATACTGGCATTAAGATCGAGGCCTTCGGTCGTTAGCTATGGATGGATCAATGGTAATTATGTAGACGGACGTTCGGCGACGGATAAGCTACTGCAGAATTAAATGGCAGCAGAAATGAATGGCAGCAAACGGTTGTACGGAATACTAGTCATGATGATCATGCAAAGAGCCATTAGTCAGGGCGCGCGGCTTCAGTGCAGAAAACCTGCAACAGGAACACAGGATCCTGTTCTCTCCGCCAAGGCAGCACTAAGTCATACACAGCGGATGTAAACGGCTGGGAGGAAAGTTACATGTACTAAGTATATAAGGACTATTCAATAGGAGAAAATTTAAAGATTCTTCACACACCAAGATAAAAATTGTAAGTATCGCAAAGTCCACAATTAAGGGGCAGATTTTATACACAATTTGCAGATTGAGCAATACACAATTAGTAGAGAACAGATAAAAAATGTTGACGTTGCAGAGATCAATTGTACGTAGCACTATACCTTGTGCTGTTGCGGGAGTGAAATATGCTTCCACTTCTACTTCGAATTCTATTCGGACCACCTCTGCCCAGCAGAGCAAATGGAAAATAGGCACTAAGCTTATCAAAGATTCCGATAGAGAAAAGCACGATGACAAGCAATTCATCACACATCCTTTGTTCCCACATCCCAAATTTGGTGGTGAGGAGTGCGAACAAGTTAAGGTTGAGCATAGGGAACCGCAATCTCGCGGGGACCGCATTGCGCTCAGAGGAATTCATTTAGTAAGAGGCAGTTTTGACTTTGTCACTGGGTACAAGAAGCCAAAGACTGAAGCTGACGTGAAAAGTGGATTCAAGGGTACCAGGTACGAGATGACTCCAGGAAAGTGGTTGACCAGGTGCATTTTCTTAGAGAGTATTGCTGGAGTTCCAGGAATGGTCGCTGCTTTCATTAGACACTTACACTCGCTTCGTCTTTTGAAGAGAGACAAGGCGTGGGTTGAGACTTTGTTGGATGAGGCCTATAACGAAAGGATGCATTTATTGACGTTTATTAAGATAGGACAGCCCTCATGGTTCACCAAGTTAATCATCTATGTTGGGCAGGGGGTATTTTGCAACTTGTTCTTCTTTTGCTATTTATTGAATCCTAAGTATTGTCACAGATTTGTTGGTTATCTTGAAGAAGAAGCTGTTAGCACATACACTCATTTATTAGAGGAATTGAAGATGGGAAAGTTGAAGGAATTCGATAACATTCAAATCCCAACTATCAGCTGGCAATACTGGCCTGAATTGACAGAAAAATCAACCTTTACTGATTTGATATTAAGAATTAGGGCAGATGAAGCAAAGCACAGAGAAGTCAACCACACATTGGCCAACTTGAACCAGAAGAGCGATAGAAATCCATTTGCCTTGGAAGTACCTAACACAGATAAGCCACAACCTAATAACGGTTTAAGTACCCATAAAGGTACTGGATGGGATCGTGATGATTTACTCCTTTGAAGTATATTTTTAGAATTTTGGATTTGATTATTATTTATGATATATGATTATGACTAAATATAAATGCTTACGACTAACTTTGTACTGGAAATTAATAATTAGTTAATCATGTAAAGTCTATTCCTTAGCTCCTAAAAATATTGTTGCCCCAAGGCAAACGAACATAACTGTTATGCCCCAAATTGCTAACACCAATCCCCCAAACTTGCAAATGCGTTCAACATTGTCCAACTCAGTGGCGCCGTTAATTGGCTTTATCAACAAGTAACCAAACAATCCTGGCAATATAAACGAGATTGAGGTTGACCCAGTAGACCCTACGAATGCCAACACGTGCTCCAAGGAAGTCACAGTAATTGCAACGAGGTACGATAAGATAAGAATCAGAGTGGTAATAATGTAGAACATCTTTGACGTTAATTTGACTACTATTGGATAATGTCCATCTGAATCTTGAGCGCCTTCAACAGGAGTGGTGGATATGAAAGTTTCATCCCCAATGGAATCGAGATGAGAGTCAGATTGCGACTCTGCATCTGATGGCAAGGAAGTATACCCGTGTGAGCTTGCAGAATTATTAGATGTCTTCTGATCGGACTTAAATCCGTTTTTGATAAAGAAAATGATATGGTTTATCGATCCTCTGCAAGGGTGGCATTGCAAAGGGTAGGACAAGCTCACCATAATAACAATACATAATCTTCCAATCAAAGACAGAATTGAGTCTTTAGGGTACATGGAGATAATGTTACCACCAACATAGTCTCCAAAAGTTAAATAACCTGAGATTCCAACAATTAAGTATGAAATGCATGCGGTTGAAATGGCATTCCTAATAATGACATTGGATTGTCTAGTTTGAGACCCATGTTTCTCGTTAGGTTTTAATTCATTGATAATAGCGAACATATTTTGGTGGCATGTGTAGGCAAACACAAAAATTGGGAACGATGCTAATGTAGACTTGGCAGAGACTGGCCCTAACCAATGTATCTGCACGTTCTCCACAGGAATATCTCTAGCCACGAAATGTGAAATTACTAAGCATATCAAGTATACCACCGAGAAAAGTGCTACGATAGACGTATACTTCAAGGAATCCAACTTCTTTAGGTACGAGAGAGGAATAACAATGCAAACCATAAATACGGTGATCCACAAGTTTCTGGCCATGAAAATGCTATCCTCATGAACATGTAAGCTCTCCATGATTTTTGGCATTAAATCGCCAATAACGACCAAGTAACTCACACCGACACCAAAACACTTGATCGCGATAGCACTATCAAAAATGATGGACAACTGTGGGTATGTTAATTGCGCCAAACTAAAGTAAGATACCGCTTCTTGTTGCTGGGTATACTTGGCTACTTTATTCTGCAAGTACAATCCAAAAGAGGACGTGAGCGACGACCAAACGATTAATAGACACCCAAATAATAACCCGTTACTCTTAAGCCCAAAGGGCATGGCAAGGATACCAGCTCCTATGATTGTATTTAGTAAGTTAATGGTACCTGACTTAATACTTGCTGTGCCCATGGTTTACGCTTCCAAACTATTATACTTTACAAACACTGTGTATCCATATAGATTATATCTTAAAAGTGGCCAGTGAAGTCAGTCTGTGCATTTGGTCGAGTATATTTAGAAAACACCATCACGTGATGTCACCATCAAATCCATTATACGATAAGGCTGATATTTCGAGTGGAGCCTGCTACCTCTGGTTATTGAGGTATCGACCAATAAGACTTATAGTAAGTTTAAATATCGAGCTGATGCTGAAAGATTTTTAAAGTTATTCAAAATTGTAAAATTCAGGATATATTTCGCTACACGAAGGCCAATAGATTGCAAATCATTGATTTCCAACCGGCAATCTTAAGGTTAATACTAAGATTTGTAGATAGGCAAGAAGATATCGATATATAGAGGAACGGCAACATAAGATAATAAAAAGTTGTATAGAAACCCTTGCAAGGAATAATTGTATACATTCAGAGTAACGCGACCTAAAGTCAAAGATCTTATCAGACTTAGCACAGTTACTAAAGGCGAGGATAAATGATACAAACATTTTCAAAGGTACGTACATATAAATACAAAGATGGTACAGTCAATTCACTAGAAAGTATTTATTCAAGTTACATCAGATACTAATAGCTTAGAAAATTAAAACACCGATAAGGAAAGCGATCAAGACTAAAAGAGCAACTAACGGTAAGGAAATACCGCTGGCTGGCTCTTCTGAGGAGGTAGCCTGGGATTGCGAAGTCAAGCCTGAAGCCGTATCTTGGGATCTCTTTTCGTTTGAGTCAAATTCGTTGGAGATGCTGTTAATTCTAGCGTTGGAGTCGTCTAAATCTTTTTGGTAATCAGAAGCTGGTTGGGATTTGTCGACCTTGGAAGCTGCTGCGATGCCTGCTGCTTCGGAGTTATTGTAGGATGAGCCAGAAGCATAGCCGTTAGCGTTTGATGGGGTGTTTTGAACGAAAGAGTCGTTTATAGTTCTGTTGACGTTGCTAGCAGCATCTTGTGGGATGTGCTCACCGAGCTTCTCACTGTGAGAGCCAGCGTAGGCGGCGCCAGCACCAATAGCACCAGCACCAACAGCACCAGCGCCAACAGCACCAGCACCAAGAGCAGAACCGTGGTCATTGCTACCCTGTTGCTCTGGTTGGTACTCGCGTTGGGTGGTGTCAGCTCCGTTGTCGCCAACAACACTGTCGTCCACATCTTCGCCGATAACGTAATTCACTCTCAACTTCTTTTGGACCAATTGCTGCTTGTACTTCGATTCTAAACTAGGCCAGTAGTCGCTCAATTTCGAAGCGTCTTCTACGTCTGGACATGGCAACGACACCAACAAGAACTTGTCCTTGCACTTGTAGTCCTGTGGCAATGGTTGCGAGAATCCTTGTAAAATAATCGAGATCTTGATGGTACTGCCCGGTTCAATGATGCTGGCATTTGGTCTGACACAATATAATTTTGGAGCCGTGGTTTTGACCTTGAAAGCCAACGGCGTGTTTGACGTGTTGGTTAATGTCAAGTATTCCGACGTAGGTTTGGTGAAACTACCTAATTAGTTCTGTTAGTATTTGATACTTGTTTGTTGTTGTTTGGGGAACACTGCCTCATATACTATGAAAAATTGCAAAAACATACCCTTAAATTCTAAAGCACTTGGTGAAACTTCCATAATGTACAATTGCAATGATAATAAACACTATTCAATAAATAGATTGATTATATGAAATATTGCTTGAATAACAGCACGTATTATTTATCTTATTAAGGATGAAAGAATATAACCAATTCTGGAAATGCACGACCCTGCAATGGAATTTTCAGTAGCCGGTAAATTTCAGTGATGACAAAGAGACATAAAGAACGCTAACACGACGTATCTCACGAGCGAAATTCACATGGCGATAAGACAATGCATGTAGTAAATATGAGAGAATATTGTCATATCGTGGGGAGAAAAGAGTACGTAAATTGGGGAGTATGTAGACAATCACAAGGATCCCATCTGGAAGCATGAGATATTGCGCAAGTGGAGTGATTCTGTTATGACAGGTAGGGGCACCTACAGAGTTGCAATTACATAGTCGCACTAAGATGGATTTACAGTTGCAGCCGTTGGGGATTTTCGTGTATTGAGTACAGTAAAAAATATATGCTTGCAGTTTGGCGAGACGGTACACGGTACAGACTCAGTAGTCATCACCACGGGAGACAACTTCCTTTTTGTGGGGATGCAACAAGATGGTGTGTTCAAATTGGGCGGTGTAACTGCCCTTGACATCCACAATAGGAGGGTAGTCCTGGACAATGCCCACACGGACCAACTGGTTCAAGGCCAACAAGTACTTGTCCTGGCCCAAACGGTCCAAGTATCTACGACACCATGGCAAGGTGCCGAAGTTCTCGTTGATGACGTTCAACAACGACTTACACTTGTCGCTAGGGACTGGAATGTTGTCGGTTTCTGGGTTTTTGGCGTAGTGCGAGCATTCACCTTGTGGTAAGACGTACCCGTTACCAGTGGATCCGAAAGTCTCGATGGCGAAGGTTTCACCTTCTTCCATCTTGGTCATGTCACCATTGGGGACAATTGGGACGGTCTTACCTGAGTGAATCAAGTAGTCGCCAATATTGTGACCGTTCAAGTTACGAATACACTTGATTGGGTATGTTTTACCGTTCAACTCCATTTCGTAGGACTCCATGACTTCTTGGATCGCTTCTCCAATATCGTTCAATCTGACATCGATACCGGCTTCTTTGACCCCGGTGTTGGTGGCCTCTCTGACGGCGGTCAATAAACTGTCGTACTTATCATCAAAAGTCAACGTAAAGGCTGAATCAACAATGTGACCGTTAACATGAACACCAATATCGACCTTCATCACATCCTCGTAATTCAAGACGGTCTTGTCTCCAGCATTTGGTGTATAATGGGCCGCAACATGGTTCAACGATAATCCTGTTGGGAAACCAATACCTGCTTTCAAGGTGTGGTCATTGTTAGCGTAACTTCTAACGGAATTTTCAATAATATCAGCGATTTCGATCATGTTCATACCGGGTCTAATACTTGATTGCGCCTTGTGACGGACTCTTCTATGTATTTCAGCACCCTTACGGAAGTCTTGCCAATGGTTATTCTGTTGTCTATCAAGGTATCTCTTCTCTTCGGAAGTGGTACGGTAGCTGTTTACTTCCAATGGATATTCCTGCCATTCACCTTCTGGAAAGACACCATCAGGATACAGATTATCAATGGAAGTGATCTTCTTCTTCTTCTTGCTCTTCTTCTTTTTCTTCTTCAGAGCACCCTCCGCAGCAGTTCCGTCTCCTTCAGCGTCACTTCCAGCTTCTTGTTCAGGAGTTTCAACTTTTGTCTTAGAGTCATCAATTTTCAAGTCTTGGACCTTGTCCGCGACTTCACTAGTTCCAGTTGTAGCAGCAGACATATTTACTTGTGATAGTAGCTATACTCCAGGGCCTTAGGCTACAAAATTTTCAAGACCAGATTTTGCAAGTACATCACGTGATACCATCCCAAGACCCTACAAGACAGACATGCCTATTAAGATTGAAAGTATGGATTAATTAGAAATGAAAGAGTAATATACATCGAAAACTAACACTAATATGTGATACGAAACTTAATTTTGTGCAAAACCGAAAAACGTGTGGCGATCTATCAAGCATCTACTAAAAAGATCAAGCGAAACCCGATACCTGTAAGAATAAACTATTCCTTTGTAGCATCATTATTATTACCTCCGAACAAACCTACCTTATCGAAGTTAATCATCTTACCATCGACTCTCTGTTTGTTGGATGTTATGATTGTATTAATGTCAGGAGTTTTCAAGAACGCTTTTCCGAGATTATTATTGTTGCTGCTTATGTTTGCACTTCCCGGAGAAGGAGTGAAAAAATTGACGTAGTCGTTCATATTGAAACCGGCAGGGGTCAAAGTCAACCCAGAAGATGGTAAGCCACTACTGGTGACGGCAGAGCTATTGAAGAGATTCACCGATGGGGTCAATCTGCTTTGGGGGGTCTTCGCCGATGATACTGTATGACGTTTTGGTGTGAGTGGTGGTGCCGGAACGATAAATGAAGGTGCTTTATGTGAAATGCTGGTGCTTGGTGCCGATGCTGGAGGGTGGGGGTCGTGTGTTATGGCAGGCTCGTGGAATTCGGTCTTGGAGCGTGGTGTGTTTGAAAGATACGGCTTTGCGGGTGATGGTGAGCTGGCTAAGTACATTAAAAGATCTGCACCCTCCTCGTCCTGGTATTCGCCGCTCGTATTGGGTCTTGGCTGTGTAGGAGTTTTGAGGAGCACGTTGGACGCGACTGAACTTCTCCGTCTTCTCCTTAGAGAAGGTGAAGCTTGGTGCTTTGTAGTTGTCAACGATGGCGAAGGCTTCAAAGTTGCTACATTCTTTGGAGGTGTCAGGGGCGTGGCGTCCACGGCCTGCAATACCATCTGTGGTTGATTGTCGGGACTGCCTTTCGTTTCCTTGGTATCCTTCTTCTTTGTAGGCGAGTCAGCAATTTCGCTTGCTTCGCTGGCTCGTCTTTTCAATGGCGACGAAGACAAGTATGTCGTGGCCAGCGTCCTCATCTGCATGGGCGACTTCCCATTTGGTGAATACAAGTGTGTTGGCGATGAAGACAACATTCCTCCATGTGCACCCGATTCGTAATTCTTGCTGCTGTAATAATTTTTCAATGGACTGGACGACGGAACCGCACCCACCCGTACGTTAGCTGGTGACAACGACTGCTTGGCAGCTATCGTGGCCTTGGATAGCTTATTCTTTAACTGCTTGGCGATTTTTTCCAACTCTTCCTTCTTTAGCGGCGTTTTCGGCTTCACACCGTTGCTTGCATTTGAATTCATCGAGCTATCCATCTCAATTGGTGACGACGAATCGTTGGGTGACGATGCTGCACAAGTATTTCCAGTATTATTATTTTCCCTGAGCATATGCATCTATTCTCCCTGGATCCCTAATCGATAAAAGACTTATCTTTGACTTTTTGGGTAGAATAAGCCCTTTCCATATATAATACCCTTCACGTCTAGTACGCGTAGAGAAGGGATGGGATAGTCATCCTGCACACAATCCTCATTTATCCGTTTTAGGAAGTATAAGTGAATTATAGTGAAACGTACGGACTGATCAATCCCGGTGCTTGGATGGATTCTAGAGGTATGGATGTTTCAGATAACGATTTGAGATTTTTGAATTTGTATGGGTGTATGGATCGAGAAATGTACGGGTGTTGTGATTTGTGCGAAGAACACTGTTAGCTACGCTTGGAAGGACAACTACGCTCAAGACACATACATCTTTACTACACCACAGAGGAACAAATAGAACTGCTGGAGAATCACAATGGGATTGTTAGTTGTAATTGGTATTATTGGCCTCGTTATATTTGTGGTGTTGAAGGTTATTACATCAGTGTTGCCTAGGTTATTGTTGGTACCGTCACAAAATTGGAGAGACAAGATCAAGAGAAAGATTGAGCGCCCAATGACGAGCTTCTTGGATGTGGGCAACAAGAGATCTAGCTACCGTAGAAGGTTAATCCTTGCCAGCAAAAAACCGTCGTTTTATACCAATTTCGTGAATAACAAAATCAAGCTTGCACCAGTTGATCATCAAAATGAAGATGGATTTTTTTTGGCAAACATGAGTAGAAGAGATGTACAAGATCCGGAAAGGAGGATTATACACGGATTTTTTCACCCATACGCCAATAATGGTGGTGGGGGAGAGAGGGTATTATGGCAGGCTGTCCAGGCGACATTGTGTGCCAGTGACCGCAATATTGTTGTCATATACACCTCCAACCTTGATAGTGACCCTACACAGATCTTGGACAAAGCAGCCGACAAGTTTAAGGTTAATGATTTGGACGAGGATAGGATAGTATTTGTGTATTTGCGGAAGTACCACCATTTAATCGATGGCAACTACTGGAAGCACTTGACGTTGATCGGTCAACTCTTCGGGTCGTTGATGCTTTCATGGGAGGCGATGTATGAGTTGTCGCCTGATGTATGGATTGATACGATGGGTTTGCCAGGTAGCTACCTCTTGGTAAGCTGGGTGTTGAAGATCCCAATTTTGAGTTACGTGCATTATCCTATAATACAGCCAGAGATGTTTAATAAATTGAAATTCCAAAGCATCTGGCAGATCAAAGTCTCTGGTTTAAAAGAAATTAAGACAGACCTATTCGCTATAGGGAAGCTTTTGTACTGGTCTGCTGTTTTTTATTTATACAAATACTTGGGGTCTTTAGTAAATATTACGTTAGCTAACGGCTCTTGGACATTCAACCATATTTCAAATATCTGGACGAGAAACAAGGAGCTTGGCTATTCAATGAATACTTTATATCCTGGATGTGGTACTGAGGACTTGGCTGAGGGGGTTGAGTTGTCTGGTACTAGGCAAAATAAAATTTTATTCCTCGCCCAGTTCAGACCTGAGAAGCGCCATTCATTGGTTTTGAAAGAATACGCTAAATTTTTGGCCAATGCTACGAGCCTCAAAACTCCATTAAGAGAAATCCCTACCTTGGTGTTCCTTGGTTCATGTCGTACTGAGGATGACACCTCGACTCTCCAATCCTTGAAGGCCGAAGTAATCAGATTGGAGCTCAGTGAATACGTCGAGTTTGTTGTCGATTGCTCATATGAAGAATTGACCTCCTGGTTATCTGAAGTTAAGTTTGGTCTTAATGCTATGTGGAATGAACACTTTGGAATTGGCGTTGTTGAATACATGGGCCGTGGAGTGATTCCATTGTGCCATGCGTCAGCAGGACCTCTATTGGATATAGTAGCTGGATGGCAGGAGAAACTGAATGAAGAACTGTGGCACAATAATACAGGATTTTTCTTCAAAGATAGATCAGACCCTGATTTTAACTGTCAGTTGCAACTGGACGTCAATCTGGATTTCCTAAAATTTTCTGATGGCTCTGGCGATTCTACCATCAAAGAATATCCAACCCTTTCCAGACTACTTGATGAATTGTTCCTTACGAACCCATCCTTGGTCTCCGACAATAGGCTGCATATCATGAGGGAAAACTGCGTAAAGTCGGTTCTAGAAAAATTCTCAAATGCAGCTTTTATCTCGAAATGGATACAATATTCGAATGAAATAGTTCAATTAGAGAAAACCTATAGAGAAGAACGAAGAGACGGCATTGAAAAGGTATACTAGCTAGGCAGTTAATGCATTACCCTTTTTTTTAGTATTATCATCAAAATCGTAGTATTATAAAAAAGTCGTGCGCGCTCAAACAACACCTCTGATCTCGTCAGCGTGTTCACTTTACAAAATAAAGTAGCCAAACAATCGTAGTCCTGATAAACCTAATTCTCTAGAGTTGGAATTGCTCTATATTATCTATAAATTTGTAAAATAATAGTCCAACATAGGTTGTGAGAATGAAATTGGACGTTGTTAAACAATTTTCGACTCGTTCTGACAGAGTTAAAGGTATAGATTTCCATCCTTCTGAGCCATGGATTTTGACGACTTTGTATAATGGTAAGATTGAAATTTGGTCTTATGCAACCCATTCATTGGTTAAATCAATTCAAGTGACCGAACTTCCAGTTCGTACAGGTAAATTTATTGCAAGGAAGAACTGGATTGTTGTTGGATCGGATGATTTCCAAATCAGGGTTTATAACTACAATACTGGTGAAAAAATCACACAATTTGAAGCCCATCCGGACTACATCAGAAGCATTTCTGTCCATCCATCGAAGCCATATGTTTTGACATCATCAGACGATTTAACCATCAAATTGTGGAATTGGGACAACTCATGGAAATTGGAACAAATCTTTGAAGGCCATCAACACTATGTTATGAGTGTGAACTTCAATCCAAAGGATCCTAATACCTTTGCCTCCGCGTGCTTGGATAGGACAGTTAAAATCTGGTCATTGGGCTCGTCCCAACCTAATTTCACCTTAATAGCACATGATGCAAAAGGTGTCAATTATGTTGATTACTATCCACAAGCCGATAAGCCATATTTAATAACTTCATCTGATGATAAAACTATCAAAATCTGGGATTACCAAACTAAATCCTGTGTTGCTACTTTAGAAGGACACTTATCAAACGTTTCGTTTGCTATTTTCCACCCTGAATTACCATTGATTGTTTCTGGTTCAGAAGATGGCACTGTTAAATTTTGGAACTCAAATACATTTAAGTTGGAAAAGTCTATTAACTATGGTTTAGAGAGAGTATGGTGTATTGGTATCTTGCCAAAGTCAAATGTTATATCAGTAGGTTGTGATTCCGGATTCGTTATTATTAAATTGGGTAATGAAGAGCCATTATTCTCTATGGACTCTAATAACAAGTTGATATACGCTAAGAATTCAGAAATATATCAATCGATTATTAAACCGAACTCAACCGAGGGTTTGAAAGATGGAGAATCATTACCATTACAACAAAGGGAATTAGGCTCCATTGAAATTTATCCTCAATCATTAACTCATTCTCCAAATGGTAGATATGCTGCTGTATGTGGTGATGGAGAGTATATCATTTATACTGCGTTAGCTTGGAGATCTAAGACTTACGGTAATGCCTTAGATTTCTGCTGGAATTCACATGATTTATCGAATGCTTGCTCTTTTGCTGTTAGAGAGTCGCAATTGTCTGTCAGAATTTTTAAGAACTTTGAGGAGCATTTACAAATTGACTTGATTTATCAAGCTGATAAAATTTTCGCAGGTGCTTTGTTAGGTGTCAAGCTGGAAGGTTGTATATCTTTCTACGATTGGGAGAGTGGAAAGCTTGTTAGAAGAGTTGATTTGGACGATGATATCCAAGAAGTTATCTGGTCCGATAACGGCGAATTATTTGCTATCATAACCTCGTCTAACGTTGGTGAAAGTCAAACCGCGATTGGTGCTAAGGGTGGTGATGAGACTTATTTCTTAAGCTATGACCAGGCTATCTTTGAAGATGCCTTAAACAAAGATGAACTTGATCCAGAAGAGGGTGCAGAGGAAGCCTTTAATGTCTTATACACTTTGCCAACTTCTGAATCTATATTATCTGGTAAATTCATTGGCGATGTATTTGTATATACCACAGCCACCAGTAACAGGTTGAACTATTTCGTTGGTGGTGAAGTTATCAATTTGGGCCATTTTGATCACAAATACTATATTGTTGGCTACAGAACAAATCAAGAAGGTAAATTATATTTGATTGACAAGTCATTTAATGTTGTTTCATGGTTTGTAAATTCTGATGTCTTGGAACTTCAAACTTTGGTTATGCGTGGAGACTTAGAACAATTCGCCACTGAGCAAGTTTTGGATGAAGAGTCTGGTGAAAATATACCAGATTTGGCAAGTATTTCAAAGGAAAGCTTATCAGAAGAATATTCTAAACTCTTATCGGGTTTCAGCAAGACCGAATTGAATCAATTGTCAAGATTTTTCGAAAAATTGGGATACTTAGCATTGTCATATTCTTTATCTCAAGATTTCGATTCCAAGTTCCAAATATCGCTTTCTACAAATAACTTACTGCAAGCTTACGAGTTATTATCCGATTATCAAAATGAAAACCCTTCTACAAGCTTGGCTAATGCATCAAAATGGAAAAAATTAGGTGATTTAGCATTATCTAAATGGCAAATAAAATTAGCTCAAGATTGTTTCTGGCTAGCAAAGGACCACGCTTCTTTATTGTTATTATTATCCTCTTCAAACAATCAAAAGGAATTAACCAAATTGGCAGAAGAGTGTGAATCGGTGGGCAAATATAACATAGCATTGCAAACATGGTGGATAACCGGAAACAAGGAAAAGTGCTTAGAATTATTAATAAAGAGCGAAAGATTAACAGAAGCTGCATTTTTTGGTGTCAATTACAATGCAGATAAAGCGAAGGTGAATGATGCAATTAATTTATGGAAGACGAAGTTAGAACTGAAAAATAAGACTAAAGTTAGCGAAAGATTAATTGATAACTTTGAAGGATTGAGCGTTTCTGAAACGACTGCTCCAGAACCTACTCCAAAACCAGTTGATAGCCTAATTGACTTAGACGATTCTGAAGCTAAAAATGAAGTGACTGAATCGTCTCCTAATACCGCTGAGGAAGAATTAGATCAAGATGTCGATACTGCTGCGACCGAAGAGACAAAGGAGGATGAAACAGAAGAAGCTGAAGTCGAAGCTTAAATTAATCAACTCATTTAAAATTTTTGTTCCATAGTTTTTGTTATACACCTTTGATTCATCAATATTAATCTTTTGTAAAACATTAGATAAGTACTTTATACGATATTACTTTTAATGAATTGTAGTGATATTACTTTTGATTAATTGAAGCGAAATTATAATACGTAGTATTTTATATTATATCTATAAGGTAATTCATTAAATCGTAAACACATCCTTTTTATTACATACATCATCAATTTTATCCAAGCATACAAAAAATGAGTCGCTGGGCTTATTTTGGCGATCATATGACACGTCCCTATTCCATGTATGAACACGATTAAAGACTTTTGCTAGTCTGCTTTGTAAAAGGTCAATTTCAGGGTCATTATCGTTAATTTTGGAAAGCCTTACTACTAAACACCCGCCTTTTGCCAAAACATCACAAGCTAACACTAACGCAGCATCCGCGAGGTCAATTGAGGCTTTTTCTTCTTCAGTTATAGGCCTATTTAACACACTATTAGCTCCAATTCGTAAATATGGTTTTGTGTTGGTGTTGTTGAAAAATCCCTTATCTTGCATGAATGGTGCAGATAAATCGGAGAGAATCAAATGAGGTTTGTAGTCTAAGTGACTCTTGGGTTTTCCCTTTACATCTTGAAGAGTCAATTCATTCATATCTTCAGATAGCTCACTCACCTGCTGCTCGATTAGGGTTTCATTCTGTTCTTTAAAAAAATATGACTGCCGAAACTCTTCCAAGTCTTCATTTTTGGTTTT
Organism: Debaryomyces nepalensis; assembly: GCA_030583445.1. Lineage (NCBI taxonomy): Eukaryota > Fungi > Ascomycota > Pichiomycetes > Serinales > Debaryomycetaceae > Debaryomyces > Debaryomyces nepalensis. The sequence goes on along the minus strand of JAJMIM010000005.1, from coordinate 571,191 downwards.
CAGGACTTCTACCTCTTTACGTAACGCGATATCCTTGAAATGCGTTGATATAAGCTTGTGGGCAGATTTAGAGTAAATATTGCCTTGCATAGAAGATACTCCTTGCGGCGGGGTGCCAAATAGAATGTCAAATCCTAAAATATGGCATATCTTATGAAAGTTCTCTTCTTCTATATCGTGAACTTGGCACATACGTTGCCGGGAAAACTCTGTCCAGTTTCCTGGCACATACCCCAAATCCAACACTCGGGTTACCTTCTTGTTAAATATCCTGAACTTATCATCGAGCTGTTGAAGTTTGCTCCTGTTTCCCAAGTTAACCCGGTCAATTCGTTCCTGTCTCGACGTTGTCTTCTTAGAGTTGACATCCTTTACCTTAGCCTTCCACTGTTCATTTTCTATCATGACGTTCCGTGCAAACCATCTTGTCCTACTTGAACATAAAGACCTTCTTGTTACCAAAAACCCTAACCCAAAACATTGACTCTGAAAAACCTTTCGTGTGGCATCCCCCGGCACCTGAAGCATCCTATTACTTCCTAACTTGTCTACCAGTGTTATCAGCTAAACTAACTAGCAGGACCATATTGCGACATTACTATCAATAATGTCGGTTAAAATACGACATAGGTTAGGGCTTGGACCCTCTACAGTTCTATATATCAGGTGATTCATCAAAGTCACATTTTTCATGCGATGAAGTTGGTTTTGTGTAACCAAAATTTTCACAATTAGTACCGGAGCCAGGTAGTATATCTTCTGCAATTATCACTTCATCTATTCTAATGATTTAAAAGCTTTATCCTCGTCGAATCAGATAAATTTACCAAATAACTTTTGGGAGACGTATTAATTAGCTGAAATGTCTAAAATTACATCTTCTTCTGTTCGTGAACACGTTCAAAAATTGTTGGAATTCTCCAACGAAACTAAGAAGAGAAACTTCTTAGAAACCGTTGAATTACAAGTTGGTTTAAAGAACTACGACCCTCAAAGAGATAAGCGTTTCTCTGGTACCTTGAAGTTACCTCAAGTTCCAAGACCAAACATGACCATCTGTATCTTCGGTGATGCTTTCGATGTTGACAGAGCTAAGTCATGTGGTGTTGATGCTATGTCCGTTGATGACTTGAAGAAGTTAAACAAGAACAAGAAGTTGATCAAGAAGTTGGCCAAGAAGTACAACTCTTTCATTGCTTCCGAAGTCTTGATTAAGCAAGTCCCAAGATTGTTAGGTCCTCAATTATCCAAGGCTGGTAAGTTCCCAACCCCAGTTTCCCACAACGATGACTTGTACTCCAAGGTCACCGATGTTAAGTCCACCATCAAGTTCCAATTGAAGAAGGTCTTATGTTTGGCTGTCGCTGTTGGTAACGTTGAAATGGAAGAAGACGTCTTAGTTAACCAAATTATGATGTCTGCTAACTTCTTAGTTTCTTTGTTGAAGAAGAACTGGCAAAACGTTGGTTCCTTAGTCATCAAGTCTACTATGGGTCCATCTTTCAGAATCTACTAAGCAATTCACTTTGTTTAGAGGTTAAAAATAAAATTAGTTGTATTTTATATAAGTAATAAAATATTTAATTGGTTTATTCGATTTCGTAGCTTGATTAGTATTACTAAAATGAAATAATGAAATTTGTATTAAGATCCTATTTAATAACCCACAACTCTCGTCTTCTTTTCAGCTTTCTTGTTCTTCTTTCCGTGCTTCTTGTTCTTATTAGTAGTTTCAGATACATGGAAAGGTTTGTTAAATTTACCTTGAACATTATTCATCTTAAAAAATTCTCGGTCTAAATCATCACCAGCACTCTCCAACGACGCTTGCTTCCCTCCATAGAAAACAGTACTAGGACCAGATTTCTTACCAGTGCTACTTGTGTCTGTAGAATCTGATGATTTATCACCAATATGCATAGAAAAGTTCAAGTCTGCTAAACCTTTTGATAAATCAAAATCATTTGCACTAATGTTTTTAGATGATAATGCAGCTAATATCTGATGCTGTCTTGATTCAGGTAATGTGTTCAACGAATATAATTCTTTATTAAGCTCTCTGGCTTCTTCGATACTTGGCAAATCCCATTCATCGTCATTCAACTTTTTTGGTGGTGGACTTACGAATAATAATTTACCATTAACATAATCTTTCAAAATGTATCTACTAGCTCTAGATTCATCTGCACTACCAAACCCTTGTGTCATATAACCTCTTGCTCTAGCATATGCGTTTAATAATTCTCTAGCAGTTGCATAGACTCCATTACCACCATCTTCAACTTTCTGCACTGGAATATGAATACCATAAAATGCTTCAAGGTAGAATTTGGGAACTCTTTGACAGACAACAGAAACAGGTGGAATGTGCTCTCTTAATTGATCGATTGGCAAAACACCGTTACATACTAACTCACCATTAGTATAAGCAAAGTTAGGGAAAACCAAACCAGGACAATCACACAATAAAACTTCTGGTGATAAATGTATAGTTTGGAAATGCTTCGTCTTACCAGGGGTAGACGAAACTGAGACTTTCTTAGAACCAACCAATGCATTAATAGTTGATGACTTACCCACATTTGGATAACCAACCAACCCAATTTGAAGTTTACGATCTGGGAAGTCTTCTGATTTCTCAAATTCTGGAGAGGAGCTCAAGAATAAGTCTTCTAACTCATCAATCTTTAAAATTCTTATCTTAGAATTTACTTCCACTGGTTCGTCACTTTTGGCCTCAGGGACGTAATTAGGATTCCTCTTCAATTCTTCCAATTCTTCCTGCTCCTTCTCTAATAATTCATTAGCTTTTGCAGCTGAAAAGAATACATAGCTTATATTTTGAGAAGTGAAATAATCAGCCCATAAAATTCTTTGCTCCCTAGTTAATAAATCTGCTTTATTGACCAATAATAAGTTCTTCTTTGCGGAATTGTTATCTGGCTTGCTTAATTCTGTAACATATTTTTCAAGATCAATAGACCTAAATAATAACGGATTTCTTGCATCTACAATTTGAACGATCAAGTCACATCTTTCTACAACTCTCCACAACTGCCTCCAAACTTCAATATTTCTTTCGAATGGAGTTAATAACAAGTCATTATTCTCTGTAAGCGATGCTAATTCACGTCTCCATTCCAAAAAGGCTCTGTTTTCCTGTCTTTCAATTTCTAATTTCAGTTGGCTCTTGTTCCATTTTGGTCTTCTAGGGACCGTCAATTTGTTTTCAAAGATTTTATGCTTACGACGTAACTCCAATGTTTCTTCTTGTGACAATAATCCATTTTGATTAACAATAGAAGTATTCCCAACTTTAATAATTTTAACTTGCTGGTTTTTTTCTGCGGTAAAATCTGTATCTGCAAGCTCAGCTGTATTTAAAAACTCATCTAATGCATTTTCTTGTGTCACAGATCTCAATTTAACCCAGTCAGCTTCCTTCTTGTCAGTCGTAAATCTCATTTCACCATCTGGTAAAAAAGTAATCTTATTAGCTAATCTCTTTTGATTTGCAATTGTTCTACCCAAACCTATAGTGTTCTTATTCTTGTGTTGAGTTGGCTTTGGTCCTTTTGGAGCTTTCCATTTCTTTGCTTCTGGATGCAATGCACCCTTATTTCCGCCGAAATCACTCATATCAGTAATATACTAGCCGAAAGTTATGAATAGCTTAAACTATTAGCAAGACATACCCATCGATTTGTAAGAAAAAATTCGATGGCCATATGTCATCACGTGATCCAACATCACAATCCCTATTTTTAACATAGTGGCAGATCTACACAAGTACAAGTGTACATTAATATATTAGACTATAACCAAACAGTATACAGGTGGTCATCAGCTTAAATGTATTGCGATAACCATTTGAAACCGTCACCGTAACCCATTCTCATGACAACCGATACCATGAAAACTTCGATAGGTCTTTGGCCTTCAGGCAACTTACCGGTGTCTTTACCGGTAGTGTTATACAAGCCTAAGGCGGACTTTAATTCCATTTCACCCACAGCAGAAGATGCGTCGATCTTGTTACCCAAGATCAAGAAAGGAACGCTGGCCAACTCTTCAATCTTAAACAAAGACTCTAATTCTGCCTTAGATTCAGCAAATCTTTCTGGGTCGGCTGCGTCAACCAAGAAGACGATACCGTTGACCTCTGGAAAGTAGTCCTTCCATAAACGACGGGCCTGTTGATGTCCACCTAAATCGAAGGTTGTGAATCTAACCGAGCCAATAGCCAACTCTTCGGAAGTTGGATGTAAGGTAGGTTGTAAGGTGGCCAATCTGTCGTTCTTCAACATATGCAATAAGGTGGTCTTACCAGCGTTATCCAATCCTAAAAACAACAATTTGGCGTGCTTGTTCCATAATCCTAACGATGCTAAAACATCTTGAACTGTCCCCGTGTTAGTATAATCTATTATGAAATCTATTTCTCTGCTATCAAACAGATATACATACACCAATCAAATAACCACATTGAACTATATTAATCTGTAGTATGCTCCTGAGAATATGCCCTAGAAAGGTCAACACGATTGATTTTATTGAGACGAATCAAGAGCAAAGTGTCACAAAACTGCCGAGCGCTCGTAGTGGGCCCCAGACGACCCTGGCTTTCTCTCCAACACCAAGCTAAGCGGAACACGGCAATCATATCTAGAGATGTGTTAGCTGTTGACGAAAATATGGACATCATTAGACCCGATAATGCAACTAATTGTGTTTCAAGATGTTGTAAGCGAAATTTTAATACACGTTTGTAGTTCTGCGTCCTCTCTAATCTATTATAATGAGGATAGTCAGAAACACTAGGATCTTTGGAAAACAATAAATATCAATTCTAATAACATTTGATTTTCAGTGTTTAACAAGCTGATTAAACACATGAAAAGAAGTTATTATTAAGGTGAACCAGTGGGCCATTTGAAGAGCGAAACTTCCCGTTATTCGAACTTTAACTATCGGTGAACCTAGAAGGGATATTTCCGATTCATATTTGTTTTTTCTACAACGAGTTTAACCAAAAAGTTTAGTAACTTTGTTTAAACCAAGTTTATGTCGTCTACAAAATGGATGGAGAAAACGATATCTTTGAACGTTTAACAAATGGAGAAAATATTCCTTCGGGGGACCCCCAACGTCATAAACTAAGAGATGCCTCGTATCTGACTAAGAAATTACTCCTTCAGATGAACAATTCGGATAACCGTGAAGAAATAAGAGAAATATTATCGCAAATCACTGGCAGCCAGATTGACGAGACAACTGATGTATTCACACCTTTGTATATCAATTATGGAAAGAATACGAAAATCGGGAAGAACGTGTTTATTAATTTTGACTGCGTATTCTTAGATCTAGGTGGGATTACCATAGAGGACAACGTCATGATTGCACCAAAGGTCAGTATATTGTCTGAGGGGCATCCTCTTGATCCCGAAGAGAGAGGTTCACTTATTCCAGGGCATGTCCATATAAAGAGGAATGCATGGGTTGGGGCTGGCTCGACTATACTCTCAGGTGTAACCATTGGAGAGAATTCGGTTGTGGCTGCAGGAGCTGTTGTCTCAAAGGATGTACCGGCCAACTGCGTAGTTGGTGGAATTCCTGCTAAAGTAATAAAGAATATCAAATAGTTGATAGAGATAGAGAGTCAAAAACTATGAAACAGTGAGTCCACTTGTAGTTGAGATTGCTAAAACTTAGAAACATGCATCTTCACGTTCATTTTATATCCATAAAGATTAATTTAGTTTACCTTATCAATATCCCTCAATTAGCTTTGATATACATATATAATCGCGCATAGTATCATGAAGTGTGGAAGCATTATATACATTATTGCTTGTTTAAACTATTTAAAAGTCCCTCATTAAATTCATAAATGACTGGATGGTCATAATTGGTTACAAATGCACAATTTCCCATATCTTGTTTGATTTCGCCCCCAGATTCTATTAATTTAATAGTTCCTTCGGGGGAAATATCAAAGTCAAATATGTCCATAGGTAACCCAATTGTTGTACATGCATTGGGAACATCAACGATGCCTGCAATATGACCTTCTATTGGAGCTGTTGACAATAGCAAATAAATTTGATAATCATTGTAGCCGAATCTTCTCAAATATTCAATAACACGGATACATGCTTGTCTATAAGCTTCTGTAGCATCAAGATATTTTTGTTTACCTCTTTCATCTACTGAGAAACCTTCGAAAGTTAAAAGTCTTGAAGATCCATATTGATTTTGTACATCGCCTGGGAGAAATATTGGCGACTTCAAACCTAATTTCTTCATCCCGTTCTTAATAACGGTTGTTTGAATTGTAATCACCCCGGCCATTTCAATTGCACCACAGAATGAGATTTCACCATCACCTTGAGAAAAATGTAAATCACCAACAGAAAACTTGGCACCTTTTAAGTAAACTGGGAAATAACACTTTGATCCCCTTGAGAGGTTTTTAATGTCACAATTCCCACCATTTTCTGGTCTTCCTGGAATTGTTCTTGATCCTTCTTTAGCAATTCTCTCTTTTAATTCACCGCTAGCACTACCTGCATGAGCGTTCATAGTCTCGGGGAGATTAGCTACTGAAGTATCATGCAAATGTTGAATGTCATCTTTTATGGATTTTTCTCGTTTATTCCATTCATTTAAAATTTCATAAGAAGGGGCAGTCCCCATTATACCAGGGTGAATTAAACCGGTAAATTTAACATGGGGGATATGCCTAGACGTAGTATGAATCCCTTCAAAATCAAAGATTGCCTTAGCACACTCAGGATAAAACTTGTCTAAGAATCCTCCTCCATTTGATTTGTGAAAGATTCCACTATAACCCCAAGGTTGTCTCTCTAAAGGTTGAACATCTTTAATTTCAACTATCAATACGTCACCTGGCTCCGCTGTCTCGATATTGAACGGACCAGACAAATAATGAATTCTTGATAAATCAACATTTTTTAAGTCATCACTATTGTCTGTGTTTTTAATTTGATTACCAGTCCAGTCTAAACATTCAATTTTAACCGTTTCTCCTGGTTTAATAGTGTTGGTAAATGGAACATCGGGGTGCCATCTATTATGGACTTGAGGTTGAGCATCACCTGGTTTTTCTAAATCAACTCTTGTCACGTATCTAATTGGGTCCTTCGCCATGTCTTTACTTTCTTAGCAGTGAACTAATAACATAGCAAAAATAAAAAAACATAATGCTATATATGCATTGACATACCCTGCGTTATCTTATCAGTTAAAAACCAAAACCCGCAATGGGCCGCTTTCAAAATCCGCCGTTTACAAATCCGAAAGTAAATTTAACGTAACATAACTGGTTCATGATAAAATAGGACGGTAATTCTAAAATAATAGGCTTTGTTAATTTGTTATCAACCCATTGTGGAGGATGATGCCAAGTTCATAATTTATCATCCGATAGGAACTCTCCATTTTTATCAATCTCTCTCGGATATTTGATTTTTGGCACTCTTTCTTATTGATTCACTGAAGTCATATATGAATGTTATTCTTTTCACGCACTTACTTATCCCTGTATGAAAAAAGAAGGAATTACATCCCTACTTTAAATCTTATCTCTACTAACTTCAAATCTCCATATATTGGAAATTGGATCCAGGTTTTGACTTAGCTGTATTTGTGCACTACACGACATATGATATTACTCTCTGCAACAATTTAAGAATTACTAAACAAATTTAAATTTAAAAGACTAGAGTAAGAATGTCTCGAATAGGATAGAGTATTCGCTTGCAGTCGTTAAGGGCATGAAAAAATGACTGAAAACTCTGACACGTTTATAATTAGGGCGGAGAAACTGTGTATAAATTTTAATAGATTCCTTGGACGTTGTAAGAACGGGGGGATAGTGAGTTTATCCTTGGGTCTATTCTACATATAGTATTTGTCACAGATACTTCTGAAATGATCTAAATAAGTTATTCGTTTGCAACCTTGTTATTAATTTTGATAGTGAAATTGTGCATTTGCATACATCGTAAATATAATATTATATGCGCTTAGTACCATATTGTGTTGGTAGCACTTAGAAGAGTTGGCACATGTATATATTATTAACTTCTAGCAAGACGGTAGCCCGTGAGATAAATAACCAAATCTCTCAATACCGTGTGGGCATATTCTCGGCTTGCGGAGAAGGATATTCATCCGAGTCTTCTCTGATTACATTCTACGTGAATATACAATGTCCTACAATCAGCGGTCTTTTAAAAATCCTCTGTTAGCGATCATGAAACGATTAAATATACTGACATTACATAAAAAATACAGAAAATGTATCGGTCTAAATATTCTACAGGATAATGGATTGTTTTAAGCTTGTTTCTGGTCCGGTTGAGCGGGGGGTTTCAGCACCCAAAGCTATTGGAACCTTCCGTCCATCGGCATACATTTGGTACCATTTACCTTCCTCGAAAACAGTCATTGGTTGATTAGGTCCTAAATACTTAGCCAGTTTTGCTAAGAAGTCTTGCTTGTTTTGCTCGAACTGTTTCTTCCTTCTTTCTTCCCTCTCGAGCTGTGCTTCGAGTACCTTTATGTGCACAGTATCTCTGGCGTTTGCCAATTTGTCCTTCATATCACTAAATCTACCCATTTTTTGCTTACAATAAAGAATCAAGGCTCATTACTTGAGAACACTACTGGGGAATTATAGGATCTTATAGTATTTACGAGAGCCTATCTATTGTGGTTTTAGCACGTTGGACAATCTATATAATACTTTATGTGAATTCGCAATCGTGCATGCATTATACTGTATGGGATACAAAGGGACTTCTCGATCCGAACAATAACGAGTCCTACGGGTACGAAAAGTACAACAGACGGAAATTTTAGGCCAGCGGGTGTTATCTGGATAGACTACTTAAGATGGACTTAGTGTCTAGTTTTGATCATTAGGCATGGAAGGTCATGCAGGTATGTAGACGAACGGTGCAATAAGCTGAGCTATATATAGGCGATATGGACTAGTGGTATGATTATCGTTTTGATTCAAGTGATCAAGAGCCTAAAAACCCCACCATATCAATTTCAGGCCTTTGAGAGATACATGGTACGTCATATTTATTATCTGCATTAATTCGGTATATGAATTTGTGACGTGAACCAATCTAAAGGTAGTTAAAGAATGATTTTTATTTCAATGAAATTATACAAAAATGAAATAAATCGTAATATAGATATATATGTATATATATCGTCAGCTGTTGAACGTATTAATTCAAGGAAATGTAAAGAGTTTGGCACGAATATTTCTTCTGCGTCACCACTCCAGCTCTATAAATCGGTCTATGTGTCGGATTTCTCCGGTTAGCATTATTTGTAAGCCCCAGATCGAACCTTCCCCCATATTTTGAGTTGAAGTCAATTATCAGGGGTTCTACATCTTGCTTATATCATTGAATCAGTAGTTTCCATGTTGTATATACAAATACTTAACTATGGGTTTGAATTAATGATAAAAAAATCAAATCGATATACGATCCGTTAGAGAAGTTCCAAATTTCTACAGTTCGTGTTTCCGCATGTTCACGCTACTATGAAGGTCGTTTTCAATGTATTATATATTAATTTAGAGGTTAAATTCGTTTCCAAGATGGAAATCAACTGTCGTGCGTGGTTAAAGATAAGACGGTAGAGCTTCAATATGCAGTTTATGTCCACACACTGAGCTTTTTCTTAAGATTGTCAACGACTTCAGAAGCCAACCAATAACAATACGGTATATTTATGTATATGTCTAATGCTTACCAGAACTCATACAGAACTAGAACCACATGCTATACTGATAACACCAGATATCCGCTGTTCAGTACTAAATCGTGCGAGAACCCGGTCCTGCATTCGACTGTATATACAATTCAATACGATCTTATAATACATAGCATAAAAAATAGCATCAACAGATCAAAGTTACAATCTAGGATATGACATGTTACAGAATTGCTGTCAGACCAACATGTCAGACCAAATGTCAGACCAACACAGACCAATATGTCGCGAACATTCCGCAGTCAGTGAACAAACGATTGCCATTCTGTGGGGGCATTTAGCAATATTCTGGAAAGGCGGGATTTACTGGCGGTGCACTCCATAGGATCGAACCGACGAGAGGGTCGATGAGGCTCGCTTCTGCCGCTAGCCTCCCTAGTGCAGACGCAAATTCCACCCTGTAACACCTTGCGCACGAAAATTTACCGTCCCCGGTATAAAGTTCCGTTCCTAGCAGTGGTCTCCAAGTGCTGTTGGATCAGGCACCTTCTTTGCATTCTCCGCGTACTATTCCTGGAATTGCTACACCACAATGCATAATATATTCCGTATACACTTTGCACAACTACAGTTCATCCGCGTAGGTAAATAAATAAACCACTATTTGGACAATCTGGCCATTTTAGACAATTTGCACTAGTTAGACTATATGGTCTATGGCCAGATCAAGAGTCCTGTCGTCCTGTTTTGTCAACAGCCTCTACCAGTACAGCCACCTCCTTACTTAAGCATTTTGTGCGTGTCATGTAAAAGCCTTACGCCTGTATACATTTGTAGGAAATGATGGAAGCGAGCAACCCCGCGCTACATAACCCAGAATGTCATTTGGTGGGGGGTTTATTTTTGGGCTGTCTACATACGGTTATATATAAGTTCCAAGATCCTCCTGATTAGGTTTAATTAGATTTTCTTAACAAATCGTTCAAATCAGTATACAATTTTAATATACTTTAAGATGCAAGATAATAAATCAAATGCTCCTCCTGTACCCCAGAGGGTACCATCTGTGCTGTTTGCACCAGTAGCTAATAAACCGTCGATAACGAGAGCAAGGTCCACTAGTCACTCACATACTTTTGATAGCGAGAAAAAGAGAAACCATTCGGCATCGATATCTTCAGTGTGCTCTACTGAGTCCACAAATGACGACCATTTGAATAGTCTCGTCGAAGACGATGCCCGCACTGCCACAAACGATGCTCACAGTGCATACAAGGGAAAAATCAAGCTCATGGACGATGTGGACTTGGAAAAACAGATCATAATAACTGCGGGCGGAAAAAGGGAATATGTGATGGGATTCGTGTGTAAGTTGTTGTTTTTGATGACCATAGTGTTTGGATGCGGAGTGTTAGTTTTCTATGCGCTTTAAGAGTGTGGGACGTTCGCTAGAGGACTAGTGAGATATAATGGATAGGGCATACAAAATGCAACAGCTAAGTCTAGAGTCAGTGATCAGGAAACGCATTTCTAGCACTTCATTTCAAATCGTACAAACGTACAATTTTATACCGGGATATTTAGTATTAGTATTATAGAATAGAGAGGAAATACTTCAGCACGCTGTATAGTACTACAGCATATTGTAGAATATCGATGGACATTGTAGAATATTGCAGTTTGCGGAATAAGGGTACAACGGGTTCTGGTTCTCATCGACCTTGGGCACTCAAACCTTGTATTCGTATTTTAAATAGAAACTGTAAGTAGCGACATAAACGGAATATACTCAGATACCTATATATTTCAAGATAAATCACTTCCCTCTTGTTATGTGGCCTTGCAATGGTAACCAGTATTAGTATTCGATGTGGACATCACGTGAGTGCAACCAATGAACAAGAATTCATGAATTCCACCTGTAAATATACTTTTCTTATAACTAATGATTACAAAGAAGCAATTAGGAGGTGGTATCACGCGAGTATGTGTACGTGGTTACTCGAAAATACAGGGTAAAGATAATCCCAATGAAAAAGATAACAAATCTTCTCAAGAGAACGATGAAAATTCAGCTTTAGTTCAAAGGTTTACTCAGATATTGGAAAGTAAGATTTCCGAATCCACGCCATCCATATTGAGCAAAGATCCACTGTTGCAAAGAATATATAAAAAATATGCAACCGACGATGACCGGCAATTCAAATCTAAGTACCAGAAAGAAATATCACATTTAAAAAGTGAGTCCCTACTTAATTACAATAAACATGCCAAAGGACTTGCCGACACCATTTCTAATAGACCATGGGACGGAAATGAAACAGTACATGATAGTAATTTGCGAATGATTATTGACCTGAAACCACCACCACTCAAATACCAAAAATCCATTATTACACCTCCAAGAAGTGTAAAAGATCGTATTGAAAGTGCTAAAGAATCTAGTTTGGACTATAAGATTGGTAATACAAAAATGGAAGATGAGAATTTTAGAGAGTTGTATAAGGAAAAGTTGCTTGGACCTTCGGTCTTTTTGAATACATCTTCTCCTCATACAATAATTGGAATGGCAAATTCATTAGCAGATGCCAAAATAAATGCTAGTATCAACCGTAATACAGGCAAATTTGATGGAGAGATGGCTGGAGTAAGAGGGAAACCCTTGGATAAAGAATATTTAAAGAATTGTACTGACTCAAATTATTTTATGAATCAGATATTAAACAAACAAGAAATTTTGCCGCCATGGATTGACAACCAACAAAGCATAGATCGGCAAATTACTGAATTTCGAAACAATATGGATAATGAATGGTTCAAGTCCATTTTCTATAACTTGAAACCTACTACATTGTCAAAAGAATTAATGCTAACAAAATTGAAAAATATAATAAAGAATCCAAATAACTTCTATGATGGAGACTTTCACTCACGCCAGCTTCCATATGTTTTGGAAAAAGTAAAACTGTTAAATAATCTGATTAGAGATTACAACTTGCAATGCCCGTCTTCTAGTATTCATAAGTTCAAATTAGTTCCTGAAGCTGAGTTGCGCAAACTGTATGATAGGACACTCACGACTTTGGTAGATCAAGCATTGAAATGGTACGAAAATGAAGAAGCTGCCAAGCAAAGAAAGAACGAACCTATAAATTACAAAGACGGAGGGAGCTTCTTCGGGTTATTTGATAACAGTGGGGGTGGCGGTAGCAGTACGGCTAATGATGCGATAGCGAGACAAAGGACCCCTGAGAAATTACAACTTTGGAAATCAATAAAAGAAATGTTTAAATAACCTATAAATCATTCATTCTATGCATATAACCTGACTAAATAATAACTGATAAGGACAAATAGTAATTCTAATTTCCACATACTCAAAATATTAAATAAAATCCCTTTATCTTGATGTCTAGACTTTGCCAGAATCAAATTTTCTGCAAATGCTTCACTCATTTGCTGTCTCAGAAATATGTCATGAACTCTGTTCAACCCATTTTCACCTATTTTCTCCTTTGTAACTGTATCTAACTCAGCATAGTAATTGTACATAGTTTTTGACCACACCTCATCGTCTGGGTCTTGAGAAAATCCAGTAGCTTCTTCTATATTATCATTGTTGAAATGCACAACAGTTTCTACTGGTCCCCCGTTATTAACCGCTAATACGGGGGTTTTAAATAACATACCTTCGACTGGTACAATACCAAAGTGCTCAAATGAGGGAGTATATAATAACATTTCGGAATTTTTAATCAAAGATTTCTTCAATGATGACTTTATTGAAGGTAAAAATAATACATCTGTTGCAGGAGGCAATGCTAGTAATTTGCCTCTGATGGTGAAGCTTGATAAATTCAACAGCTCGGCTAATCCATTCAACTCTTGTAAGCATTCAACATTTTCAAGCACTCTTGGGTCGAAACCACCAGCCACGACCAATCGTGGTTTCAAACTATTATCTTTCGAAACATTATCTGGTAATTGGTCCCTAAACTTGGCGAATGCCTTGATTGCCAAATCGACGTTTTTCTTCTTTTCAAATCTATTCACTGAAACAAAAAATCTACCATCCTTAAAGAAATCTTTCACTTCCTTATCCATTGATTTATCCTCTTCAGTATCCTGGATGGTGGTAATATCAACACAAGGATAAATCACTCCAGGATCCAAATTGTTCAATCTCTTAAACGTTTGATGAAAAATGCCTTTCGTGAAATTTGAATTCACAACTATCTGGTCACTGAGTCCTGTGGTCCATTCTTCTATAAGATTGAATGGAATTCTGTAGCACTCTTTGAGAAATCCTCCTTTTAATGATAAACACTGGTCAGGAAAATGGCAATAGAACAAAATTCTGCATTCTGGCTTACTGAACAAAAGGATGAAAGGAACACAGAAAGACAATTGATCTACTATGAAGTAGTCATAATCGCTTATTTTACCGGTAATAATCAAGGCTAGAACCAAGTAAAATTGCCTTAAGATAGCAAAGAAAATATGAAGCTTTTTGAATATGTTGGTGGGAAAAAAGTCTCCATAAACCTCCACCTTTAACAAATTAGAGCTAACTTCTTCAAAACAATGCTTCTTATCACAATGAGACGTGTAAATTGTTATATCGTTGTTAAGTTCTTGTAGTCCTACTGCTGCATCGACTACTAATCTTTCCGCCCCTCCAATTCCAAGATCTGGATGAATGAAGGCTATTTTCTTTGAATCGATCTCTTCTCCTTTCATCTGTAATCAAAACTATACCCAAGTCAAGCATCTTTCGAAATGTTCGAAATGTTAACAAAGCTACGAAATATCAATATTCATATGGACACGTGATTGGTTCACCTAAACTATATTTACGTGTATTGCAAGGAATAGACAAATTCTGGTCATATTGTACGGTATTTACATTTAGAAGCTATACAAATTAAAGAGATTTTTGTTGTTCGATGGCTTTTTTAGCTTGCTCTTCTCTCTTCATCTTGTTCTTCATTTTTTCAGCTTTTCTATCGAACTTCGTATCCACTGGGTTAAAGCCGGCTTCTTCAGAACCCCAAACTGCCCATTCAGGGGTTTCCTTGATGTAATCAATATCCTTGAACTCTTGGCCACTTTCCAATAATTCAAAAAACTTAGGATAATCAATGTGAGTATGCCATTTGCCGTTAATGAAGAATCTTTTGTGTGCCATCAAGATGCAGCATGAGTGTGCATGCTCAGCAGCAATCTCATAATCATGACCTCTCGATTTCAATTCGTCTGCTAAATTAGTAACAAATTCCTTACATTCTTCATAAAATGGAATGTTCTGCATAGTTAATGGATTACCATTACTATTCGAGGAACCGCAGAATGTAGCACCCTTAATTTCAATTTGTGATGGTTGGGCTCTAATGACCATATCAGCATAGCTGGATATGTCGTTCATGTTGAAACCCTTAACCAATGTTAATCTGAAAACAGTTCTTTGGTGGGATTGCGTAGTGCGCAAAATATCGAGGCATGACATTAACCTATCCCAGAAATCACTATTTAAAGGACGATCAACCTTTTTCAAATCAGTTTTAGTAGGTGCATCAATACTGACATACAACTGAGTAACCTTGCTTAATTTTGCAAGCTGATCTGGATGTTGAGCATTACAAACCAAAAATGACGAAATATGCTGTTCATGCAACATTCCAACAAATTCGTTAATATAAGGATAGAAAATTGGCTCACCAACTAATGACAATGCGCAATGCTTAACTTTAAATGCTTCATCAAATCTATCCATCTGAATACCTGGAACACCTCTCATTTGTTTAATTTTTTGGTAATGACCTTGCAAAGCCCCTTCCATAACCTTTTCTGGAGGATCTAATTCCCAACGCCAATTCAGTTTTGCAACGGGATTAGTACCATGACGCCAGCAAAACACACATTTGTTTGAGCATGCCAATGAAGGAGTTGTTTCCATACACAAGTGTGATTTAATGCCATAAAATGCAAATTTATAACAAGAACCTCTACCTCTCAATGCACTCTTTGTCCATCTACATATTTTCACTCCTGAATGAGAACCGACAATTGTGTATCCTTGTTTTGTTAAAGATTTAAAGGTTGGCGAATCTTTGGCCACCATCTGTTTTATCTCCGGCTGGACAGATAATCCCTTGGTTCCTTGTTTTTTGATTATAGCTCCCATGTCTTCGACATCAACTAAAGTGTCAGCATCTTCTTCCTCACTTGAGCCATTCTCATAATCGCTGTCGTCGATTTCGTCATTTCCTCCTAAATAGAATGGTTCATCATCTGCCAACAAAGACGCAAAGTTTTGGATCCATGTATGTGCTTTTGGTTCACCGTCATATTTCATACAAACCTCACCCACAGGGTACAATCTTCTACCTCCTAATTTTGCCATCCATTTGTCAGCCAATTTAGCTTGGTAGCAGAATTTGTCGCCAGCCCATGATTCAGAGTCGCCCAATCCTAAGACTGCGAATCCTAGAAGAGATCTCAATGGATACTTATCAACCCTGAAATCTTGATATGTTTCCTTCAAATGTTCCAAGAAATAATCAATAGGTGAGTCAGTTTCATATGATGGTAAAACCAAAAGGTATATATTATTATTCATCTCAGACTCAGGCGATTTCAAAAAGTATTCCTCAAGATCGTCAACATCGTCATCAAGGCTTAGTAACTTAGGTTTGTTTGTCAACTCTGGCAAATTCTCTAGCTTCTCATACAATGCTTTAGCAACTCTTTGCGATGATCCGGTCAACGTCGTATAAAAAATGTAGATCTGTGACTCAACTAGCTTTACTGCTGAGTTTGTCAATGCAGGTTCAGCAGTATTGCTCAAAGGCTTACTGGCCTTAATAATCTTAGGTGACCTTTTACCTCTTGTTCTCAATGTTGGGACTGTTTTAGCAGATTTTGATTCAGTTTCCGCAATAGAAGCACCCTTAGGAGAAAATGACGATGTGAAATCAACTGCGTATATTGGAGAAGGTTTGACCACTTCATTATTGTCTTTTTTGGTTTCCTTTAATGGTTGAGTAGAAACCTTATTCTTGGAGTACATAAAATATATGGTACTAATAGCTACTGCTATTGTCCACCTTCCTCCGGAAAGCAAGTACAAGGCGCAACAAAATGCAAATATGGTACCTTCTGTCGACATTTGTTAGGTTTGTATATATATAACTATTCCTAATTTAGTCTACTAAAGGTAAGAAGTTAATATATGGGTGAAAAATAAAAAAAAAAAAGCTGCGATGAAAATCTTCATCTATATGCACAATCAGATTACCTTAACGCTAAAGTTAAGTATCATTAATGAACAGATAATAAATATGACTATGACGTAGGTTTTCTTAATAGTATAGGTGTATTTACAGAATGCTATGCTACCATATCTACTGGAAATAAAATAATTGCAGAATTCGAAAAAATGATAATGTATAGGCGCAAAATTTTTGAATTATGTTGCAATGGTCTATAGCATACCAAGAAAGATCCTCATCCGAATAATTATTAATATAAAGGAGTAATCTGGATGTATTCCTCTCTGTTTATTGTCATCTTTTGTTTCGTCTTAATTGGAGTTAGTGTATTTTTATTCTTATACACAATTTTTAATAAAAATTTACATAAAATGAAAAATATTGATTGCAAACCAAGTGGATTTGTAATAATCAACGATCCAAGCCCTGCTCATTTTAAAATGACACAGGTTAAGCTGAGGAAAGTTGACTCCATTGCTCAAATTCCAGAGAATTCAAAATTTCATTTTGAGAGTACTTCAAAGTCGGGAAATGAACCAAATTCAGATCCATTAGACTTAAATTACAATCTGGATATTTACTCAAACAGAGGAACTAAAAGAAACGAAGGGGAGGGATATAGGCAGACGGCAAGAATCTCCTTACAGGATGTAGGGATTAATTCAACAGATAGGTCGACATTACCTTCAATGTTTTTAGAAAACGAAATTTCGCAGCCACCTTGTTTGGGTGATTCTAGTTCGCCATTATTACTTGATGGCTTTCCAAGTAATGAATCATACTATGAGAGTATAATGACCACAGATGGCTTTATGGATGACCAAACAATGTATGACTTTTCTAGAGGAATTTTCGAATTAGATGGTTTGTATGAAACTAGTTTTGGCAGTGCGTCTACAGTGTGGAGTATTGATAACGATAAACCACATATGAATGAAAATGAAGGGCTTACGAACAATTATCAATACCATGAAAATGAATTTAACGATACAATAGTAGTTTCAGATTCTAGATCAAGTTCTATAGAATGTTTGGCAATGAATGGGAATAAAAAGAATAGCAAACGGGTAGAGTTTTCGCTAATTTCCGAAATGAATCATGAAATTTCAAATGATGATACCGAACTTAAAACCGGTAGAAAAGGACAAGGACAAGGACAAGAGATTAAACCCAAAGCTATACCTGAAAGGTTTAAGTTGCTAACTTCTCATGATTCTATTAATCTTACTATTATGGAATCAAGTATACAATGCCTATCAATTATGATCGACTACCATGGATATACGGGGAGCCTAACCGGGGTACCAATTATGAACAAAACTTTAAAGAACGAAGCTGTCAATCCACAAGCAAAGCAGTCGACAGATGCCAAACTTATTGAACTTGTAGAAACAAATATACCCGCAGTTCAACCTTCACCGATATCTGCTTTATGGCAAAGGATTAAGTATTCTAGAGATATTTCAGCACTCCTGAATACCATAACTAACATTGTTTATAAAAAAAGTTCAATTTATGACTTCGGTAATCCTTATGAGCCTCAGTATTATAGATTCGAGTTAGATGACTTTGGGGAACTTATCAACGAAAGCAAGTGTGGAATGTGTGCTTATTGTGAGAAGGTTAAATTCCTTCCTTTCAAGAATTCTAGCTACCTATCTCACTTGACTCTTGAGCATGGTATCTTCTCTAATAATTATCTAACTCCAGAAGGAATCTACTATGGAAGATATCTTTTTACAAAAAACGCTATTTATGATAGTGATACAACTCCAAATTCGGAAAGCTCAGAGGAATTCAATGTTATTCGAAAGAAGCATTTCCATAAGCCCCGAGTTGCTGAAGCTGTTGCATGTCCTGCTTGTTTTGAAATAATAGAAGTAGGGTGCTGGAAAATGAAGTCAAATCCACTACTAAGTTACTTTAGACATTTCAAAAAACACCATAAAAGTTTAACAAACAAGAGAGCCAATTTTCAAACAAATCCATTGCTAACCATATCGAAAAGAGGTAGAAAACTACAAGTAGTGGACTCTTAAGCCTAGTTCTTCTTCTATTCTAATACTCACCTAATATAGACATGCAGTTTTGTGTAATTTTAATTCAACATACATCTTTTTGGTACGTTTTTCAGGTTCCAAAACCTTTATAACCTATTCTTTAGATCAATCGAATAATATTCAACTCGGTGGTAAATTCGGATAATAGTGGACCTTAAAAAGGGATATATTAGTCTGAACCATAATTTGAAAATAAGTAAATACTAAAGTTTTCTTAGTACCTCTCCATAGTTGAGAATGTCCACTGGTAGATCCGAACAAGCTATATCTCTTGCTAGTGTACATTCGCTTAACAGTAACGATTCGACTAAGAAGCCTATTGTGTGGAAAGATTTTGGAGTTTACTTGGATAAAAAGTTAGATACACATTCGAATCCAGATATTGGTGATAACGTAGCTGTATCTGATTTGATTGATAAATCTTCTGCAGATAATTCCTATTTATCGCAGGTTATTAAGTACAAAGTCTGCAATTCTTGCAAAAGACCAATAGGGGAAAGGAGTTTAAATACCCATTACGCTAAGTGCATTGAAATGAAACAAAAGAAACAGCAACAAGAAGAGGATTCAACATCCAGCAATTACAACAATAACACCAACAAACGAAAAAGGGGAAGGGGAGCTACCAACCCAATTTTGGATGTTGAAGCTACGTCTGTAGATTCATCAAGGAATTCTACACCAGTTTCAAGTACACCAGCTTCAACTAATGGCGTAGTGAAACCAAAGAAGAAGTACAAGAAGTCTCAAACTCAGAAAGAGAAAGAAGCAGCTAATGCGGCAGCGGCGGCGGCCGCTGCTGCTGCTGCTAATGGGACCTCTAATTCATCATCAGCTGGTACTGGTAATGGAATAGGTAAAAAGAAAAAACAACCAAAGCCTAAGAGTCTGAGTAAACAAAAAGGTCCAGTTGATGTCGAGAAGCAATGTGGGGTGCCATTACCTTCTGGAGGTTATTGTGCAAGGTCTTTAACTTGTAAGACACATTCCATGGGGGCTAAGAGAGCAGTATTGGGTAGAAGTGCGCCATACGATGTATTATTACAACAGTATCAAAAACGAAACCAAGCTAAATTGGCAGCTAATAATGCTCTTGCTGTTCAAAGAAGAGAAAATGCTGCCTTTAATGGAGCAAACGAAAACGACGAGGATGGCATGGCAGCTAATGGCGCATACAATAGGGTTTTGGATGCGGACGAAGAGACACACTTTGTTTTGGAGGGAGTCTCAAAGAATTATCCAATTCCATTGGAAAGGAAGGTTATGTTACCTTGCAGGAATCGCCATAAGTTTTTGTATATGAGGGAAGCTTATGCTAACGCATTGATTAATACTGGGAACAATAATGGTTCCAGCAATAACGCGGCTAATAACTCTAGCGACCTGACATTGGCAAATCAAGCTATTTCTGGATCAATGGGTGGACTCCAGGGCCGTTGTGCTTTAGTTAACGTAGACGCAGGTACAAGCAATGGTGACTCTATCACGCAGAATATTTCTTCAATTACAGGAGAAATGTATCTGGTTAGGGCACCGCTGAAGGCAATTTTACTTACATCTCAATATAATACTATGCAGCAACAATTATTCCAGCAGCAAGTGATGAAGTTACAGCAACAACAAATGATGATTATGAAACAGCGCCAGGCTAGGGCTCAACAGCAGCAACAACAACAACAACAACAGCAGCAGCAACAGCAACAACAGCAACAAGCTTAGCTTACTATAATGTAAATTAGTTATATAGATGAAGAAAGTTTTAAGACTATTTAATATGATTTAGTAGTCACAAATAAGTCTTCCGAGGTACAGCGAATATATAAAGAGTTTAGTAATATATTTGATCTATAAATGTAATGCAGAATTGAAGATTTTATATTTAAGTTAGCATGCAAGGGGCCTTTATTGGTTATCATTAGGCCAATATTTCTTATTATTTACGATCCAGGGATGGCTAATTACCTCAGATAATGTTATTCTCTTCCTAGGAGATTTTTGTAGCAATTTCAAAATTAAATCTGTAGCCTCACTGTTAACAAAGCTAGGAATTTTTAAATCAACTTTAGCAATCCGTTTGTATGTTGAATTTTTATCAATTTCTTCAAATGGAGGCTTTCCTACAAGAAATTCATAACATAGGATACCCAAAGACCAAATATCAACGGTATAGTCATGCTCATTCGATTCAATCATTTCAGGAGGAAGGTAATCTAGCGTACCACAAATAGTTAATCTTTTGGTGCTGGAGCTAGGAACGCTTTTTACAGACCAACCGAAGTCACTTAATTTGACACAATTATCTGTCGACAACAAAATATTTTCTGGTTTGATGTCTCTATGTATTATATGCTTGGAGTGTAGATATTCTAGTGCCAACGCTACCTGGTATATGTAGTGTGAAGCTGTAGCGTCATTAAACCTCCTCTGAACTTTTAAGTGATGGTACAATTCACCATGAATGGAGTATTCTAATATTAGATACACGTTCTTCTGATCATAGAAAAATCCATACAAACGGGATATTTTAGGGTGTATAAGATTAGACTGGATCTCAATTTCCCTACGGAAATTCTTCTCCAACTTCAATTCAATGAGATCCTTTTTAGCCATTACTTTCAAGGCGGCTACATACCCGGATTCCTTGTGCTTAACACAATACACTTTTCCGAGCTTGCCTTTTCCAAGAACTTTTCCAATCTCAAAGTCCTTCAATGACATGTATTTGCTTGCTGACGGCAACTTCAGCAACGATAATTTGCTATCCATGCGTTCATTCGTTAGCAACTGAATAGGAGAGTGCACCTTTTTCCGTATAGGCAGCTTCACGGGAATATTAGCACTTCTGAACGTCCTAGTCTTGTCATTTTGGTTCTTGGATATTTTGTTGTTATCGAACGTGTTTAGTTGAAATTTACCGAGTGGCTTTCGAACATTTGACTTGGATAGCGTCTCCGACAAACTTTCTATACGGGTCTCGATTCGTTTGAGCTGGCTCGACGATGCGGTCATATTCCCGGGCATTTATATGTCATCCATATGTTGTGTATAAGTAACTAATCCTTTTCATATTGTGGTTTGTTTGTGTTTTGATCGCGACTGCATATACTCAAACATCACAATCACGTGATATTTTGATGGCTTTGTGAGATGGTCTGATTTTTGGTCTGCTGGCCACCAGGGACAGAACTAATACTGTGCTGCTGACAGACACCATGTAAGGACACTTGGCGCATGTATGTACATTTACTGGAAAAAGTCCGAAATTTAGCCGCAGAGGCAGTATGCACGCTCAAGTTACTCGTGATACTTTTTTAGCCAGCACTCCCCGGCCCTTCGGATCATTACACATCCGAAAATCCTTAGTGTTGTCGCAGTTTTCCAAGTAGAGTAAATAACGAAGTCGTATTGAGGGACTGAAGGTCACTAAGGGCGTCTTATGTAATACAATATCCAGGAAAATCTCTTTGTGATGAAACAGGCACACAGCACAATATATCCACCTTGGGCATATAAGCATTCACAAATGCATGTCTGGTAGTGCTAGTATAATAACCAATTCATGAAGGCGGCTAAGAACGCGACTTCGTGTATTTGTGACTAGTCATCGGGCTATTATAGTCTATTATGTTTAACCCTTCTGCATGATTTTGTGGACTGTCAAGGCGTGCACTGCAGAATTATATGTTTTGCGTAGTATTCTACATGTAGAGGCTGTTGGAGTTAATGCTAGAGAGTGCCGGAGTAACGCCGGCGCTACGCCGGCGCTACGCGGCCAGAACAGAAATAGCCATTCAATGCAGCATGACCTTCAGGCGTGAAAATTAAAGTACCCTGGTCAGGTGTCACGCGAGACATTACATGCGTTCAGAATTAGGTTAGTGGCTGTTTCAGAATATTATTTTCTCTTGAAATCTATAAATACCTTTTGACCGACAGGCGCTAGTTCTTATTGTTTCAGATTCCAAATAATCGTAGCATGTAGGAATACATAAATATGTGCATGGAATTAAAGACACACTTACATAAGCATGCCGTTCAGCCGTTTAAACGGGAACGGCTCAACCTAATAAAAGCGGCTACAAAGTGTGGATGATACGATAGCGGGAGCAGGTTGCCGTAAGTTGCGGCTGAAATAACGTAGCGAAGTACATTACATGACGTCTTGGTACAGAAGAAGCGAAACAATCGTGAATTTCGCGTAATACGAAGGCAGAATATGCCTAAAATGTTCGTAGTAGTCAAGTGAGCATCGACCGACACGTAGGTCGTATGCCAGTGTGGTACAGCCAGGATGGGATGTGGATACAATCGTGTAATTTCTGAATTTGGACGTAAATAATAAATCTGAGCCAATTGATAGGCAGGCAGGATAGTGCCATCTGGGTTGAGAATGGTCATTATTATTACAGTGGACATAAATTCATTAAAAATTTAGAAAATATTAAACTTCTAAATATTTAGTGTTTTAGACATAATTAGTAATAGGACGATATAATAAGCTACAATGGGTATCAAGGACAAATTAAAGAGAACATCCAGAATTTTCATCAATGATTCGACCCCAAAGGACGAAGCCAAGAACGCCACTCAGGAAGAAGCTGTCGCAACTGGCGAAAGTGCCAAAGCTCAAGCTGAAGACGTTATTGAGGAAGCTAGAGAAGAAGGTGCTGCCAAGGCCGCCGAGGAAGAACAATTAGCCTCCGAGGTTGCACCAGAAGCCTTCAAGACCCCAGAAGCTACTGAAGTTGCACCAGAAGTTGAAGCACCAGAAGCTACCGAAGTTGCACCAGAAGTTGAAGCCGCACCAGAAGCTGCTGACAAGACTGCTGCTGCTGAAACTGAAGCTACCGAAGCTGCACAAGAAGCTACTGAAGTTGCACCAGAAGTCGAAGCAGCACCAGAAGCTACTGACAAGGCTGCTGCGGTTGAAACTGAAGCTACCGACAAGACTGCTGCTATTGAACCAGAAGCTACCGAAGTTGCCCCAGAAGTTGAAGCCGCCCCAGAAGCTACTGACAAGACTGCTGCCGTTGAACCAGAAGCTACCGAAGCTGCACCAGAAGCTGCTGACAAGGCTGCTGCTGCTGAACCAGCTGCTGAACCAGCTGCTGAAGCCGAAGAATCAGCTAAGCCAGACTTAGTATCTCAAGGCGAAAACGCAAAGGCTCAAGTCGAGAAGATCTCTAAGAAGGTGGACAGCGAAGTTAAGAAGAATGCGTTCTTCAAGAGATTCTTGGGCAAGTTCAAGAAGTCTTCTGCCGCAAAATAAGTTACACTTTTTTGCCAACTCAATTAATTATTTTCTTCCATTTACTCACGTTTACTGTTTTTGTTACACAGTATATAGGTACCTTGTTTTAATTTCTAATATATTATTTATTCAATCCTTATGATTCTTTCATACGATAAGTGTACCCTGCTTGGGGTTTTGTGTCAGCTTCTGGGCATTTTTTCTTCCCAGGAGGTTTTGTGACACTTCGTGTTTTAACATTAATTTAAATCAAATTTCTTCTTGTTTTCATAGTGACAGCGGTTAGCTTTAGCATAATCAGATTAATATATTGTTTTGGGATATATCAAAGTGTACGATATAGGAATACAAGTTAATTTCTATATATACTTGATTCAGACGTACTATATTATAGATATTTAATATTTTTCG
Organism: Debaryomyces nepalensis; assembly: GCA_030583445.1. Taxonomy (NCBI): domain Eukaryota; kingdom Fungi; phylum Ascomycota; class Pichiomycetes; order Serinales; family Debaryomycetaceae; genus Debaryomyces; species Debaryomyces nepalensis. The sequence goes on along the minus strand of JAJMIM010000005.1, from coordinate 546,433 downwards.
TTAGTATTGCTTCAGTTAATTAAAAGGGTTACACATCTCACCAGTTGAATCATGGACTTAAGAGTCGGAAAGAAATATCGTATTGGACGTAAGATTGGGTCCGGTTCGTTTGGAGATATCTACTTAGGAACCAATATCATATCGGGAGAAGAGGTTGCCATCAAATTAGAGAATACTAAAGCAAAGCATCCACAATTAGAATATGAGGCAAAAGTATACAAAGCATTGAGTGGAGGAGTAGGAATTCCGTTTGTTAGGTGGTACGGCACGGAATGCGACTACAATGCGATGGTTATTGATTTATTAGGACCGTCGTTAGAGGACCTATTCAACTATTGTAATAGGAAATTCACGTATAAGACGGTATTGTTGTTGGCAGACCAGTTGATTTGTAGAATAGAGTACATACACGCTAGATGTTTCATTCACAGAGACATCAAGCCGGACAACTTCTTAATGGGAATTGGAAGAAGAGGCTCCCAGGTCAATGTTATCGATTTTGGGTTGGCCAAGAAGTATAGGGATCCTAGAACTCACTTGCACATTCCTTACAGGGAAAATAAGAATTTGACTGGTACGGCCAGATATGCATCGGTTAACACTCATTTGGGGATTGAACAACTGAGAAGAGATGATTTGGAGAGTTTAGGTTACGTGTTAATTTACTTTTGTAGGGGGTCATTACCTTGGCAAGGTTTGAAGGCGGCTACAAAAAGGCAAAAGTACGATAGAATTATGGAAAAGAAGATGACTACCCCGAACGATATTTTAACTAAGGGTTTACCGAAAGAATTTTTGGATTACATGAACTACATCAAGACCTTGAGATTTGATGATAAACCTGACTACCCATACTTGAGAAAAATATTTAGAGATTTGTTCAAGAGAGAAAACTACAGATATGATTATGTTTTTGACTGGACATTGTATAAATTCCAGCAAGAGAAACAAAGGGAACAGTCCCAAATAACAGATGACCAGCAAAACACCAATGACCAACAGCAGTTACAGCAACAACAACAATCACAGCAACCTCCTCAAATAGCCCCACAGGATATAAATCAACAACATGGCATACCTCAAAACTTACAACAAACACCTCCATCACAAACCCAACCACTCCAACAACCAGGTTCTGTTCCTTATAATTCACAATCTCCTCAACAACAATATAATGCTATGTATCAACAGAAACCAAAGGTTAGGAGAATGCCTGAAAATTATTCGAATGTCAACAGTAACCAGCGCTTTAACAGTCCTTCTCAAGATGATTCAAAGCCAAAGGTTGTTCGTCGTATTAATGATAATCCAAACCCGCAAACCCAACATGCGTCGTCAAACAACCATTCTGCTTGGCTTTAGACTAATTTGAATTTTTATTACTAGTTTGTTTCGTATGCTTGAAAGTGAATTACAAAAAAAAAGAAAAAAGATATTAAAAAAATAGTTCTAGATAATAGAATATCAATTTAATTGCATTATATCATTTTCATAAATTTTTATACTAATATATAGTCTTGATTACTAGCGTCGTGTAGTTACCTTTCGATCAACAAGACTACATTCTACAGATACTATTATTTCTAAAATATATTGTAAGATTTGCATTTTATATAGGTGTAATCAATCAAACTAATCAACGTTGTCCTGAGGCTTAGTAGGTGCACTATCCTCCTTTTTAGATTGTTCAGTATTTATTTCTTGGGATTTTCCAGATTCAAATACAGCTCCTAAGAAGTCAAAAATGTGTTTTCCTTCTTTAGATTCAATATTGCCCTTGAAGGTATCAATAAATCCGAAGAATCCATAAAACACGTTTTCTTTGACTTCCTCACCATAAATCTTGTCATAAATATATTTCATTTTGAATTTGTCGATCTTCTCTTCGAATGGTTCAAATTCAATTTTGTTGTAACCGAATTTTTCTAACATGCCATTATAACCTTCATAAACTGGGTTTTCAAGTAATAAACCAAGAGCTGGAGCTTTTGGAATATTTATTTTGGTAGGACCAAAACAATCTTGGATTCTAGAAATAGGGCAACCAGTTCTAATAACTAAAACTGCCATAGAAATCATTTTTCTAATTTGATGCAACATAAACGACTGACCATGAATTTTTATTGAAACCCATTCTGTACCTTCAATAACAAATGGATCAGAGACTGTAGTTAATTTCATATATCTTCTTGCTGATGGATCCTTATATAATTTCCCTAAGGTAAAATTGTGGAAATTATGGGAACCCTCGTATTGCTTCATAGCTTCACGGAATAAATTTAATCTTTCTGAAGAGACTTTATAAGATCTTCTTCTTTTATTTTCGATTTGCTTGATAGCTTTGATTAATTTGCCGGCTTCAGTAATTTCCCCATTTTCGTTGTATAATTTAGAATCATCTTTACTAATTTCAGAGTTTTGTAAATTATCAGTATTAGTAGCTTCTAATATAGTTTGGGCTTTGTCGAGGTCTTCTTGAGTGAGACCACTATCCAAAATGGCCTTTGAAGTTTCGGCCCACCATTCTTCCCCTTCAGGGTCATCTCTGACTATTCCAGGATGATCAACTTTGCCTTTCTTAACCAACTCAGATAATACTGTTTTAGGCTTTGGAGGTAAGAAACTGTAGGTTGGTAACAAGTACTCGTAGACTCTTGAGGAACACATTTTACGGCAATCGAATGATTTGTTAGTTCTCTCGATACCCCAAACTCGAATTTGGTCTGGTAATTCCTTGTTTATCTTTTCTAAGATATCCTCATCTTCAATGATCAATTTACAGGAAATAACATTACCTGCAGCATGTACACCTTTGTCTGTTCTAGCAGCTCTCATGAAACCATTTTTCTTCAAATCATCAGCATTTTCTGGTGAGATAGCACCTGCCTTCACAAACGCCTTGAATAAGTCTCCCTCAATGGTTTTAACTTCAAGATTGTTCTGGATTTGCATACCATTGTATCCTGTTCCACAATATCCAATCATACAAGCAACCTTCTTTTTAGGTCTTCTTTCAGATTTTGGTACTGGGTTACCATTTTCGTCAAGTCTTGGGGTGAATTCACTTTTCTAGTTAGTAATCTTTCATTCTTTCTCAATACAGTATATCAAAACATACCTACGTGACCTTATGATCCCTCTCCTTTTTATCGCCTGAATTTTTCTTGAGTCTTTTGTTTGAGTCTCTTCTATCACCTTGACGGGCGCGAGTCCACTTATCTTGTTGACCCCTCTTATAAACAGATTCATCCACTTGATCATTTGGAATTTCTGATACAGGTTTAACAGATTTTGGTTTCACGTCTTCTTTGTTGGTAATTGGTTCAGACATTGTAGCTAATTACTTGTACGTTGACATTTAATAAGGACTGAATGCACTGCTTTTGAAAAATTTCCTCATCGCTTCTCAGGTTCAACACGTGACTGAAAAATTTATTAACTAGATTCATCTAATATCGACCCTACTAGAAGATAAAATTCACAGAAGATAACCAAGACAGTATAGAAAGATGAGATCATTAACAGAAGAAGAAACTAAGGTTGTGTTTGAGAAGTTAGCCAACTACATCGGTAGAAATATTTCGTTTTTAATTGATAATCCTACAAACCCTCATGTATTCCGTTTGCAGAAAGACAGAGTATACTATGTATCAGAACAAATAGCCAACTTTGCCACTTCTGTATCGAGACACCAGTTAATGTCTGTTGGTACTTGTTTCGGTAAATTCACCAAGACAGGAAAGTTCAGATTACATATTACTGCTTTACCTTATTTAGCACAGTATGCTAAGTTCAAGGTTTGGATTAAGACTAATGGTGAGATGCCATTCTTATATGGTAACCACGTTTTGAAAGCACATATTGGTAGAATGTCCGACGATATTCCAGAACATGCTGGTGTTATAGTTTACTCCATGAGCGATGTTCCGTTAGGATTTGGAGTGAGTGCTAAGTCCACTAATGAAGCTAGGGCCTTACAACCTACTGGTATTGTTGCATTCAGACAAGGGGACATCGGTGAATATTTAAGAGAGGAAGATACTTTATTCACATAGTCATATAAAGTTATATTATTGTCACTCCTGTCTCATTATCATCATTTCTATTCTATATTCTTGTATTTTAGATATCTTTAATATTTAATGAAAATTATTCGATTTGATAACTGTATATTGTATTTGCTATTTACATTACGAATGACCTATAGAAGCATCGTTTAATATGATAAAGTTGTTGTTTTAAGTAAGTGACCTGGGTTACCCGAGGAAATAGTGAAGTTGTTGTGAACTAATTTTTCGAATTGTTCTTCAGGGTCGTAAGTGTACTTTTCAACATTTTCGCCAGATCTCTTAGCTGATTGTTCATCTGCAAGCTGATCGGATGACTTGTAGTCCTCCTTGGATGGGTATTCTCTTACTCTCAATACCCCTGTAGCATCCCAGAAGTTGTAAAGCTCTCTGCATTGGTCCTTTGTTAAGTTTTCAACATTAATGTGCGAAATACCACCATTAGATAATAAACTATTAGCAACTTCAAAGTCACATTGATGTTGTTTGTAATATGGGTCGTATTGGTGAATACCTAAACCGACTGGTAATGTATGTCCATAGGAAATATCTTTTGATTCAGCTAACAAAACACCACCCTTAGCAAAACTTATTTCACCACTTGCTAACTTCAATATAAAACTTCCCATTTCAAATTCGGTAAAGTGGATTGGATCAAAATTTGGGTGGCGGTATTTCGTTAAAGTTTCGGTGGTCAATAAATTGAAGTCGTCAACTGAAATGAGTACCGGAACCTTCTTAGAATGGTGCATGATTTCTTCAACCAAAAAGCTAAATGCTGAAGTTGGGGCCACTTTACCAAAATCATGATTGTACAAGACAAAATCATATAAGGTGTTTTCGTCTTTCTTGAGGTTGTATTCCTTCTTCTTGGCTACGAATGAGATATCTCTAGTTAATGGCAATTTCTTAAAGATTTCCTCATTGGCTGCACGTAATTTTTTAATCCATCTTTTGGTGAACATTGGTTGTTGGTACTTCTCTATTCTCTTGTTGTAGATATAGTCACTTGAACCTTCAACAATCTTTTGAGGGTGATCTAAATGCATGAGAATAACATCTTTGTTGTACTTAGAAATAGCCAAAGCCTTGGCCTGAGAAAGTAAGACGGACTTTCCGACCCCCTTTTCACCCAACAAGCACAATCTGTTATCTTTAGTAGGAGATTCCAACTTGGATATAAACTGTTCTTCAAGCTTCAATGTGTTATCCGAGACCATGGAAACAGGCTTGCTGAATAACTCATGGTGTTGGTACTTTTTGAAAGAATCGAGATTTTGCAAGACCGTCTCGGTGTAGTCATCGTACTTGACCACAGTGGATGTAATAGACTTCAACGACCCGTGGGTTATATCTTGGATATTCAATTGCGAGAAATCGGTAGCCAACTTTTCAAACTTCAACGAGCGTACGGCGTCCTTAAATTTCAAGTGGGTCATACCTCCCTTCTTGACCTTAGGCGCATTGGCAGTAGCTCCTTTGTTCTTAAACCCTTGCTTTGCCTTCTTCTTTCCGTCTTTCTGCTTAGGTGCTGCCTTGGCGAACGCATATGGCGACCCACTGAATGGTCTCACTCCATTCCATGCAATTTGCTTAGTTGCTGTCCTAGACAACGCGTCAATCGACAATCTCAACATTATATAAGATGCTATTGCAGCTGGTATAGTCAGGTATAATACTTAGGTATCGTTGATCAACTGTTGAAATTTTTCAAAGAATCTCGGTAAAGGCACACGACCTCAAATCATCACAAAAATAAGTCTCAGCGAATAGCACTATAAATTTGGAAAATTTTTCATATACTTCAAGTATTTTTATAGTTCGTCAATGATTTATTGAAGCTATAACAACATGACTTTGACTGTAGGAGGAATTTTTCCTATTGCAAATGTCATGCGAGTATCCATGTTTCATCGACCGGCAATTGCATTTATCAGACATCATTCTAAGCGATCGAGATCGTTCAAGAAAAAAATGAACCACAAACCTGGCCAAGTTATCAGAACAAAGACAGGGAAGCAGCTAGAAGCTCCCAAGGTACAACCAAAGCTGTTCTCGTTCGGGAATTTTTCAGGGTTGGACCAGCCAGAAGGTAAACTCAAAGAAATGTCAAGTAATGCGATCAAGAATATCACGTCGTTTGACTCATTGAGAATTTTTCCGACCGTTAGGGCTGCAATGCTCGAGGAAATTAAACAGGGCTACAACTTGAAGAGCACTTATGTTAAGAATAAGGAGGAATTGGAGATCAAGCCGTCGCCAGTTCAGATTGCTGCCATTCGGAAGATCAATCAACCAAGACTCCGAAATGTCAATGCTGATAAGAAGGCAGCTGAAAGGAAGACGCCGGGAAATCAAATTTTGGATGAACTTAAGAAATCCAATGAGATGAACAGGTTGAAGGTATTCACTATTGCCGCCGAGACTGGATCTGGTAAGACATGGGCATACCTAGCACCTTTGCTCAGTAAGTTGAAAGAGGAAGACTTAAGACTCTTCAACATGAATGAACAAAGCTATGCAGAGTCAAAAAAGTCTTCCACAATCCGGTCTGTGATCTTGTTACCCACACATGAGTTAGTTGAGCAGGTTTATGATTCGATATGGAGAGCATCTAGGGCCCATATTGACTTGGAAAGAAGTGTTGACAAGAAGCTCTTGCAAGATCCGCTTTATTCCCTGTACTTGTCCATACCTGAGCATCTGACATCGTTGAATTTAAACGTTGTGAAGTGGGGATCTGGTGATTCTCATCAAAAGCTTTTCGATGCAAGTAGGAAGAGAATTGACGTTTTGATTACCACACCTGCTAAAATTCAGGGGTTGGCTAAGTTGAACAATATCAGCCGTCCTTTTAAATTATTCAATTTTGTTGAATATTGTGTTGTTGACGAGGCGGATACTTTAATGGATAAATCTTGGATAGTTGATACAACGTCTGTTATCCGTAAGTTTTCGAGATGCAAGGATCTCATCTTTTGTTCTGCGACTATCCCAAAGGAGTTTAAGAAAACTCTTAGCAAGATGTTCCCGGATGAGTTTTCAATTATTAATATTGTTACACCTTCGTTGCATAAAATCCCAAAGCAGATCAACCTTAAAGTCATAGATGCACAACTTTCGCCATATAATGGATCGAAGACCAGATGCCTTGCGCAAGCTTTATATGCCATTCACAATGATGGTACCGAGCAAGGCTACGTGAAGCGGATTTTGGTATTTGTCAATGAAAAGCGAGATGTTCAGCCTCTTGCTGATACATTGATTGAGAAATACGGTCATAGAGAAGACGACGTTGTTTGCATAACCGGTTCGGACAGTGCCGATGAAAGAATAGCCAAGATCGAGCCATTTTTGAAGCCTGCCGAGTTACTCGAAGACGATCTTGAGGGAAGTAAAATCAAAGTCCTAGTTACTACTGATTTGCTTGCCAGAGGGTTGAACTTTGTGGGTATTAAAAACGTTATATTGATGGATTTGCCAAACACTTCGGTCGATCTTGTTCATCGTGTTGGAAGAACAGGAAGAATGAGGCAATCTGGTAGAGTTTTTGTTATTATCGACAAGAGAACAGGTAAGTCGTGGATTAAAGGGTTACCCAAGGTAATTAAGAAGGGTATACCATTGGGTTAATTATATTTTATTTGGTTTAAAAGGTATGTTTCACTTCTATTTTTAATCACTTTCTATGCATTCTATGATGATGATTTTCATAGATTTTATAACGCTTGACTTCCTAGACGATTGTCATTGACGAAAACGTCTACTTTAACTGACACTTAGATTGGTATAAAGTGATTACTGGTTCTATTTTTGGATCGTATACTAACAATTGCAGCATTTTAGGGCTAACTTTATTTCCAATTGTTTGATGAATATTATTCTAAGAAGTAAGTATTTTTATTTTTCAGTTGTTCTATTTGTGACTTTCATGATGATTCAAAAGATTTTTCAGACGTTAGACTTCCTAGTTTTCATATTGAGGAGAATGTCTTAGATATCTGATAAAAGCACACATTTAAATTGCTTTATGGTTGAGAATTTTAACTAACAATTCTAGAGAATAACCATTTAAACAATCTGTATATACATTAAAGGGTAATTTGCGTGTAAATAGATCTGTATTTTTTAGAGCCAATACATATAGGCTATCTGAGTTAAAACCGAGTGCTTTTTGTAGCTCAAGTGACAAGATTACTATACACCTAGTCATTCTTGATTACTACATGCTACCATGAAGCAAGTAAAGAAGATATTCAGCATATTTTGTCATTATATATCATCATGGGCCATTGACCCGATATCTGAATGTCGTGTATATAAATTGCGCCGATAGAAGTGACAAATTCTGATAACGAAGAAATATGGGATTCTTTGGCAGAATACATAGGTTTTCGGTCAGATTTCAATCGTCAATCAGTAAAATCAAACAAAATAACTACTATAATATGAATAACAAGCAATTAAATCCTATTGAGACCCAAAATCCGGGTTCTTACTTTGGTTCGGAAGTTGTTAATAGAGTTTCATTTTTGAGAGAAGATGGCGAGTTTATAAACAATAGTGTAACGCATCATTCAACTAGATTCATTTTCTTCGAAAAAACCAATCCTTTGATTAATAAGGGAGGTGACGAGAAGCTAATTATATTGACAAACGGAGATAATCAGTTAACATCGAAAGAATCGATCAAAAAGGGCATATTATCTTCCGAAACATGGCGCAACACTATAGAGCAATGGAGCAACGATAATAAAGATCAGGAGCCGGGATTGCGTGACAATTCCAAGCCTACGTTTTTGTTTTTGGGATTGGAGGATGAAAGTGTTGGCTTGAACTTACTGAGCTTGAAGTCTGTAGAAGAAGACGACAATGTAACCGAGGAAAAATACTTGGATTATCAGGGAAGATACCAAGGTATCCCATACTTTGCAGTTGATCTATCCCAATCACCGGAGCTAATGCGTACGATTGTGGATCATGTATCCCAGGAAAATGGCATTGATACTGGGGATTTAATATTCAGCCATTCTAGAAAGCATTACCTTGGGTTTTCTATGAAGGAGGCTGCATTATACTCACACGGAAAGATGTTCTTAGATTGGCTATCAAGAAACAGATTTTGTCCTGGCTGTGGCTCTAAGGTAATCCCAATACACGCGGGGGGTAAGTTGAAGTGCACTAATGAGGAAACTTTAGGAAAAGATGAAGAAGGTGAGATAAAGCTTGCCTGTCCCGTTAAGAATGCTACTGTATCTAATGTGTCCTTCCCAAGAACAGACGCAGTAGTTATAACAGCTATCACCAATACAGAAAGAACTAAGGTGCTACTTTCTTTGGCTAAGAGATATGCAAACACAAAGCTTTACGCCTGTACGGCCGGTTTTATGGAGCCATCAGAGACCGTCGAGGTGGCAACAAAAAGAGAAATATGGGAAGAGACCGGTGTTGTCTGCTCGGACATCAACATTGTGCTGACACAGCCATGGCCGTTCCCTGGAAACTTGATGATTGGGTGTCTTGCAGTTGTTGACTTTAATGGTGTTAATGAAGTTATTCATTTAGGTCACGATAGAGAATTGGCCGATGCAAGATGGTTTGATGTTGAGTTTATTAGAACTTTGATCTACGACAATAATGATGCGACTACTAATCCGGAAGGTTTGCTACTTCCAAGTAAGGAATCTATTGCATTTCTGTTAATCAAGATGGTCATTGATCAAGCATCCGAGCCTTCGAATAAGTTGTAAATATACTAAATACAATAGAATGTTCTGACTGTAATTCCACATTTTGGTCTACGATGATTGTTCTTTGTCACGGGTGCGTAAGCGTACGTGGAGCTATACAGAAATTATAAATAGTCATTTCAATTAATTACTTCTTCTTCTTCTTCTTTTTCAGTAATTTTGAATGTAAAAGCTAGATTATCAGCTTGATTCCTTACGAAAGGTTCCACTCTTTTGCTAATATTAGTTTAAAACTTCTAGGTACAACGCACTACAAAATCTTATACAGATGATTGAGACAGCAGTAATATGTGGTCATAGAGGGTTCAAAGGCAAATATACCGAGAACACCCTTCATTCGTTCTATAAATGCTATCAGACTGGTGCCACCATGATCGAGACTGACTTGTGGGTCACCAGAGATGGGGTATTGATAATTTCTCATGACAATAATACCAAGAGAGTATTTTGTGGTCCCAACGGCGAAGTCGCAGATTTTGATATAATGAATTCTACTTACGACGACATTAAGGATTTGCAGACAATTGAAACAGGTGAGCCAATATTAACATTGAAGGATGTGTTGAATTGGTATGTTGGGTATGTTAAAGATAATGGAGACCAAAATGACCATAAGATTATGCTAGATATTAAAAAGTTAAACCCTGCGAAATTGGCTAAGTACTTGGTGCGGGATTTGGTCGAGGTTAATGAGGATATAGGTTGGTGGTTACACAGAATACTGTTAGGAATTTGGGATCTCGGGGTGATCAAGTATCTAAACCAGGACCCATACTTTCAGGACATATTTGCGGCAGGCTCCAAGAATGTATTGGGATACAAGCATTTCGATATTTTCCACATCTCTGTTTCCTGGAAAGATTCGATACACTACATGAACTACAATCTGTATGTGGATACATTACCGGGGAATAGAACCTGCAGATTCAAGGTTACTGGAGTTTCAATCATATATTTGCTGACTTGGTCCACGAGGTTTTTGACCAAGTTCATTCCTCGCTTAAAATCGGAAAATATGAAGCTTTACATGTGGACAATCAACACAGTTGACCAGTTTGAGTACTTGATGAACATTGGACGTATAGCTGAGATTTCAGAGTACGGAATTATAAGTGATTACCCTCAATATATGATCTCTTATCGCGACAAGGATCTTGATTTCCCTGAACCGATTGATACAAGAGCATCAGAAATCACCAGACTAACCAATAGTTTCAAAGACCCTGATGCCCAAGAAGAAACCGTTCACTTGTCGTTGAAGCAAAAATTATTGTATCTTATGTATAAGAGTTTTAATTATATTGCTGGGGCAAAGAGAGTTACTGAAGAAGAGCTTCAGTTCGACTCATTCGTGGATGAGAATAAAGTACACCCAGTGAAGATCAATAAGCTCTTCCTTTGGATCTTTGCTACTTGTCAAAAGTATGGCTTGTTCTAAACGTTTTTATATGCAGTATATATTTATATCATCCCATTTTAAAAGATTATAAAATTAACGACCAGAAACTGGCTGATTTCTTATGTATAATGTTCAGTTCTTTACTACCTAAACCAAAACATGCTCGATATGACCTGTCAAGAAGGATAAATATAAGCAAACCATATACGCATCAAGTATCAAGTCAGCTTGTGAAGTTGCCAGACTCCAATACGAACTCTGACATAATACCCAATCCAGCAGCTTCGGAAACAACAATATCCCACATATTCGTGAACCCAGATGGAAAGTTAGATTACAATAAAACTATAGCTGCATCTAATGGCCATTCAAAAAAAGTTCAATCATCTTTCGAAGATACGATACCTTTGAAAACCAAATACCCAAATTTAAAGCATCACTTTCCAAGATATACTTTAGAGACTTGCCCCGACGATTCTTTGAAAGAATGCCTTGAAGATACAAGATCTGTGATAAATAAGATCATTGAAGCAAAGACGGGAGTAAATGAAGGTAATAAAAAAGATGATGTTACGTTTATTAAATATACCAGTAATAATATATTGGATAACTCAGAAAATAATGATGATGATGACAACGACTACGAAAGAGGTCGTGAACGAATAATCCAGATACGTAATTACCAAGAGGACCCTATGTTACCTCCTAAATTCAAGTTGAGGAAAAATAGGCACAAAAATCCATCTCCACCACCCCCGTTATTGAAAAGCAGTAATAGTGAGCAAATAAGTAAATTGACGAAGGAAGATCAAGCAAAATGGCAAATTCCATCAGCTATATCAAATTGGAAAAATAATCAGGGATTTACCATATCATTGGATAAAAGAATGGTTGCTGCAAACGGAGGCTCCGAACCAACATCTACTGATGTAAATGTAGAAAAGTTTGGTGAATTGTCTCAGGCTTTAGAAAATGCCGACAGAGAAGCTAGAGAAGAAATAAAAATACGAAATGAAATACAGAAGCAATTGGCTATGAAAGAACAACACGAAAAGGAAAATAAGCTAAAGGAATTGGCAGAAATCGCTAGAAGTAAAAAAATTAATAGTTCCGGAAAGAGATCCATGAATGACTACGAAGATGTATCCAAAAAGAGGAAATACTAAGGTATATATATTAATAGTTTATTCTTACATTATAATACAAAGTATTTTTACATACTATTTCTTTGTAAACTTGTTCTTAGCTTTTGATTTATCACCACCTTCATATAGCGATTTGTCAAATTTTTCAACTGCTTTGGAATTAACCCACTCTAATACCCTGGTAAGATTCTTCTCTTGTTTCAAATCTTGTAACTCTTCTAACAAATCTGAACGTAATTTCGACAACTCATTGATATCCCCGTTGTCTATTATATCTGAGAATGACCTAACCTTTTGACGTTTGGAAGAAGATTCCTTATTCCTCAAGCGCTTATTTCGACCGATCTCTATTTCGTCTTCATCATCATCTTCATCCTTGTCACCACGAATTTGATCCTCAGTAATTGCTGCATTATCATTTTCAGCAACTTTTATCTTCGCCTCTACCTGGTGAAGATTAGATTGTAGTTCCTGTTCTTTGTTAATGTCTTCAGCAAGAGCCTTCATCCTGGCCGCCATACTTTGAGAGATTGCTTCTTTAACGATCAACAATTCTTTGCGTAACATCGACTCTCGTTCACCCCATGGATTGAGCCATTCTATCAACTTAGACATTTGATCAGGGTGGTCGTAATACCTCCAATAAGTTCCGTTAAATAAAGGATCCGGATTCTCTTCTAAGATTTTTCTTTGCAATGGACTCAATTGTGCAGCCAATGAAGACAACGCCAACGCACCATAGTTGTCGATAACGATATCAGCCGATCTATTACCAGGTAATAATCTTCTAACTTGGTTAGACTCAAATGATAAGCCAAATGTTTCTGCACTCATTTTGCAGAAGCCTTGCGGCAATCTGCTGAAATTCATCTCTCTGAATTCATCGATTTTCTTTTTGTTTTCAATATTTGCAAGATCGCTATTATCCGCAGGTTTCCAAAAGTCTCCAAATTCTTTCTCATAATTCAAATATAAATTATGATATAGTTCTGTCTCTTCCATAGAAGATTTGAAGTGAATTTTTAAATCTTCATTCGACGGTCCTTGAACCCATAATTTACCCATTAGATACGTTTCGTTCAAGACTGCGTTATCATCTTCATTATCATCTTCTTCTTCGTTATGAATGTTTGCATCTTCTTCGTCATTATCATCCACATCATTAGTATTACTATGCAAAGTTGGCAAACCATTATTTTCAAACCACCAATATCTATTATACAAACGGTCCTTTCCTAGAAATTTGACTCTTTGACAATCTATTTCATTAAGTTGTCTCTCAAGTTGGCGCTTGGCTTGTTTATATTTATCAATGTTTAATAGTGCCTCTTTTCGCTTCTCACAAAGTTCCTTAAATGATATATCAGTCTCAGCTAGCTTAGATTCTTGTTCAGTCATTTCGAACACTTGCAAGTTAAGTCTAGGCATTCTTCTTCTTATTGCTTCTGGGTTAGGTGTAGATTGTGATTCTTTTGACTCTTTACCCTTGGGTTTGCCTTTAGATTTAGATTTTGACTTTGATTTACTATTTTCAAGTTCTTCGTTTGCTTTTGCTAGCCTCTCGTGTATTTCAAAATGTAACTTCTGTGCCAAGTCATACTCCACTTTATAGTCCCTTATGTTATCCAACCTATTACGCCTCAAAACCGTGGATGAATCTAAACATTCATCTATGTAATTTCTCACTAGGGTACCATTCATTAATAACGATATGAGGATGTTTAAAACTTGGAATTTCAAATCAATATCAAGCTCGTCATAAAATTGATTCAAAACAGTACTCAGAGTGGGAGGCATATTGACAGGAGCTAATATACGATAGACTTTTTCGATGATATGGTTATAAGCTGGCACATATTCTACCAAGGACAACACACCTAGTAAAATGCACTGCCAATTTCCGTCTTTAAAATTTCTTTTACGAAGTCGTTCGTGCCATGGAATGTTTCGATAATTCATTACAATATAAGCGTTGTGCTCACGATCTTCAACATCGTCTTCGTTAATACTCGCATCTCCATTTTCATTTTCATCATTATCATCTTCTTCATCCTCGTCATCTTCTTCATCATCGCCATCATTCTCATCATCAACTTTCACATCAGACTCGACTTTAATTTTATCATTTTTAGTACCATTGGAAGTCTCCAGTGTTTCATGAGTAATGTCATTTTCAGCATCATCCTCACTCTTTAGTATATTCTCTTCATTTTCAGTGTCAGAACCTCTTTCATTCATGTCATCTACATCGTTATCTTTGGTCACAGTGTTTATAAAAGAATCCTCAGGGGGTAATGTTATTTGCAACCCATATATTACATCACTGTCTAGTTTCAATGTCTTATTTTTTGGTACTTCATTAGAAACTATAGCTCCAAGTACTGCACACCAAATTTCATCCAATAAGTGACATCTTCCAATCTTTTGAAATTGATCGTGCGTCCATCCCATAGCATAAACAAAGTCGTCAAATGTAAATGTATCGAGGTTAAGAGTAGAATGGTATATATTCAAGAAGACCCAGGACTCTAATGCATCTTGAATAGATTTCAAACCTTTTATTCCTAGACGTTTGATTTCTTGTTGAAATTCCGTATTTGGACCATCGTCATCTTCTTCTTCCATTCGCCTCTGTATTAAAGTATTATTCCATTCCATAGCATTATCAGGGAGATTTAAATTGGATGGCACAGGTTTAGCATGCTGTAAATTAAATTTAAGCGATAAGTCGGTAACTGTCAGTTTTTTCGACGTGGGATATGCTGGTTGAGGACTAGATTTGTTCACTTCTTCATCAATCTCAGACACAGCGTCTGGTAAGTGGTGGAGGGGCAACTTTTTCTTATAATAATCTTCTTTCTTTATTATAGGCGGTGGTTCATCCAATATGCTATTTAAGGTTGCTTTCTTTTTTAGATTTTTAGAAACCGGATGCTTCTTGCTGGACTTCAGGTCACCATTTTGTATATCATTCGTAGATGGCGATACTATGTCGTCACCTTCAAACATTATATCACCACTTGGTGTCGACGACTGGAAATGTTTCAAATCATCGGGGTACTCCTGATTGATTCTGAACTTCTTTGCAAACTTATTCTTTACTACCCATGGGGCCCCCACCTTGTGTGACCTAGTCATGGTCAATTTTATGAATGCCTTGATGAGCCATTTTGTAAAATGATTTCTGTCCCTTGAAATTTTCTCGTTTGTAACGATCGCCTGCCTCTTATCGTTCGTTCTCACAACAAGGTACTTTGTAAGTAAACCGTCCGAAGGGTTACTGTATTGTATCTTTTCTTTAATCGTTCCACGCTGTCTTGCTCCTGATTCGCCCTGTGCATTAAGAATCGATCCTTTCAATATAATCGTCTCGCCCGGAAAGTAGTCGTTCTTGAATACCAGGTACACTTTGTCAACCAACTGGTCCAATCTGGTGATCCGATTGAATTGCAAGAATCGCAAGATATGCTCTTTCAATGCCTCCGGGAAGCTTCGCTCCACCTCCTCTATTTCCTTCTCTTCGCTTTCAATCGCCTGGAAAAACGTCAAGCACGAGTTCCCGGTGATTTCACAAACAAATTTCTTTCGGTTGTAGTAATCCATCCTTTGCAAATACTCCTCGTACGTTAAGAACCATTCTTTGGTGGCCGAAATGTAGAAAACCTCGGTATTTAAGTCCACTGGCACTTCTGGCGCCCTTGTTAGCGTTACTTGTTTCCTTTTGTATAAAACCATCTCCAATAGCTGCTATTTTCACCAACTATCACTAGATCTTTGTCTGTTTGCTTAATCGATCCAAGTATAACAATACTGCACTTTGTACAAAAAAATATGTCTGTCTAAATAGCTTCCATGAAAAAAAAAATTACTTGGTACCTTATTTCTTGTTCTTGAAAAAAATACCCATTAGTTGTTATAGTCAAGTTGCTTTTGTGTCATAATAATTATGATTTACTGATTGCAACAATCTCAGAAGTGAATACGCGATCATCTGCGAATTGCAGGTGAAGGCTCTGCGACTTTTTGAGGACCACGACATGCGACATAGGTATGCGACATAGGTATTCGACATCAGACAGACACGAATGCGAAAATCCTACGATTAGTCAGACATGCGACATTTTTTGCGTAAGCAAGTGGGAGAGGATCGGAACAACGGTGGGGGAGAGATAGCGATTGTGGCTCTTGATGAATCCGAAGATTAGGCGGCGGGGCACGAGAAAGCATATCCGATAGTGAAAAATATATAAGCTGTTCAAATAATCCTTGAAAAAGTACACTACAAATTAGTACAAGCTACGTATATAGAGATAAAATGACTCTTCCACAATACTTCAAGGGATTTGCTGTTGATAAGCCAGAAAACTGGAACAAGCCAAAGTTAGTTGAATACGAACCTAAACAAGTAGGTGCCCACGATGTTGTGTTAGAAAACATTTGCTGTGGTTTATGTGGTAGTGATATCCACACCATCAAGGGTGCATGGCGTCCATTCAACAGAAACGATCTTGTTGTCGGACACGAAATTATCGGTAAGGTTGTTGCAGTAGGTAAGGACGTGAAGGACTTCAAGATTGGTGACAGATGTGGTATTGGAGCCTGTTCAAAATCATGTATGGACTGTGAAAGGTGTGCCACTGACAACGAACAATACTGTAAAACGAAGGTCAGTACCTACAATGCTAAGGACTTTGAGACTGGCTACGTTTCCCAAGGTGGTTATTCTTCCCACTCTATTGCACACGAACAGTTTGTTTTCCCAATTCCTGATGCTTTGGAATCAGAGGTTGCTGCTCCATTAATGTGTGCTGGTTTAACCGTCTTCTCTCCATTGGTTAGAAACCTCGGTGAAGATGCTAAGGGCAAGACTGTTGGTATCATTGGTATTGGTGGATTAGGACACTTGGCTCTTCAATTTGCCAATGCTTTAGGCGCCAACGTTGTTGCATTCTCTAGATCTTCGTCCAAGAAGGAACAAGCATTATCTATGGGTGCTCACGACTTTATTGCTACTGGAGAGCAGAAAGATTGGACTGCAAACTATTCTAACAAGTTTGATTTCATTTTGAACTGTGCCTCTGGTATTGATTTAAGCTTGAACGACTACTTGTCTGTTTTAAGGGTTGATGCCAAGTTTGTTTCTGTCGGTTTACCACCAGTGGACGACACTTTCCAAGTTTCTCCATTCAGTTTCATCGGTAATGCTTGTAGTTTCGGTTCCTCCTTACTTGGTTCCAAAAAGGAAGCCTTGTATATGTTGGAATTAGCAGCTTCGAAGAAAGTTAAACCATGGATTGAAGAAGTTCCAATCACTGCTGAAAGCTGTGGTAAAGCTTTAACTAGATGTGACGAGGGTGATGTTAGATACAGATTTGTATTTACTGACTTCGACAAGGCCTTCAATTAGATAAGCCATAAATAGACTGGTTGCTTTCCAATTAACCTTCATAGATATTTTAGATATTTGTAATAGATTTGATTGCAAACAAAAAAATCGCATTTAATGGAATTAGACTGCATATAACGGGCCGCAAAATTTTTGAATCAATTGGAAGTTGTTCCTTTAGACATTAATGCATTAGGAAGTGTTGGTATCAAAGATGGGGAAGTCTTCACGGGTAATCATAAGGGTCCTAATTCAGGTGCCAAATTTTAAAGATAATTCCAAATTTATAGCTACTAAGGACAATGTTGAAAACAATTAGAAAAATATACTATATGTTAACTTTAAGCTGTAAAGTCTACCAATTGGGTAAATCCTTGAATTAACAGGAAATAAAAGTATGCCATATTAATTAGCAGTAATACCTATTCTAAAGCATGAACTTGTTATTTTACAAGCCGCTTTGAAGCAGAATCACTTTCACAAGACTCCAAATTAAAGGCAATGCAAATTCCTTGTATTGATCGCAACCTTATCATTAATTCCTCAACATGCGTCTATATTACTAATGTATATTAGTAATGTACCCAGTTGTATCGGATATCTAAGCAGTTTCATAGTCAAAATATCTTCATGGACATATCGGGTTTAACCTGCATACAAATCACAGCAAACGTCCAAATTATTCCCTTTGTTGCAGCAGTAGATATAAAGCAGACAAAATCTCCAACTGATGGCAAAAGAATTTAAAGGATTAATTTAAATACAAACAAATAATAATAACAATCACAATGACAATCCCACAAAGCTTCAAAGGTTTCGGTGTTGATAAGCCAGAAAACTGGAATAAACCTCAATTGGTTGAATATGAACCTAAACAAGTAGGTGCCCACGATGTTGTGTTGGAAAACATATGCTGCGGTTTATGTGGTAGTGATGTCCATACCTTAAAAGGTAATTGGTTCCCATATAACAGAAACGATCTTGTTGTCGGACACGAAATTATCGGTAAGGTCGTCGCATTAGGTAAGGACGTCAAGGACTTTAAGATTGGTGACAGATGTGGTATTGGTGCCTGCTCAAAGTCATGTATGGATTGTGCTAGATGTACCACTGACAATGAACAATACTGTGCTAAGAAGGTTGGTACTTATAACTCTGAAGACTTTGAAACTGGTTATATCACTCAAGGTGGTTATTCTTCCCACTCTATTGCACATGAACAATACGTCTTCCCAATTCCAGATGCCTTGGAATCAGAAGTTGCCGCTCCATTGATGTGTGCTGGTTTAACCGTCTTCTCTCCATTGGTTAGAAACCTCGGTGAAGATGCTAAGGGCAAGACTGTTGGTATTATTGGTATTGGTGGATTAGGACACTTGGCTCTTCAATTTGCCAATGCTTTAGGTGCCAATGTTGTTGCATTCTCTAGATCTTCGTCCAAGAAAGAACAAGCATTATCCATGGGTGCTCACGACTTTATTGCTACTGGAGAGCAGAAAGATTGGACTGCAAATTATGCTGATAAATTTGATTTCATTTTGAACTGTGCCTCCGGTATTGATGGTTTAAGCTTGAACGACTACTTGTCTGTTTTGAAAGTTGATGCAAAGTTTGTTACTGTTGGTGCTCCAGCTGTAAGTGACACTTACGATGTATCTGCCTTCAGCTTTATTTTAAATGCATCCAATTTCGGGGGTTCTTTACTTGGTTCTAAGAAGGAAGCCTTGTACATGTTAGAATTAGCAGCTGCAGGTAAAGTAAAACCATGGATTGAAAAGGTTCCAATTACTGCCGAAAGCTGTGGTAAAGCTTTATCCAGGTGTGATGAAGGTGATGTCAGATACAGGTTTGTTTTCACAGACTTTGACAAGGCATTCAACTAATTAGTTTTGTTTTTTCTTCATGTACCCGCAATATAATATATGGTTTTTAGACACCAAAAGTAGCAATTAGCATACGTAAAAGAAATAAGGGTTATGTGCGATGACGCTAATGGACGCACTATACACAACCGTGAACCATGGAAACTTTCAGAAATCTTCGATACTATGAGCACTGATTCAAATTTGTTAGTCGCTTAGTAATTTAAAAGCCGTTGAACGCTAATTCCGGAGATAGAAATCTTCCATATTCTGAGCACTGAGTCGCTTATTAATTTCCAAACCGTTAGATTTAAAACCTTATATAAAGCAATTATTCTCCTTAATTTTCTTTCATCTAACGTAGATTAAAAATAAATTAAGCAAAATAGAATTATAATGACAGTACCACAATATTTTAAAGGATTCGGTGTCGATAAGGCAGAAAACTGGAACAAGCCACAATTAGTTGAATATGAACCTAAACAAGTAGGTGCCCACGATGTCGTGTTAGAAAATATATGCTGTGGTTTATGTGGTAGTGATATCCACACCTTAAAGGGTGCATGGACTCCATTCAACAGAAATGATCTTGTTGTCGGACACGAAATTATCGGTAAGGTCGTCGCATTAGGTAAGGACGTTAAGGACTTCAAGATTGGTGACAGATGTGGTATTGGAGCCTGCTCAAAGTCATGTATGGACTGTGAAAGATGTGCCACTGACAATGAACAATACTGTGCTAAGAAGGTTGGTACTTATAACTCTGAAGACTTCGAAACTGGTTACATTTCCCAAGGTGGATATTCTTCCCACTCTATTGCCCATGAACAATACGTCTTCCCAATTCCAGATGCCTTGGAATCAGAAGTTGCCGCTCCATTAATGTGTGCTGGTTTAACCGTCTTCTCTCCATTGGTTAGAAACCTCGGTGAAGATGCCAAGGGCAAGACTGTTGGTATTATTGGTATTGGTGGATTGGGACACTTGGCTCTTCAATTTGCTAATGCTTTAGGTGCCAATGTTGTTGCATTCTCTAGATCCTCCTCCAAGAAGGACCAAGCATTATCCATGGGTGCTCACGACTTTATTGCCACTGGTGAACAAAAGGATTGGACTGCAAACTATGCCAACAAGTTTGATTTCATTTTGAACTGTGCCTCCGGTATTGATTTAAGCTTGAACGACTACTTATCTGTTTTAAGAGTTGATGCCAAGTTTGTCTCTGTTGGTTTACCACCAGTGGACGACACTTTCCAAGTTTCTCCATTCAGTTTCATCGGTAATGCTTGTAGTTTCGGTTCCTCCTTACTTGGTTCCAAAAAGGAAGCCTTGTATATGTTGGAATTAGCAGCTTCGAAGAAAGTTAAACCATGGATTGAAGAAGTTCCAATCACTGCTGAAAGCTGTGGTAAAGCTTTAACTAGATGTGACGAGGGTGACGTCAGATACAGATTTGTATTTACTGACTTTGACAAGGCCTTCAACTAAAATATTTATAGATCAGACATGAACTCCAGGATTGAATTTAATTATTATGGACGAAAGAAGACACGAATAAATGCTGTTTAAGTTAATATGAGACCAGTTTTTGTAGCAGATTGCGTAATTTTAGGTAAATTGTCAAGTATTTATAATAGTGCGTTGAAATTATCTAAGGCCATCAAGGTTATGTTTTTAACACTATTTTTAGAAAGAATTGAATTTTACTGAAACGAAGTAAGAACTTCGAAGAGTAATTAATGGACTGTTATATACATGCTTTTGTATTACGATTTAAACTAACCAACACGCACTTCTCTATACATATTTCCAATATTTAGGTTAGGGAACTTGAAGATATTTTTAAGTTCGTAAAATTAGAGTGGACTTGAAAATAAATTGTTATTAATACATTTCTTCAAAATACAGTCAGTTGTAAAAAGGGTATAGTCAGTTGTAAAAAGGGATATATAAATTTAAAGGTTTTTAGTATAAATCCACACCACAAATTATGCTTGGGAGCTGGCTGTAGTGGAGCTGTCGATTTATTATTGCACGTGCACGCACTCGTGACTGAAATGAACCCTTGCTTCTGTTCACGGAAGTATGCAACTACTTTTGCTGACTAACGGTTTTGAGTTAGGGTAAATCCAATTGACACTATATGTGGGTATGCGCATACTAAAGGGATAATTTACGTATACACTTTCAGTGCCTAGGTCATATTCAAAGAGACTTTAACCGTGAAAATTCGACCAAATTTACCATGCTAACCAAGAGTGTGGTTAGAATATTACGCTATTGTCAAATTCTATTCTATGAAGCCGTATGGCCTAGCAATTTCTACGATACATGTCGCGCCATTAACAATCTCTCTAGCTACTGCATATATCCGCGCTCGTTAATGTTGATTATTTTCCAAAATATTAATAATCGAAACTCATTTTGAATTACTAATATTCATTTGTGAGAAAGTATAAATTGAAGAAACTCTGGCTCATTAGTATGGTTCTTCTATCTACATCATAAATATACACAATAATATGAGTTCTACTAAAGGAGTTAAAATCGATGCCTTGAAAGGCACTGACTTATTCAAGCCATTGAAGGTTGGTCAACATACCTTGAGTAACAAGGTTGTTTATCCACCAACCACCAGAATGAGAGCCTTAGATGATAACACGCCTTCTGATTTGGAATTGAAGTATTATGGCGATAGGTCCAAGTATCCTGGCTCATTGTTGATTGCGGAAGCTACCTATGTTGCTGAGCAAGGTGGTATAAATGGGGCCGTTCCGGACGCTTGGAATGATAGTAAAGATGTTGGTGTTGGTAATGTTCCAGGTATTTGGAACGATAAACATGTGAAGGCATGGAAGAAAATTACTGATGAAGTCCACAAGAATGGTTCTTTCATATCAAGTCAATTTTGGTATTTAGGAAGAGTCGGTGATCCCCAATTTTTGAAGAATAGAGGTTTGGACTACATTTCGGCATCTGCTATTTATCCAGATGATGACTTCAAGAAGCAAGCCGAAGAGGCAGGAAATCCTCTTAGAGCATTAACTGAAAAGGAAGTTGACAATCTTATTGATGAGGTTTATCCTAATGCTGCTAGAAATGCGATTGCTGCAGGTTTCGATTACATTGAAATCCACGCTGCTCACGGTTATTTAATTGACCAGTTTTTACAACCTGCCAGTAACAACAGAACTGACAAGTATGGTGGTAGTATCGAAAACAGAGCTAGATTATTGCTCGGCATTATTGACCGTTTGACTGAAATTGTTGGTGCAGATAAGTTGGCTATTAGAATTTCGCCATGGGCTAAATTCCAAGGTATGAAAGCTGATGAAGATACTGTACACCCTATAACTACATTCAGTTATGTCTTGCATGAATTACAGAAGAGAGCTGACGCCGGAAATAAATTGGCTTATATTTCTGTCGTTGAGCCCCGTGTTGCTGGGGGTTTTGATGTCGAAGATCACCAACAAAGTGGAGACAACAATTTTGTTGGTCAAATCTGGAAAGGTGTCATCTTGAAGAGTGGTAATTATACCTATGATGCACCACACTTCAAGACCTTGTTGAAGGATATTAGTGATAATCGTACCTTGGTTGGATTTGCCCGTTATTATACTTCGAATCCTGATTTGGTTAAAAGATTACATGAAGGATGGGACTTAACGCCATATCAAAGATTAGCTTTCTATTCTTCCAGTAATAAAGGCTATAATACCTTTTCAAATTACGATGATAAAGTCGAATTTGATTTGGAAGCTGAAAGCAAGGTATTCCCTAAGCCTATACAAGAGATCAAGAGTGCAGCAAATTAAGTAGATTAGAAACTAGAGAGTAATTCACATGAATAAACGAGTTTTAGTAATTTTATAAAGACACTGCCTTTGTCTTTCAATGTAGTTGCACTACGCAATTCGCTCCTGCGAAGTGTGTGGATATCTACGATACATTTGTGACGGATTTCTCAGTGGATATTTGAAGAGCAATAGATATTCAAGAATACTCCGTGATATTAGTCTTATATCGATATATGATACAGCATCTCTATTGTGCAGGTAATTTATGCCAGGATTGAAAAATCTGTTTGTTTCTGTTTCCGGAATTGTGAGTTGAGATCGGATTACTAATCTCAATTAATCTTCAATCATATAAATTAGGACGTTTTTACTGACATTTCTAATCCGAATATATTGTTATTAGGTAGCACTTGAAAAAGGTTAGCAGTAATAAATAGGAAATAAGAATGTCAGGGATTAAAGTTTCACCATTAAAGGATACCGATTTATTCAAACAAATTAAGGTTGGTGAGCACACGTTGAGCAATAAGGTTACTTTTGCACCCACTACTAGAAATAGGGCATTGGAGGACCACACTCCTTCAGATTTAGAATTGGAATACTATGCTAAGAGATCCAAATTCCCAGGGTCCTTGTTGGTAACTGAAGCTACTTTTGTCTCAGAACAAGGTGGTTTATATTCTAATGTTCCAGGAATATGGAATGACAAGCAAGTTGATGCTTGGAAAAAAATCAATGACAAAGTTCACGAGAATGGTTCATTCATGTCTTGCCAATTTTGGTTCTTAGGTAGAGTTGGTGACCCACAATTATTGAAAGACCGTGGGTTGGATTTAGTTTCTGCATCTGCACTTTACGAAAACGATGCCTCTAGAGAAAGAGCTGAGGCTGTTGGAAATCCAGTCAGGGCATTGACTGAACAAGAGATTCATGATCTCATTTACACAACATACACCAAAGCTGCTAAAAATGCCATTGCAGCAGGGTTTGATTACATCGAACTCCACAGTGCGCACGGTTACTTACTCGACCAGTTCTTGCAGCCTGCTACTAACAATAGAACTGACAAGTACGGTGGCAATATCGAAAACAGAGCTAGATTCTTGTTTGAATTAATTGATCATTTAATTGACGTTGTTGGTGCACACAAATTGGCTATTAGAATCTCCCCATGGGCTAAATTCCAGGGTATGAAGGCTGAAGAAGATGTTGTTCACCCTATCACCACATTCAGTTATGTCTTACACGAGTTGCAAAAGAGGGCAAACGAAGGAAATCAATTAGCGTACGTTTCCATTGTTGAGCCTCGTGTGCAAGGAAATGTCGACGTACACAACTCTCAACAAGTTGGTGATAACTCATTTGTTGGACAGATTTGGAAAGGTATAATCTTAAAGAGTGGAAATTACACCTATGATGCTCCTGAATTCAAGACGTTGTTCAATGATATTAGTGATGATCGTACTTTAGTTGGTTTCTCCAGATATTATACCTCCAATCCTGACTTAGTCAAAAGATTATATGAAGGGTCTGAATTGACTCCATATGATAGAGATACTTTTTACACGAAGAACAATTGGCGCTACAATTCATGGACCAATTTTGATGAGAAAAATGAAATTGACGAAGAAGATGAACTTAAAAGACTTCCACAAGCTATTGAAAGTCTTAACATTTAGGTGTTGATATAGTATAGAGAAAACATTAAATTTATAGATTTAATGAAGATTTCTAGATATAGAGTTCAATAAAATTTTGTAAAGTAAGAGTAATGCAACCTTCGGTAGACGAAATAAAAATGTATAACCTAACCTTCAAGGCATACGTCTAGCATATGTGTGGATAGAAAATATCAGGAGCTTCGATTACGATGTTGACCAATTGCCAAATATATCGTCGAAGACAAGGAAATCAAAACGTTATGGAATTGTTGTAGCTGATACAAGATTTCCTATGAATAGTGTATTATATAAGCAATAGATTTTTTAAATTCATCAAATGAAAAAATCATTTAACTCCTACAGCACACAAATTAAAGACAGAAATACTTGATGTTGTATAAAAACACAATAGTTAGGAAATCTGCTTTCCTTAATAGACAGATTTCAACTAGCTGTATCTTAGGATTTCAAAATAAAAATAATTTCTTAAACCAACTCCAAGATAACAATGTCAATGCACCATCTAAATTAGCTCAAGAGTCAACCTTACCAAAGATTTCCCAAGACTTTAATTTTAAGAAGCCGCCACGTCAACCAACGAGTAAATCACCATTCAAGTCATCTAATAAAATAGAGAATGACCCTAATTTTCAAATGGTCCAATGGAAGCAAAATATTGGGCAATGGATAGTGAAGATTTTCAAGATAGATATGGACCGTTCCAGAGCTGGTCCTGTTGCTGGATCTGAGTACTTCGGTGAATGTAAAAAACAGGGTATGTATTATCCAAATGAACCACTTTCTACTACTGCCAAATTTTATTACGAGACATTAAACTTACCTCAGACATTTGCCCAGCATTTTCAAATTACTGCATTGCATTATTGGATATTGTCTGTTAGAATGAGAGCCATGCCTTTCCAATACGGTAGAAATTATCAACAAAAATTAGTGGACAGAATTTTCAGGGACATGGAATTGAGAATGGCGGAAGAATTAAATATAAACTCGAATAGGATTATAGAGGGGTACCTTAAGGATTTCCACACTCAGCTTTTGGGATCGGTCTTGGCTTATGATGAAGGGTTAATGACAGATGACATCACCTTGGCTGGTGCATTATGGAGAAACGTCTTTAATGGTAACCCAAACGCAGATATGAGACATATTGAAGCTTTACTTGAATATGTCAGATCACAATTATATGTGTTGAATAAAATGAGTGACAGAGAATTTGGTTTTGGTCATTTTAAGTTTGTTGCTCCAGATGAAGTTGTCAAACCATTAACCAAAGCACAAGAAGAAGAATTGAGGGCCAAGGCTAAAGAAGAATTCGCCAACAAAACCTTACCTTCTCAGCAAAGTGTTTTATCTCTCGATGAATAATTTAGTTCTTATATTTCGATCTTGTATATACCTATGTATCAGCCCTTATAACTTTGCTTGTGAATTAGCTGTTCCTGTATTTTCGTCTTTAGTCCAGTCATGGGCAGACGATCCTCTTATCATAACATTCATGATTGCATAGTCTTTACCTTCAATGCTATCATCCGACTCTTTACAGCCTAACATAATATCCTCATAAAATTTGAATCCAAACTTCTCGTATATAGGAATATTTGTTTTGCTCGAACTTTCCAAGTAAGAGATACTATTCGAAGTATTATCGATATGCTTTTCAAACATGTAGTCAAACATGAGTCTGACATTGCCCTTTCCCCGTGCACTCTCCAACGATCCCAAGTACACGAGTGTAAAAATATTTTTGTCCTTAAACCTAGAGTCTGTGCCTAATATTCTCTCACAAGTATCGTGCAAGAGAGGTAACATGCCATAGAATATCTTCTGGCGTCCTTCATCGTTATTCATGTCCCATACTTTTCCATAGCCAGCTTCCATAAAATTTGTGAAGGAATCTAACCCTTTTTCCAATGAGTCGGGAGAAGACCATACACCCACAGTCTCGAACTCATCCTCTGTTTCATTGATGGCTAATACAATTCCCTTTAAAATATGTTGTTTAACGTAGGCCTCATAAAGTGTTAATTCTAGCCGATCTTTTTCATCTTGGTCTTCATTATGTGAAACTAATAATTTGGCCAACGCATCGTCTCTAAATGATTTTAATAATGTTTTTGCTGCTTTATGAGTATCTTCTACATCTAACACCCGGATTCTTTGATATTTGCTTGTGCTATCCAGCTTAATAGGATTTAATGGTTTTGAACGTGATTTGCTTGTGGTTATCGACATGATAAGATTTAGAGAACTAGGAATAATTGAACTTAAATAATCATATCTACTTTAATGTTAGTGTAGATCAGCATACGATATATGACTGGAACTCTGAACTCATTCGTCAAGGGCCTTATATAAGTATGATAACTTATCAAAGAATTCATAGTTTTTCGGAATGTGTTACCTGATTTGGTAAATACGGCTATTGGAATCAACCTTCCATTTTGGGGTAGTTCCGCTAAGGAAAACATTGACATATAGGGCATCAAAGAAATGTGGAGGATTAAATGAAGCCTTCCATTCAGTTAGTGCACAAGATAACTTCACATGTGATGGAGAGAAAAGGGGTTAATGTTAGAGCATAAGTAATGATTTACAAATGTGTATTAATAACATAAATTACAAATAATGAATGTACGCTTATTTCTTTCCCTTCTTCTTCTTTTTCTTATTCTTGTTAGAGCTTGAAGTAGTAGTATTCGATACACTAGACACAGGTGGTGGTGTTTCAACAGCACCTTGGTGACCTCCTTGTTTCTTCTTCAACTCCTTCTTGGTAGGCTTATAATAAGATCTCACCTTCATTGGTAACCACCTTTCCTTATCCAACGAGCTAGGATCAAACTCGGATTCTGGCTTGACGTTTTTAGTGGCAGAAAACTTTGGTTTTCTGTATTTTTTGGTGACCTTGTTTGCCGATTGCTTTGGCTTAATAACATGCTTGTGTTGTTCTCTCTCAGGCATCAAGGACTCGATACTAGTGGATAATAACTGCTCAATTGGCTCAGTGGACGCAGTTAATTTGGATATTGGGGTTAGGTTTGAATTTGAGGTCTTATCCAATACTGCAGAGACAAGTTCGTCATCGGGATTAATTTGATTCAATAAGGTGAAGATTTTTGTAGAGGACTCATTTTGCAAGATTAATAATTTAAAGCCAATGATCTTAACGAAATTATAATAATTAATATCATCGCTTATTAACGTTTGATCAGTGTTAGTAAATTTATCAACAAGCTTACTAAGTAAAGCTTCCAAGCTTTTAGTGAAATTCAATTGTTCATATAATTTAATCAACACACCGATTAATCCAGGCAAAAGCTTTTCATTAGCGAACTGTTCATCACTTATTTTTTCTAATGCCACTACAGATTGATCATAACGATTTTGTTTTGAATTTATGAAAACCAATAAGACAGCACTTACAACAACATAGTCGTCAGTTTTTTCATTGGAAATGAATTTGAATAACTTTTTAGAAATTTCCTTATATTGTAAAGCATTCGAAATCTCGTTGATATTGATATCTAACTTGCTTAGAACCTTGTACATAATCGGAGTGAAATCACCTGGAAAATCTTGTAACCATTGGTTTATTGATTTGGAGCTTAAGTAGGACGAATTTTTTGACAAACTTCCCGAAAAGTAAGATAACAATAAATGATTCTTAACTAATATATGATATTGGGGTTTTGTTAACTTCTGTTGTAAATGATGTAAGTTGTATTGGTAATTTAAGTCGCGATGAACCAAATTAGGGTTACTCGAATCACTACCAGTAATTGAATAGCGATTGTTCGATAAGATTAATTTAATGACCAAATCGTTAATTGGTTCAAGTTCTAACTGCTTTAAAATGTTCAAGGCTTCATCTGTTTTATTAGTGATTTGAAGGATGTATGCTTTAGTTAATTTTATAGGTGCCAATTCTAACATTACATCTTCACTAGATAAGTCACTTTGCCCCTGGCACTTTTGTTCTGCCTTGTCGAGTAAAACTAATGCCGTTGTAAATTCACCCTTGGATAAATGTACTAAGGAGTCATTAAATAATAGATCATACGATTCCTCGATAGATGACATAGTCGATGAAGGAGTATCAACATAGTTCATCAAATTTTGTTGGTGAATAATAGCCCGTTCATTACATGACAAGTCCAAAGAATTATCAATCTCGCTATTGGATTTGATTAATTCTACATACAACTCTAATGCTTTTGCACTGTTACCAATCCGATAATAATCTTGGGCCATTATATGTTTAAGTGCCCTAGATAATATAGGGTTGTTTGAGTAGTCACCGTTGTTATAAGTTTCTGACAAAAGCTTTGAATTTCCAGTCTTGTAGTAAATGTACGCTTTTTCAAGGGGGAATTCACTGTGGACCCCTTCTGGAACTTGCTTGATTAACTCTAAGGCCTTGTAGTACTTGTCTAAATTAATTAATGCAACAAGACAATTATGGAACGATATCAAGTCGTCGAACTGTTTGATGTTAGATAGATATTGGTAAGACACATCATAGATTGTTTCATGCTCCAGGGTGCTCTGAGCAGCCGTGACATTCAAGCCCTTAAATGCTTGGACAATAGAATTGGACATGACTGGTGTTACAGAAGTGTACTTGGTCTTAATTATCGTACTATCGTTGAATTTTTCATCGACACCTCTGGATTATATTACACAAAATACCTACTCTATTTAGACTGCATATAAGTAATAAACGTAAATTGGTATATCGAAACTATATGGATGTTATAAACCTAGAAGGGAACATAACACTCAAGAAGATAAATGGGTATCATAAAATCTAGTAGAAATAAATAAAATTAAATGCAAGGTATTAGTTAGATAAAATCAGGAAGTTATTCTTCTTGATCAATTTCAATTTCGAATCATTTTTACCTACAGACATCGATCTTCTCTTTTTAATAGCATCCTGCTTTTGGGTTAGACGGAGTTCTACTTCGTCCTCTTCGCTGAATGGCTCTTCCTCGATTGTAGACTTGACAAGATACTTCGATGTGAGATTTTGTGTATTTGATCTTGGAGGGGTGATGAAACATGGCAACTTGGCATTGAACTTGTGGGTCGACTTTTGTTCGTTCTGGTAGTTTGGTGGCTGGTATAACTCATTTAGCTGAATTGGAAACTGGTTGTAAGTCACATATCCGCCATACTCGTTAATATTCAAATTGGATAATGGCATTCTTCTAGGAAGACTGGCCTGTCTGAGGGTGTGCAGCTTCCTCAGTGGTTGTAAAATGTTTTCTTGGTCGTCATGATTTAACTTGTTGCAGACTTCAGACACTGCATGGATATTGTCGTTCTCCTTGCCCTTGGTTTCCGTGTCTGGACTGCTATCGTCTTCCATTAGGGTGTCTCTGTAGTACACCGCATCTTCAAAGATAGTAAAGCCTAACTTGTTGGGAGAATGTGGCTTCTTAGGCGAAACAAATTTCTTCTGACTAGTTCTGCTTGGCGATGTGCTGGTGTGGTTATATGATAATCTAATGCGTTGGTTATTGTATGGAGACTCAATTTGCTGTGTCATGAGCCTCTTGTCGTTCTTGATAGGTGACGAACTTCTTGAGTTTGAATGCTTAGGGGACAAAATAGGTCTGTGCTTAGGTGACGGCATTATAGGATGTAATAAGTCTTATATAAGTAGCAAACAATTAAAACCAGCCAGGGTTAATTCACGGGGCGATGCGTTTAGTAAATTGACTAACTTCAACAATTATATATATATATATATATACGTTAATAAAATTCTGCCCGCTATTTTCCTATAATTATTAAAACGGTATATTAAATTATAAGCGATGAAGAACAACTCCTTCCACACGGTCATTAGGTTATGCAAAATCGTGATTCTGTAACGTCTGTCCACTGTTTACGAAACGCCGATTGCAACCGTTATTTTGATTATATAATTATGCTGAGAACGCGCTTTTTCAGTCACTAGTCTAATATAATAACTGCAAAGCAGCGACGTGATTTGTAAAGCTCTTAGAGTTGTGAAGAACTGTTAACCATTCCTCTCGTACATGTAGCATATTATATCTTAGAAAGAGAAAGAGAAAGAGAACGAAGAACAAAAATACACTGGCTTTGCGTAGACATAAATAAATGGGTATTTTCCGCGACTCAGGGTGGGCTATAATATTTCCCATTTCATAAATAGTATATAAACGAGCGGATAGCGTACATACTCTGCACAAGAGCTAGAATGACGATAATACAGGAATATACGAGTATAGTAACTGTCTAATGTTTCATTCGATGGTATTTATATAAATCAGTACTTAACCTCTATAATAGTTACTTGGTACGAATGGCATTTTACTGACAACACCATCTCTCAACTTACCTCTAATTTCGATCTTAACATCAGTACCAATCTTGGTAGCGTTGGTAAGGTAAGCCTGGGCAACATTTCCTCCCAAGGTTGGCGATGGGGAACCGGAGGTAATGTAGCCGATTTCTTCACTTCCGTCTGCGGAGAAGACCTTGCAGTCGTCTCTTGGGGATGGACCCTTGGTCTTGATACCAGCACGCTTGTGGGTGAACAACGAACGGTCCTTAATTTGGGCCAAGATCTTGCTTGCACCATTGAAAGTGGCATCATCCAGTCTACGGCTCTTAGGAATCAACCAGCCTAAAGTGGCTTCAATTGGGGTCTTGGATTCGTTCAATTCGTGACCGTAAAGACACATACCGGCCTCCAATCTCAAGGAGTCTCTTGCGGCTAACCCGATAGGCTTGACAATGTCAGGGTACTCATTGATCAAAGTTCTGAAGAATTCTTGTGATTCTTTGGTTTCTTGTGCGTTACTAGATGGGATTGACACTTCGAAACCATCTTCACCAGTGTAGCCGCATCTAGCAATGTGCACCTGCGAGCTAATAATCGAGGAAAATTGTGAGAATTTGGAGTTACCGAAGGTTAAAGCACTAAGTTTTTCATTAGTGAACTTTTGTAAGATTTCAGCAGCCTTTGGTCCTTGGATTGCTAACAATGTGCCTTCAAACGTGTTGTGGTTAACATTGTTGAAGTTTTGCAATTCTTTCTGGATAAATGCAACATCCTTTTCACGGCATCCCGCATTTGACACCATGTAGTAGTCGTGTTCACCGTGTTTAGTGATAATACAATCATCAATAACACCACCTTCTTCATTCAACAAAACCGATAAACTAGAAGAGTTAACTTCTAATTCAGAAAGGTTGATGGGAGTAATTTTTTGCAAGAAGTCTACCACATTTTCACCAGTGAAATTGTGTTGCAACATGTGAGAAACGTCAAACAAGCCAACCTTTTCTCTAACCCAGTTGTGTGATTCAATATGCGATTGGCCCTTATACAAGACTGGCATCTCAAATCCAGCGTATGGAACCATTTTTCCGCCATTTTCAACGTGGCATTCGTACAATGGTGTTCTCAACAATTGTGAGCCAGTGGAGTATAATCTTCTACCAATTATTCTAGACATTATATCTTACTATCAATATCCGTATGGTTTTGAAAATATATTATGTGGAGCTAATACAAGATTATATATAAAAAAATATGGAGATTGACTCGGATGAAAAGATGCGACTCGGGCGTAAATCCGAGTCGATTTGATAAGTTCATTTTATTGCAAAATCCTGTGAAGACTTTAATGAACTCTTCCGGGTGGATGTAAAACTCCATAAACTACAAGGCCAGCAAACATACCATATAAAACTATACATCCCAAAGAATATAATGCTAGACATTTGATCTTACGTCTTAAGGATTCATGATAAGTGATTATCGCGTCGCATATTTCACTATTAAGATTTAACGGTGGAATTTTCACAATTTTTCTGGAAGCAAACTTTGGATCATGAGAATGGACGTATTCGTCATATCTTACTTCTTCGTGATTTAACCAGAAACAGCTATATAGAATTATACCAGCGTTTAGCATCCAAAGTATGGGAAATAAAATCCCGAGAAATACGGTTGTAGTGAGGTACCGGGCCCATGTAGAATTGAATTTGCATGAGTCGCAATAACATTTGCAATAATTCAAATCGAGTGTTTCTTCATTGCTTTCCATTTCAGACTGACCAATAGTAACTATTGGCTTCGGAGAGGTTAAGAAAATCATTTTGGCATCTAAAAGAGAATTTGCTAAAATGGAAAACTCGCTACTTAAATATATTATGATAGAGTTTCAAGAATAAGTGAATTACCTCATTGAGATATTGCAATGAGTTCACTACAACTTAGATTTGCTTTGAAGTCTGTCTATTTCCCAATGCTGAATGATTGCGATGGGAACTTTTTTGTTTTATTTTACAAGCTGTTTTAAGTGAACGAAATGGTGACCAAACCGTCTATAACTAACAAAGTATATGAAACACTTACAGTAATTATTATTATTGGTGTAAAATATTGTTTAACATCGAATACGTATCTTAATCAGGAAAGTTGTAGCTATTCTATATAATTTTCGTTGGATATGGGTTTTATTTTGCCAAAGCTAAACTTGGTACAGTTGATAAGAGCGCACTGAGATCACAATAAATATTTTAGTTAAATATTTGATTTAAGATTTCAGATAATACACTCAACGCCTTATTCTATCCAATGGGGTATAATGTCATCTTTCGACATTAACAGAATAGTATCATGTTTGCAATCCACAAAAATAAAGGACAGGAATGATGGTTTGGCTTTGATTGAAAATTTAGCTTGCTCGAAATTCAAGTTGAATCCAAAGCAGTTTGACCTTTTGGTTGTTTCATTATTCAAGTTGATTGAGAATGAACAGATTGGATATTTGAAGAATAGGACTAGTATAATTGAGATAAGACTATCTAATAGTTCAAACTGTCTCAGACTATTGATTGAAAAGTCGTTCGACTACAATCAAGAATTACGAAATTCTGGCATGCCTATAAAGTTAAAATATAAATTCTACATAAATGTCTTCAACTACATAAGGAACTATTATTTTACTGAAGAAAGTACACTAGAACCGTGCTCGTTAGATTTCAGTAAAATCGTATGTTGTATCGTAAGCCAAAATTTTTTCAAGGAACACTTAACTTATGAAGATTGGTCACATATATACAATCACCTTATAAGACTGGCTAACCACACCTTCAATGACATTGGTAAGATTGGTATGAATGAGAAATTACTCATTGAAATATTCACCGCGTTACAGTATCTAATTCAGGCTGATTCATCAATATCAGTGAATTATTTGCAGTTAATTTCCACCAAGCCCACAAATAATTACTTTAAATTATTAGGCGTTATTTTAAAAGCCTGTAATTACTTTAAAAAAGAAAATATACTTATCGTGTTAATCTTCAAGATACTTAATAAGCTTATTATTTCATTCAGTACCGAAGACTTTACGTTGGTCAACAAATTAATTCAAATTTCAATAAAATTGATGATACTATTCCATCAAACCCAATTAGAGTCCTTGAAATTTCAATTTGTAATATTCATGAATTTGCCGGCTACTCATGATTATATAAACTTGAATATCTTTCCTAAATTGATTGGTGATTCATTAAGTTTACAGGAAAACCTCTTTGATGGTCGACAAGATATATCTATTCGTTCCAGTGAGGAGGATAATGATAAAACACTACAGTCTATAAATAGTATTGAAGATAACGATAGTGATGAGACTGTTCTTTACAATATTGGAATCCTAATTCAAAACTTAATTTCTATACTGCATCCTTCAAATCTTCAATTAAAATCAGAAAATCTTGGGTTTATAAGATTTCACAACAGACTTAAAAATTGGTTTATTCTACAATCGATTTATTTAAAAAATACGAATAATGACGATATTGCCGGATCTTGGTTGTTTTTGTCGGGTTTATCTAAACTTATCAGGTCTTACTATCAATTTAAAAGGGAATTATATGAAAATTCGAGACCTAACTCATTGAATATGATTAATACTGTTGACACATATGAATCAAAGTATGCAAACAAACGTCAGAAAATAGACATTGTAAATTTATCATTGTATCAGTCAAATAGCATTCAAGAGTTCTGTAACAAGTTGGTTAATCAAAAGTCTGACTTTAAGATGCAGCTAATTGGTTTACAAATATTGGTTTTTAATTTGGAGACTTTTTCACCTAACCAGTTCGAAAAAGATTGCCCTGGTACTTTAATAGAAAGCAGTGATAAATCTGGTAACAATTCAAGCACAACTGCTAATAACACTTTTGATTTCAGCGGATCAATGTTATTTGGTTCCACTTTAAATCAACCCAGCAGTGGCTCAGATTATAGTCTCAACGTCAATATTATTTTGAAAAGCATTATTCATTCATTCGATAACGACGATCTTAATTATTGGTCCTTGATAGCGGCCAGATCAGTTATTTATGATGCATCTCGTCGCAGTATTAATATTGATACGAAGCTTTATTTCCAATTACTTAAAATAGCATTACAACGCATTAAATACAAGAATTTGTCTCAAGCTTCTTGCAGCGTTGTGTTTACAATTATTAGCATAAATTCAAATGAAGATTTGAACGAAATTTTAGATAAATCGATTGTGACTCAAATAGATAATATCATTGACCTTTCTGAAGTTAATGGACCTTTTTCTATTTGCGAGGAAAGCTTTCAATTATGGTATTCCATTCACAAACTAGTTAAGATAATTAATCTACCCAGGAATGTTATGTTATCAACAAGAATACAAGATTGGCTTATATCCAGATGGAAATTTTCATCTGAAATAAATAACATGTTTTGTCACTTATCTCTTAAAACTCGAAATGAATTGGTGGCGTTCATAGGCTGGTTATGTGGAATTTCTATTAAACTTCGAGACACGGAGGATATCATTGACTTTTATAAAGGGCACTTAAATGAATTCAATAACTTCCTGGATAGGTTTAATGAGTTAGAATCCTTCTTGTTACGAAAAATGGAATTCACTGAGAATAATCATTCATGCATAATTGTTAACATTGATACTTTACCGGAGAATAAAAATTGTGGTGAAATCTTGGCTAAAATTATTGACACTGGTAGAAGCTTTCTTACTGACATATCAAACCCCGTGGTAACATTTGAATGGGCAATATTTGAAATTTGTATTGTGAATCTAGTAGAAGAACATGATGCTCTTCATCAGTTAGCAAACTCCATCCATTATCAAGCAAAAAATATTATCGAATGTCTCCATAATATTACTACTACACCAGAAATCACCTTTGCTTTAATCCAGTCCATAAATAAGATGCATATAGAAAGCTTTAAAGAAGAATTCAAGACTACGATTTTCAACAGTTTCAGTCTAGATTCGTTACTTGAGAACATTCAGCACGACGAAAGAAATTATAGACAATTGCAGCCCCGTCACCAACCAATAGATATGTTTGATGATGAATTCGGTCAGGCAAATAATTCTACTGATAATTCTTCTCGTGCTAGTTCTAAATTACTAAAATGTGTAAATTTAGCATATGAAGAGGTCAAAGTGATTGAAATATTGAAAGGTTATTTCACTAGAAACTTGCTTCAAGAAACTGATATATCTGAGACCTTTTACCTGGCTGCTCAATATTTAGAAACTTTAAATTCACTAGATGTTCTTTACGGTATCTTCTATCTATGTAATGAAATGGATACTGTTAGAAACCAACTCATAGAAGTATCTAGCAGCTGTTGGACTAAGCTTGTCAGAATTTTAGGAGAAGGTCCTCTTACAGATGTTGATCTAGAAAGAAATGAATTGGCAATAATAACTGTTTCCAACCTACTTACCCTATTATTCCCCATATGGCATAATACTCCTGATGAAGGGTTCAGAAAAGATTGCTCTGATATGCTGTCCTGGTTAGTACAATGCGGATCTAAAAACTTAATAACTACAGAAGCTTCAAGCTCAGCATTTTTAGAATTCATGATTACTTATTTGACTTATAATGAGAAAAGTTCAGCAAACAACCTGAATGTCCAATCAATATTTATGAGGGTATTTGCAAGTTCAGCTAATAATATCAAAATTCAAATCATTCCCCCGTTGTTGAAGTATTTAGAATCCAAGCCAGTAGCAGATCAAATGATGGTTTATAAGGAATTATTCCAAAATTTTGAATCTCCACAGCAATCAATAGAAAAATGTGGAACATTCTGTCTTTTTTTTTCCATTTTATCGTCGGCTTCGATGCAGATACTGATGGCTGTTCTATTTAATTTTATGGAATACGCAAGATTTGATTTCTTCTTGACATACTTAAAAGAAGCATTATCATGTATTTTTAAAAGGATTAAATTGAAGTCTAGCAAAGACTTATTCATGTTATTTAAGTTTGAAATATTGAAGTCGTGGTGGAGTTATGATATTGATATAGAAGATTTCCCTTTTGAGCTTTTTGGATATGATAGCAGGGCCAGCTTTTTATTATCAAATTACAAAGAGTTAGTTGCAATTTCAATATCAACGAAGACTAATGACAGTATTTCCAACTATGACCTATTAGAGTTAATTTCTTCCGTAAAAGGGGTAGATATCAACAGTCTTATAGTCGACAGCTTGACATTATCAATACCTCTAGCATATACAAGAGAAGGCATTAGAAATTCCATATATGGCAAACTATCAGACGCTCTAAACGATCAGTATCGATTTCAAATTAAAGAAAAACTATTCACGTTAATCTTTGAGGTTATTAAATTAATTGACATGTCAAATGAAAGGCTATTAAGAGACTTGGGTCAAATAAAAGAGGTCACATTACAACTTATTGCAAATGATTCACTTATATTAGAAAACCCGGGACTTGTATCTATCTCGCTTTATTCTGGCCTAGATCTAATAAAGGGATTAGTAGATAAGTACAGTTCAAATCCAGCAACATTTTGGCATCCAAATATATTATACTTTTTATCACGAAATACTTTAAGATTATTTCACAATTCTGTTCATAAAGATCAGAAACGATTATGTTTGAGAAAGCTCAAGTTAATAATAATTTTGGGCGGCAGAAATTTATTCCTTCCTGCATTGGCTAATCTTATAATTTCTTCTTTAGCTCCTTCTCTTGCTGACCGAGATTTGCATGAAGACATTGCAAGAATCTTATCGGTTTTCCGAGTTCACGAGTTTAATAATTTTGATGAATCAGAATTTTTGCAACTAACAATAAAGCTAATTTCAAGTCTATTTGAAGTGGACTTTGAATTATTTCAAGTCCATCCAGTATTATTTGAAATAATTCAGGAATACGTAAAATTTTCAACAAAACGGAGGAAAGTTCACTTAATTCTTGAAGCGAGTATTAATATTTTGCAATCAAAACCTATACATTTAACAACTTCTGATATAGAACTGTTTTTAAATGCTGAGGATGAATTAGAGCTTTGTAAATTTGGGATGAATGCCAAACACATGTTGAAATTAATATCCCAGATCTTTATATATATTGAAACATATGATGCTTTAGGCTCCCATGAAAATGTTGTTCTGTTACTATTGAACGAATACGACATTGGTCTTGAACATTCTAGAGAGTTTTCATTATGGAGTGCTGAATACTTGGCTAATTATTACTTAAATGGAGGGTTTAAACACAACGTGTCCGGCATAATCAGGAAGAATAATAGAAACATTCAAAATACATTTGAAACTGATATATCCAGTATGGATAATATTTTGGACAATATCATAAGGTATTTAAATTCTGACTACTTAGAAACTGCATCGTGCGCTGAATCTATATTAAGTGTTTTGATTTGGAAAGTGAAGACTAAAAAGTCTGATGTGCAAAAGTTTTTGAACTTCGACAAATATTACGATAAGTACATTCTGTATATTATCCCTATAGATTTTCATTCTTGTGTTTTGCTTAATTCTACAGATGAATTGACTTCCCAGGGATACTTATTGCAAGAAATAATTTCTGATTTAGCACAATCAGTGCAAACGACACTGTTCGAATCTTGGGCAAGTAGGATATTTTTAGCCGTCGCCCAAGATTTGGCTAAAGCAACTAGCATTGCTCCCTTATTTTCAATATTTGCTACCAAAGTTGAAACATTTTCGAAAGATGTATTACCTGGTTTTATTTGCTATTACATCAATATAATGGGAAAGGGTGCAGTTTCCCAAATAATCGACTTTTTATCTACATTTAGCATGTTGAAATCATATAAATCGGAATACGTAGATCTAGTTTTGCAAATTATATTGAAGATAAGGATTGGTGCAAAGAAGCAAATTCAATTATTTGTTGATGTCTACTTAAATTTGGATTTAGACCGTTATTTCCGAATAGCTGCAAATCACCAATTCTACTCAA
This sequence comes from Debaryomyces nepalensis, assembly GCA_030583445.1. Classification (NCBI taxonomy): domain Eukaryota; kingdom Fungi; phylum Ascomycota; class Pichiomycetes; order Serinales; family Debaryomycetaceae; genus Debaryomyces; species Debaryomyces nepalensis. Next base: position 507,011 of record JAJMIM010000005.1, on the reverse strand, counting down.
CTGCATTAATGTTGCTTGAGGATAGTTATAGCGATAGTGACAAAGCCGTAGACTGGCGAAGTCACTCTAACATTTTATCAAAAATTTACGAATCTATTGATAATGAGGATTTGATATTTGGTTTGCCAGAAGAAACATCGTTGGAATATGCTGTCCGAATGATAAATCGAAGCAATGAAACTTCGGATCATTTAAAATTCAGCAGTGGGATATTTGACACAAACATTTCCTTTAATATGGAATCGACCAATACCAATATCCTTAGCACCATGATTCATAATGGATTTTTAGGTGTTTCAAAGCTTGTCAGTAAAACCTTGGATAATAATGGAACAAGCAATGGTACATTTGAATGGGCATGGAAACTAAATTGCTGGGATATACCGTCACCTAATGAAGCAAGAGAAGATCATAAATCGATTTATAAAACCCTAAAGAAAATTCATGATTATCCTATTTCTGCTAATGAAACGAGTAGAGAGTCGATTTTAGAAATTTTGAGTATTAAGAATACCATAATCAACACTGCATCAAGTCCAAAAGAACTTCGATTAAATATGGAGAGATGGTTCAATACTCTAGCGTGTATTTCTAGTATTAAACAAGTACTAAGTTATACTGACGCTAATTATTGTGATTTGCAAGTTAATTTCACTCGTCAGACTGGCTGGTTTGAACTGGCTGATGTTGATAAATCTGAAAATATACTCTTAGCAAGAAAGGCTGCATTTCAGATTATAGACGGCTCTTCCGTTTATTCAAAGCAAATTAGTAGCGAAAATTTATGGTTGTGTGCTTTGAATGATTTGATACGTTTTAATTCTATTTCCATAACTGCAAAGGAACAACAAAAACTGATAAATTCTATTATGATGATAAATGAAATATCTAAAACCAAATTTACTAAATCAAATAATCAACTTATAAATAATATTGATCGATTGTCCAAATATCAAATAGCCCGTTGTCTTTGGCACCTGGGCCAAACCAATATTCCTGTTAATATGTTGAAAGAATTAAAAGAAGAAGAAAACATTAATCTTTCCATTGGCAATTTGAACATAACGCCTAGTTTGATAAATGCAAACTTGGTTGATTGGATGGCAGTCTCAAGGCAGGATTTAGCTTCAAACATAATGGAAAAATATGTTTTGCCAACAGCTGACATGGTATCATCAGTAAAACAGTTGGATCAAAAAGCTAAAGTGTATGAAATTTTGGCAAACTTCTGTGAGACACAGTATAAATCTCGAAACATAGATGACCAGATTTCAAAGTTAGAAAAGCTGGTGGACTTGAAAAAGTCAGAAATCGAAGAATTAAAGGCTCATTACAGTAAGATGCCAGTTGCGGCAGATGAAAAAAGAAGTGCCCAAAGATACTATTCAAAATTAAAGGCCCAATATGTTGGAGAAGTTTCGGACCTCAACTCATTGAAAATGAATATCAACGAATTTTCTAATAAGGCAGTTGAATTTTATCTAAAGAGTATATTAACCGATAATGACAACGATGAAAACCTAGATAAATTTTTTGCTTTGTGGCTAGAACATTCGAACAAAGATGAGTTACATGCCATAGTTTCAGATGATGTGCTATCCTTGCCCAGTCATAAACTTGTAAGTTGGTCGACGCAATTGATATCTCGCCTTTCTAGTGATTCCACTAAATTCCAAAGTTTATTGAAATCGTTGATTGTTTCTCTATGTTATGATCACCCATACCATTCATTATATGGTTTGATGTCATTGCGAAAACATGAATCATATGCTAAAAAGAGCAGCAATATGCTACTTATTTCCAAATCTGTAGCCGCAAATAATATTTGGGAGCAGCTAATAACCAAAGGTGATAATCGGACCCAAACAATACTTCAAGGTATTGAGAGATTTTGTGATGAATCTGTAAAGCTTGCAGAGCATAAGGTTTCCCGAGGGAAATTGGTTCACCTAGATAGTCTTAACATTGGCGATTATTGGCTCCATGAATTGCCTACCATTCCACCACCTACTAAAAATTTATCCTTGGATTTATCAATGGAATACAATAAAGTTGCGTGTTTCGTGTCAATTGTTCCCAAAGTCAGTATTGCAACTTCAGGTTTAAGTTTACCTAAAATTGCTACATTCTGCTTATCTGATGGATCAGAGCATAAAATTCTATTCAAACATGGAACTGACGATTTGCGACAAGACTCTATCATGGAGCAAGTCTTCGAAAAGGTGAATAATATTTTTAAAAAAGACAAGGAGACTAGAAAAAGACGTCTTAGGGTCAGGACATATCGAGCGGTCCCATTGGGTCCCGAGACTGGTATCATTGAATTTGTACCCAACTCTATAGCCATAATTGATGTTATCAAGCCATATCACACAAAAATGGATAAATTAAAACCGGAAAAAGCCAGGGATATGATGAAAAGCTGTCAATCTGAAGAGAAAGGAGAAAGGTATAGAGCCTATGAGAAGGTGAGTAGCAAAATACACCCAGTTTTAAGGTATTTCTTCTTTGATAATTATCCCATGCCGGATACTTGGATTGACTGTCGGACCTCGTATACACGTGGAATTGCAACTACTTCAATAGTAGGGCATATATTGGGTTTAGGGGATAGGCACTGTAATAATATTTTATTGGATAAGAATTCTGGTGAGCCCATTCATATAGACTTGGGTGTTGCATTCGACCAAGGAAAAAGATTACCAATTCCGGAAACTGTCCCCTTTAGATTAACAAGAGATATTGTCGATGGATTTGGTATCACTGGTGTCAATGGTGTTTTCAATAAATCCTGTGAGCACACATATCGAGTATTACGTCAAAACAGACAGCATATTTTGGCCATTTTGGACGTCTTGCGATGGGATCCATTATATTCTTGGTCCTTATCTCCAATAAGGAGGAAAAGATTACAAAATGAAGGTGGAAAGCATGAAGTAGGTTACTTAAAACCTCAAGAGGATGGCTCTGAGGGGGGAAGAGCTGTTTTGATGGTCTCGGATAAATTAACTGCTGGTGGTCTAAATGTAGAGGCAATCGTTAGAGAACTTATCCAAGAAGCAACAAATCCCCAAAATTTGGCCTTGATATATTGTGGATGGTGTCCATTTTATTAATTTTGCATATTTATTTATTTATTTATTCATAGTATATTAGTTACCCATTAATTAACTGTATTTATATTGAAGCTGCAAATGCTAATTTTGGGTGTAAAAGAGTGCTCATTATCATCTGGGAAAATAGTTCAAAATTTGGAATATGAGACATGGCAGGCTATGAAAACATCTAATCATATAAGTTCTATCGCCTTATCGGGATGCATTCGATCCATTCCCTTGCTCATTGAGGATAAAGAAACGAAGGAGGTTATAAAAAGAAGCTCTTTATATTTGCATTGTTCTAAACATCCCAGCAGTCATGTAAGTGATTTTGCGGAAATATCAGTAACAGCCATGAACCAAGAAGGATGTTATAATACAATCATTACGAAAGAGAATTGCTCGGAGCTGAAAAGGAAGGGAAATTATACTGACGACGAATGGGAGGAAATAGTTAGTCACTTATTTCCAATTGAAGAATTGGCCGGTCCTTCCAAAGCAGACAATTTGACTACATCAGCAAAACTCATCTCTTCTAAGAGTTACTATGATACCAAAACCAAAGAATTGATAGATGATGATGAATTGCCCTTGGTATCTGAGATTATAACTGTCGATATTAAAACAAAATCAAAATTACCTGTAACAGTCGGCTCTATTGACATTCGATATGTCGATGCGGAAGGTGATGTAGATATTAACAAAGAAATACTAAAAGAACAGAATCTTTTCAATTGGATAGACTTATTGTTATTTCGTAACCAAGTCTTGGGTGAAGAATTGACGACTTTAAGAGCAACTAATTCGTCGTTGATGGACGAAAATGCATGCTACAGAAACGAATTAGAGCTGAGTACAGTCCAGCAAAAAGCCATTATAGATGATATTCAAGACAAGTTTTACCAGGTATTGAATGCAAAGAAGGACAAGATATGGGAATTGGAAAATAAAGGTCTGGATCACCTAGAAGGCCTAAATCAATCTTTCTTAGCTCAGAATAAGTTCAATCTCAAAAACGACACCATAGATAAAGATGAAATTCCTGACAAGCTTGATGAAGTATATATGGCCTCTCCCAAAAAAAGAAAAAGTGCTCCTTCAAATGTCGCTGGTAAGAGCCGGAAGCGGGTGAGGAAGAGAGAGAGTATTGTTAGCCCTCAATCCCCAGAAAGGCAAGAAGCAAGCCCTTTATCTGCTGCTACTAAGAAGCTCTCAGATCGAGAAATAGTCTCAAGCATCTACACGAACGATGAAGCAACCACTGATGTAGATGATGTAGTTTATCCTAATAAAGATGACAATAATACCGACTATAGCGATGGCGGCAGCCTGAGCAATGGTGATGAAAATGAGAGAGCTTTATACGCTAAAGAAGGTAGCCTGTTACCAGGTAGCCCACCAACGACCGACGCAATCAAACTACGCTCAGATACAGATTACGAATCCGATTCTGATAATCATGATGAATCAGCCCACTCACTGGCTTCAATAGCAGATGAAGTTGAAGACAGTTTACAATCTAAATAAGTAAAACATCATACAAGTACATGGCTTTGATCTGTATATGTGCGTGTGTGTACCGGTTACACAAAATGAATTTTTCAGAAAAAATTCCTACTAGTTAGCGAAGAGATCAGTAATTGTAGTTCACGTATTTCACACATCAGACCAATTAAACTTTAAAAGTATTCAACATATTATAAAGATTTGATTGAGACTACGACTTGTCGAGATAATAGGTTTCAGATATTTCCATAGTCTTTGTATTTGTCTTTTTTTTGACTTCTCGTCTTTTGATTCATAGACCAGGCCAACTGTCTTCATACAAAATTTTCAGTTTATTTCATTCATTTGTTACAAAAAAGTTCATTGTTCACACCAGATTTCAATTCATTGATATTACCCATTAATTTAATTCGTTAGTCGATCTTATTAATTATATATTGTTCTAATAATCGGTATTATTAAGGCAAATTTCGTTTTCACAAGTACAGCATATTTTTTAAACAAATTAATACGTCGTATTTCAGTTGTTACATTTTGAAACTATCTGAGCAATAGAAACATTAGAGAAATCTACATCAGTATGACATATTTTGATCCATACCAAGGTGTGCCTCAGCAGTATATGGCACAACCATACTATGGACAGTTCTATGCGCAACAAGGATCTGATGAACAATTGGTCAATCCAGAAGGTAGTCAACAGCAGCAAATGGAGCCAGGCATGCCTCAATATGAGCAATTCCCACAATACCAAAGAGAACTCAATTTCAATGGAAATGAAAGTACTCCAGGTTCTGGAAACGAATACTACGAGGAATCCTCATTCATTAACGCTAATGAAGGTCAGGGACTTATGGGCCAGCATTTTAATCCTGGTCACTTCCCAACAATGACACCCGGTAACGGACCTCCAGCAAACTTGCAGATGCCTAATATGGCTCCCCCAACTCCCCAAAATCAGCCAGACGTGTTTGGACAGGTCGGTCCAAATTCTGGAAGTAATTCATCAGTAGCACCTTCGAGGACGGTTTACTTGGGTAATATTCCATCAGATATTCAACCAAATGAATTATTGGACTACGTTAGATCTGGTATATTGGAATCTGTTAAGATCTTACCATCTAAGAATTGTGCTTTTATTTCTTTCATAGATCATCAATCAGCATTGTTATTTCATTCTGATTGTATCTTGAAAAAGTTAAACATTAAGGGACATGATGTTAGAATTGGTTGGGGTAAAAACAGTCCAATTTTACCTGCAGTAATGGAATCAATTCAAAGACATGGTGCTACAAGAAATGTTTATTTGGGTAACTTGAATAACTCTGTTAATGGTGAAATGATAACTGAACAAGAATTAAGGGATGACTTGTCTTGTTATGGTGTTATTGATTGCATCAAGATTATTCCAGAAAAAGGAATTGCGTTTATTCATTTCCTTTCTATATTAAGTGCCATAAGATGTGTGGCCAATTTGCCTTTAAAGGAAAAGTATTTAGACAAAAAGTGCTTTTACGGTAAAGATAGATGTGCCTTTATTACAAAAACCCAACAACATAATGCAGCTCAATATTTAGGTTTAGCACCTGGTATGGAACATATAGTCACTGCTGCTGATAGAGAATTTATCTCATCAGCTTTGGTGCAGCAATCTGCTGCTGCTGCCCAGATTGCAACTCAAGCGGGTGGTGCTAACAATTTGGGTAACAGAACTGTTTACTTAGGCAACTTGCACCAAGATTCCTCAGTAGAGGAAATATGTAATGTTGTCAGAGGAGGATTATTGCAAAGTATTAGATTTTTGAAGGAACGTCACGTTTGCTTCATTACATTCATTGATCCAATCGCTGCTGCACAGTTCTTCGCCATGTGTCAATTGCATGGCTTGACTATTCACAATCGTAGAATTAAGGTTGGCTGGGGTAAACACTCAGGTCCCTTGTCTAATGCTTTATCGTTGGCTGTTTCTAACGGTGCATCCAGAAACATTTACATTGGTAACATAACTGATTTTGAGTACTATAATCCATCCAAGTTGAGAGAAGATTTTACCAAATTTGGTGATATTGAGCAAATCAACTACTTAGAAGAAAAGAATTGTGCATTTATTAATTTTGTTAACATTGCCAATGCAATTAAGGCAATAGATGGAATTAAATCCTTCAATGATTATAAAAATTTAAAGATCAATTTTGGTAAAGATAGATGTGGTAATCTCCCAAGACAATTCCAGAACCAAAATCAAGGACAAAACCATAACCACAATACTGGAATTGATAATGGATCAAATCAATCATTTTCCGATAATGAATTCATGAATGATGAAATTTAAGTTTTCTTCTTCACATGCCTGTTTTGTTACCACTCATTGATAATATTTATTCATTTTATTTCTAATTTTTGAATTATCCAGATAGATTATTCCCCAATTCCCAATTCTGAGGAACAGAAATATTGAGATGTTAGACTCGCTATAATGTTATCGATTTATTGAACGGCTCAAAATATTTTTCTTCTTATTACTTTATTATTTGTGTTTATAATCAACTTTTCTTCTTTTGTTTATATTATTGGCTATACATTAAATAACTTCTATGTTCATATTTTAAATAAATAAAGGTTAAATAGAAATGAAAATGTGATTCACATCTTAGGAAATATTTTGATTATCACAACCATTAAAAAGAATAGAACAAAAGATCCTAGTAATACCTTCATTAAAAACCAAAAACTTATTTTCCCTCCGGATTTATTAGTTACATAATTGTTTAAGTTGTTCCCGACATTTTGCATTAGAGTTTCATTTTTCATAAGATTATCGCTTGTTTTATTCAATATCGTATTATCATCTAAAAGTTTTGTCGATAAATTGACAGCCGACTGTTTTAAGTTTGCAGCAAATCCAGTTAACTCATTCAAAATATCTTCTTGTATCGACTCGTGATAGTTATTTGCTTTGTCTATAGCAGACTTATTGTTTGAAGTGTCGTCTAATGATGTATGTGTACCTCCCGATAGCAATCTCTTCCGCAAAGAGACAAGATTATCTTCTTCTTCATGCAATTCTGCTGCTTCGTCACGGTTGGTTAGATTGATGTCTGCGTCTTGGTCATCGTTACCATTCACACTCTTGATTGAGTTATCTAATACCCACGTACTAATCAATTTTTTATTGACGTATGTCTTCTCATCTAACAAGTTCTGTAATTGTAACATCTTGTCAGACACATCTTGATATGTCTTATGGCTCTTGTATTTGTTTAGTTCTATTTTAATGCTTGGTATATCATTCGAAATTCGATTCAATTTAAATTGGTTAACATACGGAGAGACCGTTGGTTTGTATGAAGATGAAGGAGTTATGAAGCTTGGTATGTCAAGTTCCAGTACCTCGGTGTGGTATTGGTCAACAATACCTTCTATTACCTTTATAGACGATGCTATGGACATTATGTCTGTTTTGCACCAGAAAAGCCAATATTGCTTCGTTCTCAATTTTTGTCTTCGCTCTGCACTTAGCATTTTAGTGCCAATGCAAACGACGGCCTACTGTCATTCGACACCATATACGAATCATAGACCATACTAGCCTCCTACAAGGATTCTTCAGTCACAATTATAGACAAAATTACAAGATGTAAGCCCAACTACTATCAAACAACGATCTACGGAAAACAAATGATCGTGGTTAGCGAAAAAGGCTGCGGAAATTGATCTACGGATAGTATACGGAATGCCTCTCATCATTTCAATGTAAACAATGACATGAGATGCTGTTTTGACGTTCCTACCCTTTTGACATGAAGAAGAAAGTAAAATTTTCACTTGAACCCAAAATCGGATGTATTTATGGGAAATAAATCGGTCGGTGCACGTATTCTTCTTCACCACCAGTGCAACCACCTATAGAGGTTCGTATAAGAGAAAGGGCCACTATCGGAACATTGGACTTCTCCCAGAGACATTGTCTCGAAATTAATTTATGTGATGTAGTTTGTAGTCTCGTAGCTAATTCGATAAATGTCTGGTCATGTCCTTCCTAGTGGTTTCTGGAAGTCTGCCAATTTGTATTGTCTCTTGTTCGTAAAATTAAGGTCCTTCATTTTGAAATAACACATTGAAGACGAAAGCAATTTATACTAATTTAAACTACAGAAACACATGTCCATTACTTGTTAGTATAATTATGGGACTGGATCTTGCATTCTACTGTTCAAAGAGCTGAAATCATTGTATTGCATCTATTGATAAGTTTTTGTCTTATGAAGTAACAGTGCGTCTGCAAAAGCTCGCAATTTTTGATAAGTGCAACGAAAACCTCCACTTACAAGATTGAATTTAGTTCATTCTACATACAAACCTCTTACAAAGTACACCTAATTTCACGCCGGTTGGTTAAACAATTGACTACAAGGAACCGTGTTTTGTAAATTCGGTGTTTGCAACTTTAGGATGCTTATAACACATGATAAACCCCAGAACGGTAGTGATATAAGAAAGAACGGCAACGAAGACTCAAATACGCATACACAGCTATGGTCAATCCCTTGTCTAGTTTGTTGCTCTTAGAGGGTGTCTATATATCTTGTAGACACTTGCAATTGGTGTATTTCACTGAAACTGCAAGTGAAACTACCGAACGTATATACAGGATCAATATTTACCTGAAAACAAAACGTCATTATTGTACGCCTCCTTAGAATGAGAATGTCAACAACATTGTGGTTTAACACGTAGTAGCTTACATACAGTATAAGTGTGTTTTCAAGATCATCCGGTGAATGAAAATAGTTTGTATTAGTTGTTGATTTGATTTGTATCTACGTTTATTCATAGCTCTAGGTATTTTTTGTGCATTTAGTATTTGAAACAGGGCAAATAAACGATTCTTCACGGCTGTTTGTTTTTTTTTTATTGCTATTAAAATTAATCCATTTGTTCAAGAAATATTTGAAAACAAAGGAACAGCATGAGGCATTATGGCATACCCTGGATTTTATACTTGTTGGTGCAGTTGAACTACAGTAATGGTGATTCATTTTCAAAGCTCGGGTGCTTTTCGAAGTCGTCAATTCAAGGGGTATTATCTTACCAAGATGAATTCATGTACCAATCATCATCACATTGTGAAACTGAGTGTGCTGGTAAGAAGGTTGCTGCATTATTGAACGGGAAGTATTGCTACTGTGGGGACTCTGAGCCTGATCAAAGTGACGAGACTGATAGCTCGGATTGTAATGTTAGCTGTCAGGGGTACGGAGAAGAAAATTGCGGTGGAAGCAGTGCATTTTTGGTATACTCTAATAGCGATGTGGAGTCAGAATCTACATCTTCGTCATCATCGTCGTCATCGTCGTCATCGTCGTCATCATCGTCATCATCGTCATCATCGTCATCGTCATCCACATCTAGCAGCACAAGTACAAGCAGCAGCTCTTCAAGCTCAAGCACAAGTTCAAGTAGCAGCTCTTCAAGCTCAAGTTCAAGTACAAGTTCCAGTAGCTCTAGCAGCTCCCAGCTGTCGTCATCCGCCAGTCCTAGCTCTAGTGCCCTGGCATCTAAAACCACGGACTCTTCTAGTTCATCATCACTGAGTTCGTCGCTGACTAAGGAACAAAGAACCACTTTAATATCAACAATTACAAGCAACCCAACTGGCAATCAGGAGGCATCTACAATTGCTATTACCACCACCGCCAATAGCCCATCTTCTACTTCTAATGCGGACAACAACAAAGAAAACAAATCGTCGTCGAAATCTCTCAGTACTGGCGGAATTGTTGGTGCCGTTATAGGGAGTGTAGCAGGAGCAGGTATCATCGCAGGATTGTTATTGTTTTTCTGCTGCTACAAACGTAATAAGCAGGACGACGACAGGGATGATGAATTTACCCTCTCGGGCCCAAGTAACGAAAAAACTACCACCTTCGATGGTGCACCAAATCCATTCATGGTACCTCAGGGAGCACATAACGACGACCGTGCAATGGACCACCACAATAAGGATTCGCTGCACTCGGTAGAATCAATAAATAACGACGATTACTACATGCCCATGGGTCATCCCGAATTTGAAACTCCGGGCGCCAGCAAGCTTTCTTCTGAATATGGCAGAAGAAGACTAAGTGATGGCTCATTACCTGATATGGTCACCAGAAATCCTGGCTCTTTGAAAGTCGTTAATAACTGACGTATTGCTTGGTCTCTACATTTTAATTTTGTAAGCTACGCTTACTTTTTTCCTTTCTTCGATGTTATATATCTAATTCTGGTACTAAATTATAGTTTTATGTCACTATACTTTAATCTAATTGCATCTACTGTAGAGAAACACCCAAGGTCAAGCTATGTACCTTGGTGTGTTAGTATGTTTTCCCGCGTTTGTTTACCCTTCTAGAATACCGGATTTAGCGCATCTATGCAAGTGAAGAATTCCAAATTATCTTCGAGTGTTGTGGATGTATACAATCAAACAAGAGTCACATTTTGACCATATAGGGCTTCAACCCTCACCGCATCCTGTGTATCCGGGTAAACTATTCTCAGAAAAGATCGACAGATATTCATCTTTGTGTAACATTTACCCATCCTGCATAATACTCAGTATGGCCAAGCGACTTTCTATGCGGATGGTAGGTGTAGTGAAAAATTTTTTGATGGACCTTACTGAATTAAAGTTGTAAATTTAATTTTTTGTTTGTTCTATACCAAATACATCAATTAATACTACAAAATGTCTGGTTCTGGTGCTTCCGGTAACAAATTCCGTATGTCTGTATGTGACCAGTTTTATTTATTGAGGACGTTATTGAAGAGGTGACAACTTGAACCTGGAATGGTGAAAATAATAGACTGAGAAGAGAAAGATGAAACCAGGGAAATAGTAAAATTTAGAGTGAAATAACAACAGAGCTGGGAAAGCTATATATGTGAAGTTTTCACCCGAAGAGGAGAAGGTTGATCTCGAAAATGACGTTTTTTTGCTAAGAAGCGATTTACTAACATATATTATAGTTAGGTTTACCAGTTGGTGCCGTTGTAAACTGTTGTGACAACTCAGGTGCAAGAAACTTATACATCGTCTCTGTCAAGGGTTTCGGTGCTAGATTGAATAGATTACCAGCTGCTTCAGCCGGTGATATGGTCATGGCCACCGTTAAGAAGGGTAAGCCTGAATTAAGAAAGAAAATCATGCCAGCTATTGTTGTTAGACAATCTAGACCATGGAGAAGAAAGGATGGTGTCTACTTATACTTCGAAGACAATGCTGGTGTTATTGTCAATCCAAAGGGTGAAATGAAGGGTTCTGCCATTACTGGTCCAGTCGCTAAGGAATGTGCTGACTTATGGCCACGTATTGCTTCCAACTCTGGTGTTGTCGTTTAAGAGATTTTCTTTTAAATATATTCATTATGTATCATCTTTTAAATAATTATGTTATAATACTTGATTAAGTTTTCACATTCTATTGTAGCTTATATTACGATACTAATTATGCCAATATAGAGGATTCTATAATACAATTTTATGTTCCTATCCACATATTTTCCAACTGCTTCTAACTAATGACTTGATCTAGTTCTCTGACACAAGAGGGCCCACTTTTTCGTCGCTGAGAACCTTCGTTAAGTTTCCATCGTACGTATTTTTTTCGTTACTTTGCAAAGTGTCTACCTCGTTTGCACTGGTTTCATTGGTGCTATTGATAATCGCCTCACTTTCATTTCCCTTGTCATTTGTAATATTACTTTCTTTATCCTCAATGTCGTGAATCTGTATTCCACCAACTTTATTACGTACCGCTTCGTTATCAGTTTCCTGATGAAAAGTCGAGTCTGATTTCAATAATTGTGGGTCCTGCTCAGAATGCTGAGTAGATCCAATAGTTGCTGATGGTTGTAAATGTTGTGGGTATGGCAAATTATTCGCAGTAGTTGCATCTTTATATGCTTGTGGGTTGTACACCCCATAGTTCGAATTAGCAGGGTAGAAAGGTTGGCTTTGCAGTTGAAGATGATTATTCAGACCTTGGGCTTGTCCTGCAGTAGATGGGATCAAAAATTGTTGCTGCGAATTTAACTGTGGTGAAACAGGAAAGTATTGGGGTTGTGGTTGTCCCTGAATTGAAGGACTTATTGTATAATATTGTTGTTGTACAGGATCATATAACTGTTGGGGTTGACCGCTATTTGAGTTTGCGTAATAGTAACCGCCTTGATAGTTAGATTGGGGTACGAGATGCTGTGGTGTTGCAAGTTGTGCCTTTTGGTCAGCAGGTGAATTACGCTGCTCATCCAGAACTTGAACTGGTGTTATCATTGTACCATCACTATTAACCATGTTGGTCAATCTGGGAGATTGGTTATTAGTTCTTGAAAATGTTGATGATAATCTGTTATGTGATATTGTTAGAGATTTATGATTCTTCGAAAGAATCGATCCTTCTGCCATCTTTGATGAGTTATTGGTGGTAATAGTCTTTAAAGATCTTGCATTTGTGCCATTTGAAAGAATACTTGATGTTCTTGAAATTCTCTTTGGCTGGCTTTCATCCAATTTGAATTTCTTGCTAATTATTCTAGCCCTTGCAGATGGCGAGCTAACACTGGTCAAAGATTTGATGTCACTATACCAATCGATCATTTTTTGGTAGGTATCAGTTCTGAAAACCCAGTTATGACCCCTATGAATAATACCATTCAGCAGTTTGGAATGCAAGACAAATTTATAGACACCACCAGGTTTGCCATCGTTTTTAGAGTGTTCGCTTACTTGGCACGCATCCAACAGTAATGACATAACTGGTTGCATGTCCTTTTTTCTATCGGATGTTTTAAATTCATGAATATAATTGCAAGTTAAAACGTACCATCCACTAGAATATGATTTTAAAAACTTTGAACGTCTCTCTAATTGGCCCTCTCTAACTGCTACATTCCATGGAGAATGTCCTTCAGGGATCGCAATATCAGATAATTTCCTACTGGGGAAAGAAAGATCAACAAATGTACCGTTTTTGATATTTGAAGAGTTATTTCCCAAAGCACTGACTGAAATGGAAGGTGTGGGTAAGTTACGAGAAATAAATGAAGTCCATTCGAACTCCGGTTCCTTAGCTAAGAATCCATTACTTAAATTAGGCATCAAAAACTCAGGAATAGTTGAATGTTCGGCGTTCAACAAGGATAAAAACATCGAAATATAGTTCTGTATTTCTACCACAATAATGGATTCTAACTTGCCTCCTGCTGTTTGCAAATTCGAGTATGCATCATGTAAATATGTTTCTTCCGAAATTTGCTTTTTCAATTGTCTATCTAATTTTATCTTTACAAGATAGGGGTCATTTTTGCTGTGTTCTCCTTCTTGTGATAACCCACCATGATCAAGTTTGTTCGCAAGCTCAATTGCCTGGGTATATTGGCTCAATATTTGTTTGGTTTCATTGAGCTCTTTTCCCAAGTTATTCTTGAAATCATTTTGCAAATTCTTAATTTCCTTGATTTTGATAAGAAGATCCTTCCTCAATTCCTCTAATTTCGGAATAATAACGTTGTTGATGTCCTTTAAAGTCTTAGATGAATGCGTAACGTTTTGTTGATGAAATTTTGTCAAGATCGTGGGCAAGTCTTGTATAGATCCGTTTCCAATAGGCAAGAAGAACTTGTTAATGGCATTTATATCCTCCTTGTGATTATGTCCCCCGTGTCCATGCCCGTTGCTGTTTCCTGACACAGCTGCGCTCGAGCTGGGTGATATCCCTACTGCCTGCTGTAATCGCATCTGTTGCCGGACAATCTCCTCTTGTACGCTGGAATACTCCTTGAGATAATTCACCAAGTCTTTGATTATAGATCGCCATGCTTGAAACCTATTAGCCAATACCTCTGTGGGATATTCGTTCTGCGAATTGAAGGTATATGGGAGCGACACCGCTAAGGGATTTGTATGATCAAGTGACATATTGTGCAAGTTTCAAACCGTCAATCAACTACTGAATTTCAAAGTATTACACCTACTACTAGTAGTAGTCCCTAGCTTGTATTAATATGAAATAGTTACTTACAATGTGAATTATTGTATTCCCACAGCGTTTATTGTGAGTAAGGCTACTTCACCAAGCCATACGTGCGTGCGACCAAAAATTGTGACCTTAACACCGCTTGGGTTTTGTCTGCTTAAAATGGGCTGATCTGATAGAAGAGGCATAAGAAAATAAAGCTACAAGTCAATAGTGATTCGAGGTGGTAATTGAGGAAACACAGTATTAAGTGAGTTTGCATCTTTGAATTTGCGTTTAAAAAGGAATATTGGTGGCAAATTCGTAGAATCTGGGTAAAATTTCAAATATTACGGGGACTTTTTGTCACAGATCAGGATGTCATATGGAAGCATGGAAAATGTGATTAATCTCTCGTCTGAAGATGAAGACGATGTGGAAATTATAGCATTTAAAAGAGAAACACAGAATTTGATAGACAACCCAGCGCAGCCTCCGCACTCAAATAGTACTAAGACATTGAGCAATGTTCAATGCCCCATTTGCTTCGATGAGGTGACCACGGCCACCGCTACATCGTGTGGCCACGTATTTTGTTTGGAATGTATTCAGCAGAGTGTTGCTAGTTCTACGGCTCGGGGTCAGACCAAGGGCAAAAAGGGAGTAGGTTTGTGTCCGTTGTGTAGAAAGCGAGTTACTTTTAAAGATACAGTAGTATTGAGGATGAAAGTTGGCACGACTACGGGACCTCCGCCAATACCATCTGAATCTAAGGAAACTACGTAGGCTTCAAGAAGAGCGACGTTTGTAAATAGATATACACATTTGTGGATATGGGTTAATGCATAGAATATTTTGGGCATGAATTACTAGTAATTCGCTTTTTTTGTAGATTTTTTAGAAAATTTTAATCAATCTTGCTACTTCGAAAAAAAAATAATAATAGACCAGGAAAACCCCGATTCTTTTCATTTTTGACTAAACTATGTAAAGGATATATCGTGGGTATGGGGTTTAACTATGCAACTTTTTACCTGTTTACCAATTCTACTCGAATTTCCCTAACGGGTGCAAATTACTTGCAGCGCACAAAATAACACTATATGAATATGACATGATACAAAAATTCATGACTTAAACCAACAAGTACCAAAATAACGAAGTAGTTAAACATCAGCTGTCTTAGAAACCAAAGGCTTTTGCCTATTCCATCAAAAATAAGTATAGAATGTAAAGAACACTCTTGAGTTTAATGTTCGGGCTCATAACCACAAAAATCTATATATAAGCCAGAATCCCCTGCTGATGACTTAACCTCGTTAATTAGATAACTATGAATCACTATACAACGTTACCAACTAGCGAACCTCCTACTTACGAACAGGAGCAGTCACCTAGAGTAGAGGGTGATAACATTCCCGATGATTTCAAATATTCGGTAGATGTGGCATCCTGTGAATTGCCAATCCGTCAATTATTCATTAGAAAAGTGTATTCGTTATTATCAATCCAAATATTCGGTACAGTATTGGTTGGACTTATAATACGCTCGAACAGCTCAATTCAAAGATGGTGCTTCAACAATATGTGGCTCTTCTTTATTTCACTTGTCGGTTCAATAGGGTTCATGATTGCCACACATGTAAAGGCTAGGTCATACCCAACCAACCTTTTCTTGTTGGGTGGTTTCACGTTATGTGAAGCCTATGGAATTGGTTTGGCATGTGCAGCTATAGAATCTCAAGTTGTAGTACAGGCGTTATTGATTACATTTGTAATATTCATTGGTTTAACATTGTTTGCATTCCAAACCAAATATGACTTTATAAGTTGGCAGGGAACTTTAATGATGGCGACTTGGGTGCTCATTGGATGGGGCTTCATTTTCATGATATTCCCAAATCACTCGTCGGCTATCGAAATGTTATACTCCGGATTGGGAGCTATAATATTCAGTGTTTATATTGTTATTGACACTCAAAGGATTATGAAAACAGTTCATTTGGATGATGAGGTTCCAGCTACTCTCTCATTATATTTGGATATCTTAAACTTATTTTTATTCGTCTTACGTTTGTTGAATAATAGAAATGACTAATTGACTAATTAATATTTTATATATGTTTAATATTTTACGTAAGGGTAAGAAGGTAAGTCAAAATATATGTAAATTACAAGTATAAACCTTCTAGATTTTCTTCTACTTTATTTTTGAGTACTCTTTCCTTTGCAGCTTTAAAATCATCAGCCTTAACTTGCATTCTTCTCTCTCTCAAAGCTAACAAACCTGCTTCGGTACACATTGCCTTGATGTCTGCACCCGATAAATCATCCTTTGACGTTACTAATTCATCGAGCTTAACGTCGTCGGCCAAACTCATCTTGGATGTATGAATGTGAAGAATTCTCTTTTTAGTATTAGAATCAGGATTTTCAAACAAGATTTTACGATCAATTCTACCAGGTCTAATCAACGCAGGATCCAAAGATTCAATTTTGTTTGTAGCCATAATGACCTTGATATCACCTCTATCATCGAATCCATCTAACTGATTTAATAATTCCAACATAGTTCTTTGAACTTCCCTTTCACCACCTGAAGATGATTCATATCTCTTACTACCAATAGCATCTATCTCATCTATGAATACAATGGATGGAGCAAGTTCTCCAGCAATCTGAAAAATTTGTCTACATAACCTTGGCCCATCTCCCAAGTACTTTTGAATTAATTCGGACCCAACTATTCTCAAGAAAGTAGCACTAGTCTGGTTTGCCACAGCCTTTGCTAATAACGTCTTACCAGTACCTGGAGAACCATATAATATCACACCTTTTGGAGGCTTGATACCCATTTCTTCGTACAATTCAGGATGAGTTAATGGTAATTCAACCGCTTCTTTAATTTCTTGAATTTGTGATTCTAAACCACCAATATCAGCATATGATTCAGTTGGAGATTTATCTAATTTCATTACAGAGACCATTGGGTCGGCATCATCTTGCAATACCCCTACAATCGAAACTGTTTTATGATGCAATAACACAGAACAACTTGGCTCCAACAACCCCTTGTCAACGAACGACATTATAGATACGTAGTACTCAGAACCCGCAGTACTTGAAACGATTGCATGGTCATCATCGATAATTTCCTCCAAAGTACCAATAGACATTGGATATCCTCTTAATTCATCCACCTTCTCTCTTTCCTCAGCTTGCTTTGCCTCTGTAGGCTGGAATGCTTCCTGGTTCGCCACAAACTCCTCTTCTAATAATAAGTGATCTTTAATTCTTTCCAATTTCAACAATTTCAATTTACATCTAGTTGTAGGATAAACACTTGGTAACTTTATAGCCGTATCAGGCCCCTTTCTTCTCTTCTTACCAAATTTAGATTCTACTGGGGGCTCATACTTTGGCTTTTCTTTCTTCTTGTCGTCTTTCTTCTTATTGAAGTCGCCTCCTGGCATTCCTGAAGGTGTTTGACCCTACGTGTGTTAGTACGTAAATTTTCATCTCAATTTTCTCTGATACTATTCAAACATACCATGACTTATCAGCTATAACTAATATGATCTATTGTGAAAGGTAATTATGTTGTAATCGTATTTAACTAAAACAAACAGTGGCCTGAATCAGTTCTTTTATCAACTCGCCACTCAACTCGAAGTGTGGTTATGAAGCGCGCGCTCACTTACAAGGCCATACTAAAAGTAAGTTTATATAAAATCTCATATATGAAGAGCTACCTATATGCTAAAGAACTATCTTCCAGAGATATCAACGCCAGAATGCTCCTTAATCAATGACACCAATTTTGGTGGGTTAGCACCGATAATCGTGTCGAGGTCCTCGCCATTTTTGAAAAATTTACAGGTTGGCATGGCTGTGATCCCGTACTCCATGGCAGTATCCTGGGCTTTGTCGACATCTACCCTACCGAACTGAACTTCAGGAACCCTTTCGGCTAACATGGCAAAGATTGGTTCCAAAGCCTTACATGGCCCGCACCATGTCGCATAGAAGTCAATAACTGACACCTTTTCGCCGTTCGATACAAACTGTTTGAATTGCTTCAAATCCTCTAATTCTTGAACGTTCCCGTGTGCGTTTTCAGAAGAATAGAATCTCTTGTTGGCTAATGGCAGGATGCCAAAAACGGAACTTCTGGCAGCATTGAAGCCCAATAAAGGTTTAGATAAGTTTAAGAAACGAGTCAGTGAAGCACGTAACATTTTTTGTCTATTTCCAAGTATGCTTACTAGTATAAATCTTATGGTTATAAAGAAAATACAGTTAGAGGCATAAAGATGGAGAGCATCCATTGGGGACTTAATACCGAACACAAAAGTCAAGTGACACAAAACTGCATCATACGTAAGAGCCGCAGACCTCTTCTTAAAATTATTTTTTTTTTCAGATGAGTAAACCAACATAAGACCAAGACGAATTACAAGTAATGGGAGCTTTTAAGAGAAGTAATAAGCAGTCTGCAGCCAAGGAAAATGGGAGCAAATCCAAGAAACAAAAAGTAACCGAAAAGTTACCTCCACCGGAAAGTGAATCTGACGAAGAATCTGCATCTGAAGAATCAAGTGGTGAAGAGTTATCAGATTCCTCAGAAGATGATTTAGACGACATATCTGATAAAGATAACGAAGACGAAGAAGACGAACTTGACGATTTGGACGAGGATGAAATTGCAAAAGAAGATTCTGATGATATGGATGATGACGAAACCGAACAGAAGGCCACTGAGGCAGATCCAAATAAGAAGTCGTCCAAAGAACAACATGCAGAGCAACGTAAGTTGTTAGCCGAACGTAAATTGCAGAGAAAGTCAGGAATTGAGGTTCAGAGAATTAAGGGATTGTGGGAAAAGTTGAGAGTCAACAAGCCTACACCCCCAAAGGAAGTCAGAGACAAACTATGCAACGAAATTTGGGAGTTGTCAAGAGATGTTATATATGACTTAGTCTTAAAGCACGATGCCTCCCGTGTTGTTCAGACATTGATCAAATATTCTTCGAAAGAAAGGAGGGACATTATCGTAAAGTCATTGAAGGGAAACTACTATCAATTAGCAACATCATCTTACGGTAAGTATTTGATGGTTAAATTATTACACTATGGATCAAAGGATTCGCGTGCCCTTATAATTAATGAACTTCACGGAAAGTTACGTAAGTTAATGAGACATAAAGAAGGTGCATATGTTGTTGAAGATTTGTATGTATTATATTCAACCAGTGAGCAAAGACAACAAATGATCAGAGAATTCTGGGGTGCTGAATATGCAGTTTTCAAAGATTCCGGTAAAGATAAGAATGTTTTGGATGTGGTTAATGAGCTGGCTGAAAAGAAGCAATTAATTATGACTAACTTAGCTGGGACTATCACTGCCTCAGTTGAGAAAGGTTCCACTGGTTTCCAAATTCTCCATGCGGCTATGAATGAATATACAACAATTTTGCAAGATGATATTGAAAAGAATGATAAACAAATTAGAGAATTTATTGATGTCTTAAATGAACAATTCGCTGAATTGGTTCATACTCAAGAAGGTTGTGAAGTTGCTTGCTCATTAATTGCCATGGCTAACGCCAAGGAACGTAAGTTACTTATAAGGTCATTAAAGAACCATGCCAAAGAATTGATTAAGAATGAGCATGGTAATTTGGTTTTGATTACATTATTCATGACAGTTGATGATACTGTATTATTACATAAGTCATTTAGTGCTGAACTATTCACCGATGACTTGTTACCTGAATTAATAAAGGACAAATTTTCTCGTAGACCATTGTTGTACTTGTTGAAGGGATTAGATGGTAGATATTTTTCACCATTGATAAAGAAGGATTTACACAAACATGAAGAATTGGCTTACAAGAAATCGTCGAAGAAACCACAAGAACAAAGAAGACAAGAGCTCTTATCCAAGGCATTACCATTAATTTATCAATCTATTTTATCAACAACTAAATCCGAAAATCCAGATCAAGGATTTGATAAACTTTTGTCCGTAAACATTGCTGCCCAATTCATTACGGAATTAATATTGACTGCCACTGATCTTGAAGAAGTCAATGATAAATTGAGACCAGAATTAGTTGATGCTATCTTTGAAATAACAGTCAAGGGAGATATTTTAGAAGATTTCCATTTAATTAATAAGGTGCCTTTTGTGTCTAGATCTTTGAAGGCATTAATCCAAGGAAACGAATTTAAATGGGATAATGATACTAAAAAGCTCATAGCATCCTCCAATAATAAAATTCCTGGTGTTGGTGTAGATTTTGCAGTAAGAGTTGTTGACGAAGTATTATCGAACGACAAATTAAAGGACTGGACAAGTGGACAAGGTGCATTTGTGCTTGTCGCATGTTTTGAAGTTTTGGAATTGCTGGAAGTAAGTGGCAAAGCAAAAGAATTAGGAAAGGCATTAAAAAAGAACAAGAAGAGCTTGGCTCTGGATACTGATAACAAGGGAGCTCAGTTATTATTGAAGCTTATTAAATAGCGAAACATATAAATCTCTATGATAATCATTTATTTAGATTCGATATTCATTGAATAAACGGAAATTAATTACGTAACTACAATATAGAAATTAAAAAAGACTAAAGGTCTAACCCTTCATCAAAATCGCTATCAAAATTATCATCGAGCTCCTGGTCTTCCTCATAGTCTTCACCTTCACTGAAATCCCCTTCCTCTTCAGATTCTTGTTCAGATAAAGACTCAGGTTCAGATGTTATTATTTTCTTCTCATTATTCTCATATTCTTCATCAGTGTCAAGTTCATCCTTTCGCAGCTTAACTTCGTCAATTTCTTCTTCTCCAGACTCATAATTTTCTACATCTTCATATGCCACTAATATTGCATCTTGATCAATATCATCATCGTTATCTCCAAGTTCTTTAAACCATTGTAATTTCATACCACAGCGGAGACAGCCATCAGAATTCGAATCCGTATTTTCAAGTGAATTGAACTTTGTCGCAATGCATATGTAGCAATATATATGACCGCAGTTTGTAATATACGGATTGGTGACCGCACAAGATGAACTGATTGATGATTTCTTATTCGAAGAGGATGCTGCAATATCGTTATTATTGTGACAGATGGCACACTGGGATATTGGTAGATTTGTGTATGGTGTGAATACTGGACGATCTCCTGATGCTTGTTTTTGACCCTTCTTATAAGGTGATAATATCTTCTTTGTCATACGCCTTAACTTTCCGAGCTGCATCAATGGTAAAATAAATACCAAAAATTCCGTCATTACATTCCAAACTATTTGTCTATTTTGAAATTCAAAATTTACTTTATTGCCGTTAAATTTCAATAAATCTGTCATAATAGGAGTTAGGGAAATACCTAATAAGCGATGTATTATAGAAGGATATCTGCCATTCACTAAGAATAAAGTGAAGTTAATTAGGTTTAGCAATTTGAAACAATCATTCAAATTTGAAAGTATTTTTGATTTGTGCTTTATTAAGAAGCTCTTAATGGAATGTAGTAATGGAAATCTTGATAAATTGCTTGTTGTAACCGATTCATCAACCGAATATAAGTATGACTGTAATTTGCTGTAGAGGTAATCACCAACCAAAATGGCGCAAAGTAATGATTTTTTGGAATACCCTATTATTTTTCCATTCTTAAGATCTGTTAACTTCAAGTTTTGTAATAGAGATCCATAAGATGAACCAGATTTCCATACAGTCAATCTAAATACCGTTAAATTTAGTAATAGTGTCCAAAACTCTGGATGTTGATCGAAGGTCCACCAACTGGAGCTATGCAATTGAAAAATGGATGTTAATTGTTCCTTTAAAAGAGATGTTAACTCAGAATCCAATATATTAGCATCAAGTTGGGATACTCTAGGAGATGAATACGAAATTGGAATCATTTGAACTAGAGCTACTTTATACAAGCTTCTTAACAAAATATGCTAGAACATTTTATAAACCCCACAGGATTACCGAGGTCTTATCATGGCACGACTTGACTAATCTATTATACATTTCTATTAATTTATTTAATTAACTATAGCCGCTATTTCAATAGCTAGTTCATCCACTAACACAGAAGTTTTACGTGACCTTAATGAATCTAATGTAGTTAGTATCTTGTCTGATATATCAATATTTTCAAATATCTTAGTTTTTGATCCAGTTGAGGTAAGACATCGCAATATGCGTAGTAAATTTAATTGTACCACAGGGTTTTTATTATGGGTATTAAGCTTCTGTAAGACATTGTCAAAGACCGATTCTTTAAGCATCAAATAGCAAACAGATTTATCTACTGTGATTAATTTTAAATAGTTTTCTAGTGTAGATTCTAAGTTCGCTACCTTGGAAAGCATGAAGCCTCCCACAATGCAATTGACAGCTTTCGGAGTGTCTAATTTTACCTTATCAGGGTCTTGTTGATGCCAGTTTACAATTGCATCTAGAGCATTGGACTGCCAGTATGGATCTATTAGCAAGTTAAAATACACAGTCAAAATATCATGTTTTGATAGTATTTGTCTCACATAATCATCGCAGTAGACTAACTCACATAATATTGGCAAGACAAACTGGCGAAATGGAAGATTAATTTTTGATAAAGACTTCAAAAATGGTACTGCTCCTAATCTGACAAGATCAATTTCTCTCTTGTGGTTCAAATAGCAACAATTGTATAATGTGGGACATACCACATTAATTACTTCTTTATAATGGTCTGTTGAAGGTGTATAGAATTCTAAAATTCTCACTAGAAATTCTAAAATGTCTGCCGAATATAAGGTCTTCAATATATCTGAAATTTGTGAAATTGACTTAAAAAATTTCAATAATATCAATTGGTGTTGGTATTTAAGATTTGAATACACCTTTATTAAAAGTTTGAATAAATCACTGCTCGATATATTCACCCGAACTCTGGTTTCAGACTGACCAAAGTACTTTATGATTTCGATTATATTATTTATTGTTAAATCAATCCTTTCCTGGGTGATCGCTTCTGGCATTGATTTTGGATGGAGCTTAGTGAGCCTGTTTAACAAGACCACAAACCAGAATATAACTCCATGCTTTGAGAATATACGACATAAGTTAGATTTTGATCTTGTTAAGTCTTTTGATAATATGCTATGAATACATTCAATAGAAGTCAACGGGAATTCAGGAGTTGAATCAAAATCCTCTTCAACAAATTTTGATAAGACACGTAATCCACCACAAGAGACAAACATGGACAAGGCCTTATCAGAACGATTGAAATGCTTGACAAATCTTATAACCTGTGATCTTACCTGTACATCATATGATGTACTCTTGAAATGTGTCACCACAGGTATACCACCCAATAAGCAAAAGTTTTCAAACTGTGATATACTCTTATCGAATATATAATTTAAAATCGATAACGAATGATACCATAATTTATGCAGTTTAGGAAGTTCTGGAGCATTTTCTAATAGCTCTAAGAATGACAATATTCCATGATCTCTAACCAAAACATCATGCAGTATGCTATACTTCTTGACTAAATGCAACATTCTTCCTGTTATTTTCACTAACGAGTTAATAACTTCATCATTACCAGAATGACAAATATCAACCCTATTGGAAAATTTTGAAATCAAAAATTCCATTTTACTTTGAACCTCAAGCTCATTAGTATTGAAATCATCAATGTCAATTTCTAAAAAGGGATCTTCCTCCTCTTCTCCAAGTGGAGACTCGTCTATTATTCGTGGCTCAAGATTCAGTTGTAGGTCATTGGTTTTTTCAAATTTGGAGATAAGGGTAGCATTTTCATGTTCAAAATCAAAATCTTCTTGTTTATCCAAATATTTGCTTAATAGCTCATTCTTTGATACTTTGGTTATATTTTCATTCTGGTTCGTTTGGCTCGGTGAAAAAGGCAAAGCGAGTTTCCTACCAGGAATATTAATATCAGCGAAATCCTTTTCCCAATTTTCTTCATTGCTCTCCGAATAATCATAAAGCGGAACAGGATTGTGACTGTTTTTGTCTAAACTGGGTGAACGTCTAGACGTGGGTTCTGCAAGATGTTTTACCTTACCTGATTTGAACATCCATTTGTGCTTTAAAAGAGCTTTTGCACTGATTCTGAGATTTGGTTGCTTTTGAAAACATTCTAATAAAAAGTCCTTTGCTAGTGGAGAAATATTCTTTGGTAAAGGTGGATGATCATCAGTTCCTATGGCATGCAAAGTAGCCATAGGATTTAGATCATGATATGGTGGATTTGTTGTAAATAATTCTATAATTGTTGCACCAAGGGACCAAATATCAGAAGCTGTACAAAGACCTTCACCCCCTAAAACAGTTTCGGGTGCCATCCAATTAGGTGTTCCTACTACGGTTTCATGCTGCGAGGTTACCTTTGTAGCCACTCCAAAATCTGCCAATTTTATAAAACCTTCTTCTGTGATCAAAACATTTGCAGCTTTGACATCTCTATGAACTACACCTTGTTCATGCAAATAATTAAGGCCTTGCAAAATTTGCCTCACAAATCCTATTATTTGACTTTCTTGCAAGCCACAATTTTCATGTTGGTATAACTGCCGCAATGAACCTTTAGAGCAATATTCAAGAAACACATTTAAAGATGTCGATGTCTTCACAAAGCCATGATACTTGACAATATTGGGATGTTTCAAAATCTTTAAGAGATCAATCTCACCCATTAATTCCATGACATTTTGATTCTTTTCTAAAATTATCTGTTTTATTGCTACTACCTGATTTGTTTTCAAATTAATACCTTTGTATACGTTCGCTGACGCTCCTCTACCCACAAGATTTGAAAATCGAAAATTCTCTAGAGCATTTACCAGTCTGGTGCCAGGCCTCTTTTCGAAGCGTTGTGCTGGAGTCAATGACACTTTGACCGAAGACTTTCTTTGTGGTTTGTTCTTGTTTGGAGTTGCACCTACAGGTATTCTAGACCCGCGGTAGTTATCATTTTGATCAACAGAGTCTCTTATTTTAGGATAATTGAGGTGATCGAAATTTGCTTGTTGTAAGTCAAAATTATCTTCAAACGTCAGGCCAATTTTCTCTACTGGAGTTTTGAATATTGGAGCTTGCTCTATAAAAGGCGACTCATTCTCATCGTTCATATTCCTGGGTATTGCTTCGCTAATTGGTGACATCTGTTTGTCTTTTGTATGCGGACTTCTTGGCCTACTAGAATATGGGCTAGACTTCCCGCTGTTTCGACTATTTAATTTTCTTTCTTCTTCAAGTTTGATGTCCTGTAGCCTTGTTTGAATATTCTTAACAAACGGAGATCCTGATACCGAGCTCAGCTTATTGGAACTATTTCCACTGCCAAAAGAAACTCCTGAGACATGGGAAAACTTAGAATATGAGAGATTCAAATCGTCACTATATTGTATATCAAAATCATTCAAGTAGCTTGGTCCATCGTCAACTTCCTGATATTTCTTTAAAACGTCTTTCTTAGAGGTAGTGTCCGAAGGTCGCTTGCTGCTTCCCGGTATATTATCCAGTGTCGAACTATTCCCAAGCGACTTGCTCCGCTTATTTGGACTGGGTGTATCACCAGGCGTATATTTTATGTTTAACATTGTCTCAACATGTCCGAATAGAACAGCAATGGATTATTTTAGTTGTAATTTGTATATCTAAATTTCTTATATTTATTTGTAAGAATAGTCTTTTATTACCTATGAGATAAAGGATATAACGACGTAATGCTAGTTTAGGCTAGTCTTCTGTAATAACATCGATAACAAAAAGCTGCACCACAAATAATGCAAATTGCATTTGTTTACCTTTCGATGATACACGCACTATTTTTTTCTACGAGTATTAAGAATATACAATGTAGACAATAGGAATTCCATACAATTGATCTTAAGAAACATTGGCACAACACCTAATAGGTTATATCATCACTACAATGTATCAAAAAGTTCGCTAGGTATCAAAAATTCCGTTGAATATTTACCGATATTAAAGAGTTACATAGTGTAAATGTGTAGATAACCTGATATATGCTACATCGGCATTATTATGCTTATTGAAGTATACGAAAACAGATGAAAAAGAAGATATATATTTAAGTTACTTTATTTTTGATTTGTACAACATACTTTATATACATTTTTAAACGTTGGAAATTTGAGTAATCAACTTACCATTAGGCTTTTGACTACCAAATAATAAGCTCCAAGTTTCAGGCACCTTAGCCAAACTGCTTTCCTCTTTGGTCAAATCGACAACAGTAGCTCCCTCAGCGAGCTTAATCTTTCCTTCCTTGATGCCATTGACAATTGCTCCAACACCTTGTGGGAATTCGCTCATAAAGTCAGAAACAATGAAACCACGGACAGTGAGACGGTTAGTAATAATTTCACCCCAGGATGTGACGTTCATTTTTGAACTGTCATTGTAACCTGAAATAGCACCACAGGCAACAACGTGGCCGAACGACTTGACCTTAGAAAGCATGAAACTTAAAATCTCCCCTCCAACATTGTCATAGTAAACGTCAACAAAATCGTCACCAATAATGTCAGATAATTGTTTCTTGTAGTCAGCATCGTGGTAGTTAACACATGCATCTGCACCAAGCGACTCGACCCATTTACACTTTTCAGCCGATCCACTAATACCAATGACCTTAGAGGCACCAATGACGTGCTTTGCGATTTGAACACACATTGAACCGGTAGCACCAGAAGCAGCAGAAATGACAACGGTTTGACCCTTCTTCAATTCACCTACCTTGCTGAGACCAAAGTAAGCAGTTAACCCAGTCATACCGACAGAAGCCAAGTATGCAGGCAAAGGCAATCCTTTGGATTCATCAATTGTCGTGAAAATGTTTTTCTCGTTAACAACAACATATTCTTGCCACGAAAAACGTCCGGTAACCTTAGCCCCAACTGCATACTTGTCAGATTTAGACAGCACAACCTCCCCTAAACCTAATGAAGTAACTGGATCGTTCTCCAAAATTGGAGGAGCATACATTCTTTTAGGGTCAATACCTTTTTGCATCCAACCTCTTTGAGTTGGGTCGTTAGATAAGTACAACATCTTGACCACTACTTCACCATCCTTAATGGAGTCTTCAGAGAGGTTAGCTTCTTCAAGTCTAAAAGTGGATGATTCTTCACCAAATTTAACGTTGACTTCTTTCACTGGTGCCTTATTTAAGACAATTCTTTTGTAGCTAGTTGGTAATGACATGATTGATACTAAATATAATAGAAACTTGTTTAACTTGACAGGTTAGCAGCTTTATATAGGGAACATTCTTGCTGCAAGAAGCGGAGAATTAGTAATAGTTGCGGAATATATATATGCAGGATCTACTTCGAAAATTTCTTCGTATGAATTAAAATACAAAATTCGAACTAAAGATATGGAAAATTGATTTAATCTTTTTCTGGATTAGGTACAGTTACATCTTCTCTTTCATCCTTTAAATATTGCTCTCTATTCCAACTGAGCAAGTTGGTATCACCAGTTCTTCTAGGCTTGATAGTATTTATGATCAATAATGTAAGACCTAAAACAAAGCAAAGGGCACCCCCTACCATCCAACTGATACCTAAAAAGTCATTCTTACCACCCATGACAGACCTTTGTGAGATGTAGATATATTTGTTACCGTTGAAGGGTAATACAGGAAAATGTAAGCCGATAGAGACTTCATAAGTACCTTTCTGTAAGGTATCATCGTCGTTTCTGAGGGCTAATTTATTGAACGTTGGCAAAGCCGAGGTATGCATCCAATTTTGGAATTGATACCAGGTGGAAATGTCTGGGACGTTTGTCTCATTGTAGCCATCAGGGTAGCGTTTGTACCAGTTTGGTGGAGGGACAATATCCTTATAGCTGTACTCTGTTTTCTTGAATCTGTTTTTGTCAGTGGCCCATGCGATTCCCTTATCAGTCATCTTGTAGTCTTCAGAAGTTCCGTTGACAGCTGTCAAAGTAGTAGTAAACGTATCATTGAACAAACTGTTTGCAATTAACCCACATGGATAATATTTCTTGCCATTATCATCAACAGAGAGAGGCTCACAGTTCTGACCAACCATGTTTTTAATAGTGTTTTCTGACGCGGCCTTTCCTTCGATTTGGTCCTCGCTAAAGGATTTTGCAAAACGACGATGGTTAGCATGAAACTTATTTAATCTGTAGAAAAAGTAAATTGGTGGACTTAAGTCGTTTGGGATGTCAAATTGCACTCTGCAAACGTTTCTCTCGTCTTCGAACTGCTGTGAATCATCAGTAGCCAACTTCCATTGAGGCTTAGATACCTTACTATCTTTGGTCTTGAAGTTAAAGGTGACGTACTCATCTGGAATCTCCAGCCAGTAGTTTTTCGACGCCAACTTTTCACACTGAGTGTAATCAATCGTCATATCTTGAATCTTATGTGATGCGTACCACATGGCTGCTCCTAGCGGAGCAAATATAATAGCTATTCCAATTAATATTGGAATAACTGTCCTAGCTGTTAATACAGGATTGTAAGCCTTTAAACGCTGCTGCCTGAAAGCGTTGTCTCCTGGCTTTCTGGACTTTTCCTTTTTAGCGCTAACTTCGGATATGGAGTCTGATTCGTAATCTGAGTTTTCGTAGTCATAATGTTCAGAATTGTCATTTGGCTCTTGTGGTTTGGGAAGTTCACCTGCAATGGCATTATCATGCACATCATTTACCGCTGATTGGGACGCCATATCTGTAGCAGAGATTCGTAGAATAACTTCTAAATGCCATTCTATCCGGAAGCGTTACGGTGCTAATAAAGATGTAAGCCGACTACACAAACGACGCAAACGTCCATGCCGCACCATATTGAAAAATCACGTGAGGAGAATCAAAAATTTTTTTGGCGATAGACTATTACTAGGCAATATATCAAATTGCTTAATTGTTTATAGATAATCAACATATTATTATAGAATAGATCTAAAGATGTCGAGTCAAGAAGCAGATACAGCCGAAAAGAACATTGAAATCTGGAAGGTCAAGAAGTTGATTAAATCCTTAGAACAAGCTAGAGGTAATGGTACATCAATGATTTCTTTGGTTATTCCACCAAAGGGTCAGATTTCGCTTATTCAGAAGATGTTGACAGAAGAATACGGTACCGCTTCGAATATTAAGTCTGATCAAAACATTTGCAGCTTTGACATCTCTATGAACTACACCTTGTTCATGCAAATAATTAAGGCCTTGCAAAATTTGCCTCACAAATCCTATTATTTGACTTTCTTGCAAGCCACAATTTTCATGTTGGTATAACTGCCGCAATGAACCTTTAGAGCAATATTCAAGAAACACATTTAAAGATGTCGATGTCTTCACAAAGCCATGATACTTGACAATATTGGGATGTTTCAAAATCTTTAAGAGATCAATCTCACCCATTAATTCCATGACATTTTGATTCTTTTCTAAAATTATCTGTTTTATTGCTACTACCTGATTTGTTTTCAAATTAATACCTTTGTATACGTTCGCTGACGCTCCTCTACCCACAAGATTTGAAAATCGAAAATTCTCTAGAGCATTTACCAGTCTGGTGCCAGGCCTCTTTTCGAAGCGTTGTGCTGGAGTCAATGACACTTTGACCGAAGACTTTCTTTGTGGTTTGTTCTTGTTTGGAGTTGCACCTACAGGTATTCTAGACCCGCGGTAGTTATCATTTTGATCAACAGAGTCTCTTATTTTAGGATAATTGAGGTGATCGAAATTTGCTTGTTGTAAGTCAAAATTATCTTCAAACGTCAGGCCAATTTTCTCTACTGGAGTTTTGAATATTGGAGCTTGCTCTATAAAAGGCGACTCATTCTCATCGTTCATATTCCTGGGTATTGCTTCGCTAATTGGTGACATCTGTTTGTCTTTTGTATGCGGACTTCTTGGCCTACTAGAATATGGGCTAGACTTCCCGCTGTTTCGACTATTTAATTTTCTTTCTTCTTCAAGTTTGATGTCCTGTAGCCTTGTTTGAATATTCTTAACAAACGGAGATCCTGATACCGAGCTCAGCTTATTGGAACTATTTCCACTGCCAAAAGAAACTCCTGAGACATGGGAAAACTTAGAATATG
The DNA here is from genome assembly GCA_030583445.1 of Debaryomyces nepalensis. NCBI lineage: Eukaryota > Fungi > Ascomycota > Pichiomycetes > Serinales > Debaryomycetaceae > Debaryomyces > Debaryomyces nepalensis. Next base: position 476,253 of record JAJMIM010000005.1, on the reverse strand, counting down.
AGAGATTCAAATCGTCACTATATTGTATATCAAAATCATTCAAGTAGCTTGGTCCATCGTCAACTTCCTGATATTTCTTTAAAACGTCTTTCTTAGAGGTAGTGTCCGAAGGTCGCTTGCTGCTTCCCGGTATATTATCCAGTGTCGAACTATTCCCAAGCGACTTGCTCCGCTTATTTGGACTGGGTGTATCACCAGGCGTATATTTTATGTTTAACATTGTCTCAACATGTCCGAATAGAACAGCAATGGATTATTTTAGTTGTAATTTGTATATCTAAATTTCTTATATTTATTTGTAAGAATAGTCTTTTATTACCTATGAGATAAAGGATATAACGACGTAATGCTAGTTTAGGCTAGTCTTCTGTAATAACATCGATAACAAAAAGCTGCACCACAAATAATGCAAATTGCATTTGTTTACCTTTCGATGATACACGCACTATTTTTTTCTACGAGTATTAAGAATATACAATGTAGACAATAGGAATTCCATACAATTGATCTTAAGAAACATTGGCACAACACCTAATAGGTTATATCATCACTACAATGTATCAAAAAGTTCGCTAGGTATCAAAAATTCCGTTGAATATTTACCGATATTAAAGAGTTACATAGTGTAAATGTGTAGATAACCTGATATATGCTACATCGGCATTATTATGCTTATTGAAGTATACGAAAACAGATGAAAAAGAAGATATATATTTAAGTTACTTTATTTTTGATTTGTACAACATACTTTATATACATTTTTAAACGTTGGAAATTTGAGTAATCAACTTACCATTAGGCTTTTGACTACCAAATAATAAGCTCCAAGTTTCAGGCACCTTAGCCAAACTGCTTTCCTCTTTGGTCAAATCGACAACAGTAGCTCCCTCAGCGAGCTTAATCTTTCCTTCCTTGATGCCATTGACAATTGCTCCAACACCTTGTGGGAATTCGCTCATAAAGTCAGAAACAATGAAACCACGGACAGTGAGACGGTTAGTAATAATTTCACCCCAGGATGTGACGTTCATTTTTGAACTGTCATTGTAACCTGAAATAGCACCACAGGCAACAACGTGGCCGAACGACTTGACCTTAGAAAGCATGAAACTTAAAATCTCCCCTCCAACATTGTCATAGTAAACGTCAACAAAATCGTCACCAATAATGTCAGATAATTGTTTCTTGTAGTCAGCATCGTGGTAGTTAACACATGCATCTGCACCAAGCGACTCGACCCATTTACACTTTTCAGCCGATCCACTAATACCAATGACCTTAGAGGCACCAATGACGTGCTTTGCGATTTGAACACACATTGAACCGGTAGCACCAGAAGCAGCAGAAATGACAACGGTTTGACCCTTCTTCAATTCACCTACCTTGCTGAGACCAAAGTAAGCAGTTAACCCAGTCATACCGACAGAAGCCAAGTATGCAGGCAAAGGCAATCCTTTGGATTCATCAATTGTCGTGAAAATGTTTTTCTCGTTAACAACAACATATTCTTGCCACGAAAAACGTCCGGTAACCTTAGCCCCAACTGCATACTTGTCAGATTTAGACAGCACAACCTCCCCTAAACCTAATGAAGTAACTGGATCGTTCTCCAAAATTGGAGGAGCATACATTCTTTTAGGGTCAATACCTTTTTGCATCCAACCTCTTTGAGTTGGGTCGTTAGATAAGTACAACATCTTGACCACTACTTCACCATCCTTAATGGAGTCTTCAGAGAGGTTAGCTTCTTCAAGTCTAAAAGTGGATGATTCTTCACCAAATTTAACGTTGACTTCTTTCACTGGTGCCTTATTTAAGACAATTCTTTTGTAGCTAGTTGGTAATGACATGATTGATACTAAATATAATAGAAACTTGTTTAACTTGACAGGTTAGCAGCTTTATATAGGGAACATTCTTGCTGCAAGAAGCGGAGAATTAGTAATAGTTGCGGAATATATATATGCAGGATCTACTTCGAAAATTTCTTCGTATGAATTAAAATACAAAATTCGAACTAAAGATATGGAAAATTGATTTAATCTTTTTCTGGATTAGGTACAGTTACATCTTCTCTTTCATCCTTTAAATATTGCTCTCTATTCCAACTGAGCAAGTTGGTATCACCAGTTCTTCTAGGCTTGATAGTATTTATGATCAATAATGTAAGACCTAAAACAAAGCAAAGGGCACCCCCTACCATCCAACTGATACCTAAAAAGTCATTCTTACCACCCATGACAGACCTTTGTGAGATGTAGATATATTTGTTACCGTTGAAGGGTAATACAGGAAAATGTAAGCCGATAGAGACTTCATAAGTACCTTTCTGTAAGGTATCATCGTCGTTTCTGAGGGCTAATTTATTGAACGTTGGCAAAGCCGAGGTATGCATCCAATTTTGGAATTGATACCAGGTGGAAATGTCTGGGACGTTTGTCTCATTGTAGCCATCAGGGTAGCGTTTGTACCAGTTTGGTGGAGGGACAATATCCTTATAGCTGTACTCTGTTTTCTTGAATCTGTTTTTGTCAGTGGCCCATGCGATTCCCTTATCAGTCATCTTGTAGTCTTCAGAAGTTCCGTTGACAGCTGTCAAAGTAGTAGTAAACGTATCATTGAACAAACTGTTTGCAATTAACCCACATGGATAATATTTCTTGCCATTATCATCAACAGAGAGAGGCTCACAGTTCTGACCAACCATGTTTTTAATAGTGTTTTCTGACGCGGCCTTTCCTTCGATTTGGTCCTCGCTAAAGGATTTTGCAAAACGACGATGGTTAGCATGAAACTTATTTAATCTGTAGAAAAAGTAAATTGGTGGACTTAAGTCGTTTGGGATGTCAAATTGCACTCTGCAAACGTTTCTCTCGTCTTCGAACTGCTGTGAATCATCAGTAGCCAACTTCCATTGAGGCTTAGATACCTTACTATCTTTGGTCTTGAAGTTAAAGGTGACGTACTCATCTGGAATCTCCAGCCAGTAGTTTTTCGACGCCAACTTTTCACACTGAGTGTAATCAATCGTCATATCTTGAATCTTATGTGATGCGTACCACATGGCTGCTCCTAGCGGAGCAAATATAATAGCTATTCCAATTAATATTGGAATAACTGTCCTAGCTGTTAATACAGGATTGTAAGCCTTTAAACGCTGCTGCCTGAAAGCGTTGTCTCCTGGCTTTCTGGACTTTTCCTTTTTAGCGCTAACTTCGGATATGGAGTCTGATTCGTAATCTGAGTTTTCGTAGTCATAATGTTCAGAATTGTCATTTGGCTCTTGTGGTTTGGGAAGTTCACCTGCAATGGCATTATCATGCACATCATTTACCGCTGATTGGGACGCCATATCTGTAGCAGAGATTCGTAGAATAACTTCTAAATGCCATTCTATCCGGAAGCGTTACGGTGCTAATAAAGATGTAAGCCGACTACACAAACGACGCAAACGTCCATGCCGCACCATATTGAAAAATCACGTGAGGAGAATCAAAAATTTTTTTGGCGATAGACTATTACTAGGCAATATATCAAATTGCTTAATTGTTTATAGATAATCAACATATTATTATAGAATAGATCTAAAGATGTCGAGTCAAGAAGCAGATACAGCCGAAAAGAACATTGAAATCTGGAAGGTCAAGAAGTTGATTAAATCCTTAGAACAAGCTAGAGGTAATGGTACATCAATGATTTCTTTGGTTATTCCACCAAAGGGTCAGATTTCGCTTATTCAGAAGATGTTGACAGAAGAATACGGTACCGCTTCGAATATTAAGTCTCGTGTTAACAGATTATCTGTTTTGTCAGCAATTACATCCACACAACAAAAGTTGAAGTTGTACAACTCAGTTCCAAGAAATGGGTTAGTTGTTTACTGTGGTGATGTCTTGACTGATGAAGGTAAGGAAAAGAAATTAAATATTGATTTCGAGCCTTTCAAGCCAATTAACACGTCATTGTATTTATGTGACAACAAGTTTCACGTTGAGGCATTATCTGAGTTATTAGAAAATGATGATAGATTTGGTTTCATCGTTATGGATGGTAATGGGGCATTGTTTGGTGCTGTCTGTGGTAATACCAGAGAAGTGTTACATAAATTCACTGTTGATTTACCAAAGAAGCATGGTAGAGGTGGTCAATCTGCTCTTCGTTTCTCGCGTTTAAGAGAAGAAAAGAGACATAACTATGTTAGAAAAGTTGCAGAAGTCGCTGTTCAAAATTTTATAAGTAGTGATAAGGTTAACGTCAAAGGTTTGATTTTAGCCGGTTCTGCGGATTTCAAGACCGAGTTATCTAAATCTGATTTATTCGATAACAGATTACAAGCTAAAGTTATCAAGATCGTCGATGTCTCATATGGTGGTGAAAATGGTTTCAACCAAGCTATTGAATTATCTGCAGAAACTTTAGCTAATGTTAAATTTGTGCAAGAAAAGAAATTATTGAACCAATATTTCGATGAAATTTCCCAAGATACCGGTAAATTCTGTTACGGTATTGAAGATACATTGAAAGCGTTGGACTTGGGTGCCTGTGAGATTATAATTGTTTATGAAAATTTAAATATCATTCGTTACACCTTGAAGGACATCGAAGGTGAACAAGTTATTGCTCACGCAAACCCAGACTTACCAGATAAATCATACATGTTAGACAAGAAAACTGGAACAGAAATGGAAATTGTAAAGGAAGAATCTTTCTTAGAATGGTTAGCCGAAAACTACAAGAACTTTGGTGCTAACTTAGAATTCGTTACTGATAGATCATCTGAAGGTGCCCAATTTTGTCAAGGTTTCGGTGGTATTGGTGCTATGTTAAGATATAAAGTCAATTTCGAACAATTGGCTGATGAATCTGACGAAGATGAGTATTATGATGATGACGAAGATTTCCTTTAGAGAGATAGGTTCTTTCTAAGTATGTATATTACAAATTCTTACACTTTTGTATTTTTTAATTTTTGTCTTATTTTTTTTAACGCCACCTATTAATATTCATTAAGTGATTCTATATCAGGATCTATAAATTCAATATAGCATCAATAAAATTTTTTTGACTATTTCTTAGTCTTCTTGCTAACTTTATGTTGTTTCTTTGTTAACTTCTTTGTTAATTTCTTTGCTCTCAAGTCGTCTAATGCGTTGACACTTACATGTCCCAAAACTTCCTTATGAGTATTTCCTGTTACCATTTGGTGTGCCAAATTGCTTAACCCAGTAGTTATGTAAGATCTCCTGGCATTTTTCCTAAGCTGTTTAGAAAGTAAATCATTTAGTTCAAATCTCAAGCTTTTCGTCTCATCTTTCGTCAATGCTTTAGTTTCTTTTCTTTTTCTTTGTCTTTTGATAAAGTCATCTTCGAAGTCATCAATATCGGATAAATTATCAATACCTAAATCTTCTGCAGCCTCTTGCACCCAATTATCTTCTTTCCTAGTAGATGACGAGGATCTTTCAGCGTCCGCTAATTTGGAAGCTATAGCAACTCTAGGTTTTATTTGCGAGACTATATCCATCTCAAGAGGAAGTAATTTAACGTCTTTATGGGCGTTTAATCTTGAATTTTTCTTTGAATTATTTGCCACTAATTTTCTTAATTTTCGTAATGGTCCAGAAGCTTCTTGAGGCGAGCAAAACATGACAGAAACACCTTCTTTACCGGCTCTCGCAGTTCTACCAGATCTATGAATGTATACATCCGCAGATCTTGGTAAATGGTAATGTGCCACATGATCGATATTAGGTATATCCAACCCTCTAGCAGCCACATCGGAAGCGATCAACACAGCAGTTGAGTTTTTAGAACTAGCTTCTTTGAATCTTTCTAAAGTTCTTAATCTCTGCTTTTGAATCATAGATGAATGAATTGAAAATGTGGGAACCTTTAAATTATTCAAGAAGGGTGCAAGTCTTTTTACTGAGTCAATGGAATTAGCAAATACCAATGTAGAGCCTGGGTACATTAAAAGAAAGTAGTACAAATATAAATCTCTTTCAGTCGGACCACATTCAACTAAGGCCTCTGTGACTTGTCCAGAGACAATCTCCTTCGGGTTTGCATCTATCAAAATAGGCTTAGAATCTTTGAATTTTAGCTTATCATTCAATAATTGCAAAATTTCATCATTATCAATTAATGAACTACCCATTTCCTCTTTATTTTTATTTTTAATATTCTTATCCAATTTACCGAACAATTCTCTTGAGAAAGTGGCACTGAAAACTAAAGTCTGCCACTTCCATTCAATCTCCTTCTTGTCTCTTGGTCTATGCTTTCCGAATAAGTCTAAGATTTTTACAAACTCATCAAAATGCCCATCTTGTAACAATCTATCTGCTTCATCTAATACAATAATGTCTGTACAAGACAATCTTTGAACAAGGGCCATATCCTTCTGTAATAATTCCAAAAATCTACCTGGTGTAGCAACCAATATACCTGGTCCATGTGACAAGAGTCTTTCTTGTTTTTGAATCGAGAGACCACCTGTAATACTAACGATCCCATGCTGCGACAATGGCGTAAACTTGGCTATTTCATTTAAATGGTTCACGACTTGATGAGCCAACTCTCTAGTTGGTGCAAAAATTATTCCAGTTGGTGGTCTTATGTCTTTATTCTTCTTTTCATTTACTTTCGACATTTTCATCAAATGGCGTTCTAAAATTGGAATTCCATAAGCAAGCGTTTTACCTGAACCAGTTGTTGCTTTACCAATAACATCCTTCCCTTCAATAGCGAGTGGAATGGTTCTCTTTTGAATTGGGGTTGGTCTTTCAAACTTCAAAGCTGATAATCCACTTAAAGTAAATGAACTCAAGGATAAGTCATTCCAGTGTGGTAAATTAACGGAACCATCATCAGGTAAAGTTAAATCCACGTTCTTAAATGCATTCTCTAATAAGGCATCCTTTTCTTGATTTCGAGGATTGTTTAAAACATCTTTCTTTTTCTTTGGACTTGGGGTAACAGTTACGGTAATATCGTTGTCATCAGAAAACCCTTCAAATTCATCTTCGTCATGAATGCTTTTGAGATCTGATGGCTTGTCTGTAGAGCTTACCTCCATAGCATCATCATTATCTTCTTCTTCCTCTTCTTCTTCTTTTTCTTCACCCGAGTTACCTTCTTTAACCTTAGAGTCATCTTTGACAACAAATTCAACATTACCACCAGAAACTTTGACGTCTACTCCATCGATTTCTTCTAGGCCATAAAAGCCTTGGTAATCATCTAGATTGTCCGGGATATCAACTGGCTTCCAATTTAAATTATCAACTTTGACAATTTTAGATTCTCTTTGTAACTTTTGTTTCAAAGACACAGCCTTCTTAATAGGTTTTGACTTTGAATTGCCCAGCTTCCTTGACTTCTCCTTAGAAACTTTCATCGTTAATATTCAGCTCTAAATAAATTGCATCAAATAAAAAAAATAAATTTAAGACAATGCTCATCAGTCGTTTTCAGTATTCCTGCACAAGATTAAATTGTTTAATGAATTTAATGATTCTACAAGGTATATAGAAGCACTTTACCCATGGTTTCTAAGAGGAAAAGACTGGGTCTTTTGAAAAGACCGAAAACGATAGTTGGGGAGAAGCATAAGCCCAAAGGTTTGAAACCAAAAGAAGCTAGAAGATTGATAAGAAGATTTCATGTTCTACAAAAGAATAGGCATTCCATTATAACCAGACTAAACTCACAACTTCAGGTTACTGATAATGAGTTAACTTCGGATACATACAAGCAAGAGTTAAAAAATAACTTTCCCAAGTTATATGCTAAATACTGTGAAATATATAAAAATCACAAATTGTCGTCTAAAAGTTTAGATCATGAGTTAATCAAAGTTGACGATCAATTAAATTTAGATTTACTTATTGAGAAGCTAGCAGAAATAGACTCAGAGTCTGATAAACGAGGTGGAATTGAAGCATACCAATCAGCTTCTACACAGGGACAAAATTCAAAAAGAGGTGGTGATTCTCTGAAAAAGCTAATGGAATGGTTGAAAGACGAGCAATATCATTATAAGCCAAAATTAGGGCAAGAGATAAATGCCCTTGAAATTGGTTGCCTAAGTCCATACAACGTGATATCTACAAGTGGCGTGTTCACTAATGTTGTAAAGATTGATCTAAACTCTCAGAATCATATGATTTTGGAGCAAGATTTCATGCTCAGGCCATTGCCTAAAACAAATGCGGAAAAGTTTAACCTAATTTCATGCTCACTTGTTTTAAATTTTGTTCCGTCTCCAAGAGAAAGAGGTGAGATGCTAAAGAGAATGACTAAATTTTTGAAGCCTCCAGAATCACCAAACTCTTTAAGTTCTTTATTTTTAGTTCTACCTTTGCCTTGCGTTGAAAATTCTAGATACTTCAATCTTGCATTATTTGATAAAATAATGTCAAGATTGGGATTTAGCCAGACATGTTATTATGCTGCTAACAAAGTAGCTTACTGGTTGTTCGACTGGCAAGGCAAAGTCAATACTGGTGATAAAATCAATAAGCGAGAAATAGAGGCTGGTTCAAATAAGAATAATTTTTGTATTGTATTAGATTAGCATTATCTTAAATTCAAAACATTGCATAAGCCGGGTGGCCCCAAATAATGACGCAATCTTATACTACATTCAACACGCATCTCTAACATTCAGCGCACTACGTATGTGCCCAAGCTTTTTAATGTAGCAGTTACGAATTATTGGGGGATAAACACGTGATAAAACTATACAGGTGGATTATTCTTTTTACTAGCAGTTAAATCGGTATACGGTGTCAAGGAAAAATTTTATGCATCGGAAAATTTCAATTTGTCCGTGATCGCGCGACTTTGGTCTGACTCCTTAAATATTCCGGCATTTTATCTTGGTGCTTAATAATCAATAAATTATTGTAAAACAGTAGACCAAATTCTTCCTCTAAATATCAGTATTTGAAACCACATCTATTGAAGATAGCTATATTGATATATTCTGTCTGATTGAAATTAATAGCTTATATAGAATATTTGCTTTATAATCGGACCTGTTACCTTTTGAACGGTTTGCAAGAGCGCCGCATTTTGTTGCATGTAAATATTTGATTCTAATTCGCTAATGCTCCTGACCAGCGGAGTTGGCGTGCCCCAATCGACTATTTTACTAGCTAGTGGGGAAAAATAATTTTTCCGGGGCATGACACGGAGAAACTGGAGTGTGTACGGGAATAATCATGCATGTCGGGATAAAAATTTTCCTGAGAGTTTTTCCGACCTAGATATCTGGTATGCCCCAGGAGAAGTATAAATAAGTGGTCTAATCCCCCTAGTTTATTCGAATTCTGTTTGTTCTTTATAATTATTAATTCTAATATAATTATTATGTCTCAAGAAGAAGAATATAGTTCTGGAGTACAGACTCCAGTTTCTAACCACTCAGGTTTAGAGAAAGAAGAAGAGAAGTTGGATAACTTCAATGCATTGAATGAAGATAAGATTGTGGATCAATTACCAACATTGCCAGAAAAGTCTGCAAAGGATTATTTATTAATTTCATTCTTTTGTGTCTTAGTCGCTTTCGGTGGTTTCGTTTTTGGGTTTGATACTGGTACTATCTCCGGTTTCGTTAATATGTCTGATTTTAAGCAAAGATTCGGTGAACTTAACGGAGATGGTGAATATATCTTATCTAATGTCAGAACTGGTTTGATTGTTGCTATTTTTAATGTCGGTTGTGCCGTTGGTGGTATTTTCTTAAGTAAGATTGCTGATATCTACGGTAGAAGAATTGGTCTTATGTTTTCTATGATCATTTACGTCATTGGTATTATTGTTCAAATTTCTGCTTCAACTCAATGGTATCAAATTGTAATTGGTAGAGCTATCGCAGGTTTAGCAGTTGGTACTGTTTCTGTCTTATCTCCTTTATTCATTGGTGAATCAGCTCCAAAAACTTTAAGAGGTACCTTAGTTTGTTGTTTCCAATTATGTATTACCTTAGGTATCTTCTTAGGTTACTGTACCACCTACGGTACCAAGACTTATACCGACTCTAGACAATGGAGAATTCCATTAGGTTTATGTTTTGCATGGGCTATCATGTTAGTCGTTGGTATGGTTAGTATGCCAGAGTCTCCAAGATACTTGGTTGACAAGAATAAGATTGAAGAAGCAAAGAAATCTATTGGTAGATCAAACAAGATTTCACCTGAAGACCCTGCTGTTTACACTGAAGTTCAATTAATCCAAGCTGGTATCGAAAGAGAAAGATTAGCTGGCTCTGCCTCATGGACTGAATTGGTCACTGGTAAGCCAAGAATCTTCCGTAGAGTTGTTATGGGTATTATGATGCAATCATTACAACAATTGACTGGTGACAACTACTTTTTCTACTACGGTACTACCATTTTCCAAGCTGTTGGTTTGACTGACTCTTTCCAAACTTCAATTATCTTGGGTATTGTTAACTTTGCTTCTACTTTTGTCGGTATCTTCACAATTGAAAGATTCGGAAGAAGATTATGTTTATTGACCGGTTCCGTCTGTATGTTCATCTGTTTCATTATCTACTCTGTTTTGGGTGTTACCAGCTTGTACATTGACGGTTACGATGGTCCTACTGCTGTCCCAACAGGTGATGCCATGATTTTCATTACCTGTTTATACATTTTCTTCTTTGCATCTACATGGGCTGGTGGTGTTTACTGTATCATCTCCGAAACCTACCCATTGAGAATCAGATCAAAGGCCATGTCCGTTGCTACTGCAGCTAACTGGATCTGGGGTTTCTTGATCTCGTTCTTCACTCCATTCATCACATCTGCTATCCACTTTTACTACGGTTTTGTTTTCTCAGGGTGTTTGTTATTCTCGTTCTTCTACGTTTACTTCTTTGTTGTCGAAACAAAGGGTTTAACCTTAGAAGAAGTCGACGAATTGTACGCTCAAGGCATTGCGCCATGGAAGTCATCTGGATGGGTTCCACCAACAAAGGAAGAAATGGCCCACTCCACTGGCTACGCTGCCGAATCCAAGCCTACTGAACAACACGTTTAGAATCGCTTCACACTTACAATATATACTACATAATAAAATTAAATAATGAGATGCTCAAATAATTGAGTCAAATTATAACGCTTATGCGTGATATAGATAATTGCATGTTATATACGCCTTTATAATACTTTTGTATTTTGCGCCTCAGTTACACGGCCCTTGTCTCCGTAGTTACTATCGGAAATTCTTCTCGCATTAAAGTTTGGGCCCATTGTGGAAAGTCATCTCATCGTGCTCGAAAACAAAACAGTGAACCATTTTAACGTCTTGGCTCAAAATGTCCTATTACAGTACTGTTCTTCTGATACTCCACTTGGTATGCTTCGTCCCGTAGTTTCGTCTTAGTAGGAAACTAATAGCGCCCTTCACTGCTATCGCGGGCGGAATAGTGGTCTAGTCCTGCATGTTTGTATTCGATACATGCATCTCGGTTTGTCACAAAACCTTGTCGCTAACAACCTTGTTGTGTTTAACACCGATCTCCGCTTACGTGCTGGCCCGTATCATCCACAAATAGCAACTACATGCTTACCTGTGGCACCCGAGTTTATACGCACATAAGCAGACATTTTAAAACCCCAACTTCTAATCTCATGGTTAAAATGCCGAGCGTAAGGTGATTATCAGGCCGATTTTATCCTTAAATGAATCATATGCATCCGCCGGTCCGATGACTCATTGCGATTGGCTCAATATGCGCTAACGTCCTCGGAATATTGACGTGTTTGAGTCAATGCTGATGAAGGTCTTAGTTTGTGGTAAACCCCACCTCATAAAATTTTCCTCCGTGAGCGGGAAAACCTTATATATAGAGACTAAATCGGATGAAAAATTGTGAAAAAAAATGGGACATAATTATACATTAGGTTAGTAATCAGTCAATAGACGTATAATCATAAATCAAGTAGCTGAATATGTTATCCAGGGTTCAATTAAAGCGCATACCAAACTGCAGACAATTTTCTGTGATGAGCAGAACAAGCAAGTGGAACGAAATCCCATTGGCACCACCAGATAAGATTTTGGGTATTTCTGAAGCTTATGTTAAGGATGCTAACACCAAGAAGATCAACTTGGGGGTCGGTGCTTACAGAGACAACTCCGGTAAGCCAATTGTGTTTCAATCTGTCAAGAATGCCGAAGCTAAATTGTTAGAAACCGAGACCGAAAAGGAATACACCGGTATTATCGGTAACAAGAACTACCAAAAGGTGGTCAGAAACTTTATTTTCAACAATAGCGGAAAGGATGCAAACGGGGCCAAATTGATCGAAGAAAACAGAATTGTCACCAGTCAGACCATTTCTGGTACTGGTTCTTTGAGAGTCATCGCCGATTTCTTGAACAGATTCAACTCCGCCAAGAAGATTTACGTTCCAAAGCCAACCTGGGCTAACCACATTGCCGTTTTCACCGATGCAGGTATGAGCACCGAGTACTATGATTACTACAACAAGGAAATTAACAACTTGGACTACGACAAGTTAAAGCAATCGTTAGCCAGCGCTGATGAAGGCTCTGTTGTCTTGTTACACGCCTGTTGCCACAACCCAACTGGTATGGACTTAACTCCTGAACAATGGGACGAGGTCTTAGCCATCGTCCAAGAAAAGAACTTATTCCCATTGATCGACATGGCCTACCAAGGTTTCGCTTCTGGTAACCCATACAAGGACATTGGCTTGATCCGTAAGTTGAACGAATTGGTTGTCAATGGTAACCTTTCCACTTACGCATTATGTCAATCGTTTGCAAAGAACATGGGTTTGTACGGGGAAAGAACCGGTTCTATTTCTATTGTGACCGAATCTGCCGAACACTCCACCGCCATCGAATCTCAATTGAAGAAGTTAATCAGACCAATGTACTCTTCTCCACCAATCCACGGTTCCAAGATTGTTGAAACTATCTTCGCCGATGAATCATTATACAACGCTTGGTTAAGCGACTTGGACCAAGTTGTTTCCAGATTAAACACTGTCAGAACTAAGTTATACGAAAGATTGGACAAGTCCAACTACAACTGGGACCACTTATTGAAGCAAAGGGGTATGTTCGTTTACACTGGTTTATCTGCTGAACAAGTCATCGAATTAAGAGAAAAGTACTCCGTTTACGCTACTGAAGATGGTAGATTCTCCATTTCTGGTATCAACGACAACAACGTCGAGTACTTAGCTGATGCTATGAACAAGGTCGTCAACAAATAGGTGCGATGACATAAAATAGATTTATATAGTAATAGGATACGAAAATTGAATGTAATTTACGATGAAATTTATTAGTGACACAAAACACGCGCCCAAAAATGTGTTCAAAATGACCATGGGTGAAAATTGACCACTTTGATAGTGATTTAATATTTTTTTTCATTGTATCACTATTAATTCCTAGCATGTCTGAACAAATTCAATCAATTCCAACTAAGCCTTTCCAAGATCAAAAACCTGGTACATCAGGATTGAGAAAGAAGGTGCAAGTTTTCCAACAACCTCATTATACGGAGAATTTCATCCAAGCAATTTTAGACGCAATTCCTGAAGGTAAAGAGGGATCTACATTAGTGATTGGTGGTGATGGTCGTTATTACAATGATAATGTAATTCAATTAATTATCAAGATTGCTGCTGCTAATGGCGTAAAGAAGTTGATTGTCGGTCAAAATGGTATTTTGTCTACTCCTGCAACTTCTCATGTCATCAGAATTAGAAAGGCAACCGGAGGTATCATTTTAACTGCTTCTCACAATCCTGGTGGACCAAACAATGACCTTGGTATTAAGTACAACTTAGCCAATGGTGGACCAGCCCCAGAATCTGTCACCAATAAGATCTTCGAGATCTCGAAGACCCTTACCGACTATAAGGTAACCGCATTGCCTGAGTTTGATTTGAGCAAAATCGGTGCTTTGCAAAGCGGTCCTATTGAGGTTGAGATCATTGATTCAACTGACGATTATGTAGAAATGTTGAAGGATATTTTTGATTTCCCCACTATCAAGACCTTCCTTTCTACCGCTACTGAAAAGCAGGGTTTCAAGTTACTTTTTGACGCAATGCATGGTGTAACGGCACCTTACGGTAAGCGTATATTTGTTGAGGAATTTGGATTGGATTCTTCCTCCGTTCAAAACTGTGAATCATTACCAGATTTTGGTGGATTACACCCTGATCCAAACTTGACATATGCCAAAGGATTAGTTGATAGAGTAGACAAAGAAAATATTGCATTTGGTGCTGCATCAGATGGTGATGGTGACAGAAATATGATTTACGGTGCTGGAACTTTTGTTTCTCCAGGTGATTCTGTCGCAATTATCGCTGAATATGCTGATTCCATTCCTTACTTTTCCAGAAATGGTGTTCATGGCTTAGCTAGATCTATGCCAACCTCAGGCGCTATTGATTTAGTTGCAAAGGAAAAGGGTTTGAACGTCTATGAGGTTCCAACTGGGTGGAAATTCTTCTGTAACTTATTTGATGCAAAGAAGTTGTCTATCTGTGGTGAAGAGAGTTTTGGTACAGGCTCCGATCATATTAGAGAAAAGGATGGTTTATGGGCTATCATTGCCTGGTTAAATGTTCTTGCCGACTTTGATAAGAAGAACCCTGATAAGAAAACCAGTGTTGAGATTGTCCAAAATTCCTTCTGGGAAAAGTATGGTAGAACTTTTTTCACCAGATACGATTATGAAAATGTTCCAAGCGCAGGAGCTGATAAAATTATCGAATTATTAACTTCGATCGTTGAGAATAGTCCAAAGGGGACCAAATTGGCTGACGGCTATGTTGTTAGCGAAGGTGACAACTTTTCTTACACTGATTTAGATGGGTCTGTATCGTCTAAGCAAGGTTTATTTGTCAAGTTTGAAAATGGCTTGAGGTTCATTGTTAGATTATCAGGTACTGGCTCATCTGGTGCCACTGTTAGATTGTACTTGGAAAAGCATTCTTCTGACAAATCTACCTACGGTGCAAAGGTTGATGACTATTTGTCTGAAGATATTAAATTTGTTTTAGATTTGTTGAAATTCAATGAATTTTTAGGTAAAGACGAGCCTGATGTTCGTACATAATTCAAATTTCTAATGTTTAAATTATTTACTTCTCGCTAACTTAAGTTATATAGCTTCAAATTTAAGTCAAATATAAGATCCATTTAATTCTATTTCACTAGTTAACAAGTTCTTATATTACATTTTTAATAATAAATAAATTATAGAATAAATCCCCATATAGAGGTATACACAAATAAAGGGTACAAAACCTTTTTATATTTCAAGCCGATAGCTTTAACAACCCAATCTTAGGAAGTTTAAATTATTGTCATAAAGAGGCGTTTAAAATTACATCGGTCATAATTCATACATTCACGGAAAAACGAGAACTTAATTATCAACTTTAGCCTTCTTGTGGCTAACTGAGTTTTCCTCTTCGTTTTCTCTTTTAAAAGGAGGAATTGAGTAGTCTTGTAAATTATAGTAGTCATCCAATCTCTTTCTCATAGATACCTCTCTTAATCTTGCTGCTTGTTCCATAGCTTCTAACTCCATAATTCTGGTTCTATACAAGTCATTGACTAATTCCAATTCAGAAATTCTAGTCTTCAATAATGTCACTTCATTACTAGAGTTACCCGATGGTTTACCACTACCGTCATTACCTCCATTATTACTATTATTGTTGTTGTTGTTTCCATTATTGTTATTATTACTGTTATTATTATTATTACCAGATGGTGGTTGATAATTTTGATTCTGCTCGGAATTATTTTGCTGATTGTTATAACCATTGAAGTTGTTTTGGAAATTTGGTAATGACCCTTTATTGATGTGGGACGAGAGCTGCTGGATTGATGGTAATGAAGTAGCGGAAATCACAGGAGATTGTTGCTGTGAAGTAGAAGATGAAGGAGTTGGTTGCTGAGATGCTCGAGATTGCGATGGCGATTGCGATTGCGATTGGGCTTGCGATTGGGCTTGCGATTGGGCTTGCGATTGCAGTTGTTGTAAATGGAATTGTGGACCAAATGATGGAGATGATACTGCCTTAGAAGTGTTCACATTAGTTGTTGAGCCTAATGCTGGTAATTTAGGCGGTAATGCATGCCCATTGACATTTAATGCAGATGATGGGGTAGAAAAGTTTATTGGTTCTTTCTTAATAGCCTCTGGTGACGAATTTGCGTCTTTATTTATTAATGAAGTACCTTGTGTCTTATTAGAAGAAGAATACTTAAATGTAGCACTTGGGCCAAGTTCATTTGACATGTTTTCTAATGCACCAGCAGCTTGTGCGACAAGATTCACGTTATTACTCTCTCTGTTGGAAGGAGTAATTGTATTCAAGTTTGACGAAGAATTAGATGAGGACCTTGCATTAGAAAGTGAAGATGTTGTTGACAACAACAATGGCGAGGTGATTCTTTGAAGGCCCGGAGCAAAATGGGTTGGAGTTGAAGATGGATAGTGCAATGGTTGTGTTTGGCTAGCTAAATGACTTGGTAGGTGGTGCATCGAGTTGATAGGAGGAGGGATTATCAGACTTGAGTGTTGTAATCTCATATTAGAAGATGTAGGCGGTAATACAGGGGTGGTACTTCCAGATTCAGTCTTAGCCTCTTCGTTTATGGACTTCTTCTTTAATTTTGGGGATTTTTTACCACTACCCATAGATGCACCTCTCGAATCTTTTGACTTCAATTCAGGAGTGTTTGGTCCAGAAGTCTTTGAAGGGTTAGCTTGCTTGATTCTATTTCTGGACTTAATTGTATCAGTCTTCAACGAAATAGGCCTAGGACGACCATGTAATTTCAAAAACAACCCACAGGCATTACATAATACTTGACCAGTCTCATCTCTTCTCCAGAGGGGTGTGGTTTGTGTCTTACAATTGCGACAAACCGGACTCGTTATATTTGTTTTGGTGGTGGTAGTTCCGTTATTGACATGCGTCGTTGTTTTAGCATTAGGATGCACGGGATTAGAGTCCATTGGTGCTGGGACCGGAAGTTGTTGCTGGATTTCACTCATTTTCTTTCTCTAGCTGTAGTCTTCCTGCGTCGTTATAATTATCAACAAGACTTAAATTTACTAGGGTTATCTATCCGTTACGTATAGTCTTTACAGTCGGCTGATTTTCTTCAATCGAGTAAGTATGGGATATAAAATGGTTGTAATATTTTCTTGAACAAGTATATCCCTGAAAAATTATTTTCAATGTTTAGATACTGAAAAATTTTCTTTATCAATAATGATAACTGAGATTGCAAAGTAGGAATAATTTCTGCTAACTTGTATGTAATTGCAGCAACAATAATAGATCTATATGTCTAGATATAATTATATTATTGATATAAAATCAACGTGTTCAATATTCGTTATCAATCTTTATCAAACACACTAGTGAAAAATTTCTTTATCTCATTCGGCAAGGGATAGTGGAATTGACGATAATTTTTTTTTTTTTTGTGTAACGGTTTTTTTTTTTAAGAATTGATTCGGATTATGTAATGGAGATAAGGCAAAATGAACCGCAGATAACTATAAGACCGTACACAGGTGTATTGGCGTAGCAATGGATTTTCGTTTAGAAACCCTTTGATTAGAGATTAAGCATATATCAATCGTACGTTTTTTGCTTACAAAAAATAATGCTGTGACCGGGATTTTCCGTCGCCGTTTACTTCTAAGGCAGCAAGAGTGTAATATAAATGCATAAATTAGAAGTGATATGTAGTAGGAACCTAATTTGCCAACTAGAAGCAAGGTAAATATACTATAAGTTTGGTGGGGTGGGACGGAAACGAAAACCGAGGGCTACCGTTTTAAAGTTCGGGACAATGCAGACACGAATTTAACATTACAAATTCAAGGCCAGTTATAAACGGTATCACGTGCGAGCAAATATATGTATTTTTACTATACAAATTTGTATACACTATTTTGCAGATGTTCCTCTTGTTATGGTCATTTGATCTACATATTGCCTCAAATGTTCATAGCCAACTATATCGTACAATTGGCTTGGTTCTCTTTTGATTAATCTATTGTACATCTCGCCGCTAACAATTCCAAGGTTACCTTGAGGAAAGCTATCGAGATTGTAGGCACCCACAATGTAAATGCCGTGGGTAGCATTCACCAAGCACTGAAGTTGAGCAGATTTTCGTCCAAATGCAGAAACAATCAAATAAGCGTTAGGGTTGGTGCTGTCGTCAAGCTCGATTACAGGCCGTCCAAATTGAAAGGGATGTGAATCGTTAGCCTTCGATGCGCCGCATCTTGCAACAAGAATTTCTTCCATAAGCACCTTTTGGTGTGGGGTCATAACAATTATGGTTATTTCACCCGCTGGATATCCTAACAACCGCATGTATTGGAATAATGCCACCGAGTATTCCGCTTCATTCACATTTGCCATGTCATCAGAGTCCAGTTCCAAAGTGATGATTTGATGAGTGTACTTAAACCCTCCATTTGCAGATGGCCCATTGTAAACACTAGTCAATTGGTTATTATAATTCTCGTTGTAATAGCCAATTAATTCTTCTCTTGCAGTAACTTTATGCAAGGAGATTCGTGGAATTCTCAAATACTTCCATCTTGACTTGTTCGGAGTGGAAAAGTCTCCTAAAACAACACACCTCCTCAAATACAGGTTATTGAGCATCGGCAAAACTGAAGTGAATTGAGAAATACATGCCCCAATACATATTATGCTGTCAAAATTACTCTGATAGACATTTTGGCTTATTAAACTGTAAGGTGTCACAGAAACATATTGACTATACCTGTGAATAAGATATTTGATGAGCTCGGGTCTTTTCAGCAGGAATTTGACTAGCGGCGCTAATCTCTGGATATCTTGGAATAATTGCATAATTTCTTTGTAAGAAGCAACTACTTTTCGTAAATCAGTTTCAAAGTCCTCGCCTAGAGTCAACTTCGAAAACTCCTTGAAAGGATAATTTGCTACCTTCAGCTTATCATCTTTTATACTATACAAAAAGTTTTCCCACTTTGCTTTAATTTTTGGTAATAATAGTAAAGCATTCTCGCATGTTGCCCCAAAGCCCATATCATCTAGACCAATTAATGTTGATAGTTCTTCTGTCTGGGTTAACATGTCAGCTATTGAATCAAATAGTCCATTAATTTGCTCGTCATATTTTTCAAATTCGCTGTAAACCCTAAGAAATTTCACCGATTTGATTTCAAATTTATCCAAATACGTATAATTGGGACATATGATTAATGTTCTTTCATTCGGAAAGTTAAATTGCAAATTATCAATTATCGATTGGATAAGCTGACCGTCGGAATTTGGAGGTGCATCTATCACAGTTAACCCAGTACTAATACTTGGAATTATACACCTAGCCTGCTCGTCGTTCAATCCATAATTAGATTTGGAACCAAAAATTGATTGCACCTTTACTTTGTCATCATTATTGTCGAAGTTGAGTATAAATGGTGGATCAATTCCTGAAATTTTATTGTCATTAGTCTTACGCCTCTTTTGATTCTCAAATTTGAAGTTATAGTTTAATTGATCAGAACTGATGCAATTGATTTTTAAATTATAAGGCCGATCTGCCTGAAATTTGAAATCTGCAATAGTCGACTTAGCTATGCCTAGATATAAGTCATTTAAGAATTCGGGTAGAATAATGTTAGTGAAATCAATATTATTATCAAAAACTTTCAACTTATCAAGCACTGCACCTTCTGATGGTAGTCTAATAATATAGTTGAAGCGATTGCTTAATTCATCATTTTCATTCCATTTAACAATTAATGAAGTTTGTTTTCCTTTATTACTGACACTTACAAGTTTTTTGAACCTCAAAAGATTCAACCCATAATTACCGAGTCTAGGTAAAGCAGCGTATTTATTGGGCTTCATTAAATGTAGTAAGATAACATAATCATTGGCTTTTACATTGTCCTTCCAATCCTTGCCATTAGATATTGTCATCTCTGCCGTAGTTCTATCAGTAACATGTAATGAATCTATTCTTGAGAAATATTTACTATTTCCTTTTATTCTAAGGTTGTTTTGTGCATCTACTGAAAGCTTCAATCTTTCTAGAACTTGCATAATGTGCTTATTGGTTATTCTTTTCAAATCAGTGTTCAAATGGATTGTTTCTCTCAATATGTAATCATAAACACTCAAATATTGTGTATTCGATATTTCTGGAAGTGGCGTTGGCAGGAGCAAATATCCTTCGAATAATTCATTAAAGTCATCCATTATATCTACTTCAGTATAGTCTTCAACTTTGAAATTCTTGATGTTGTATTGTGGCGTGAAAACTTCGCATACTATCGTATCGATGACAAATCTACAATTCTTAGAATTCGGTAAAATGTGATCAGTGATACAAAGCTTATTGGCAATATAGGTCAAATCTGTTAGTTGGAACTTGGAGAGAAATTTTTTCAACTCCTCAGGGGAATAATTATATACCGATGGTACCAACACAAAATCTTTAATTCTCTCTCCTTGTGATTCATTATACGCTTCGTAAATCAGTTTTTGTAGTTTGTAAAAGTTATCCTGATACTTATTTCCCTCTAAATATTCCTCCCCAGTAAGATCATTGATTGGAAAATACATGAAATGTTTTAAAATTTTGACAAATTCGAATAGTCTCTTGTTCTTAGTGTCTACCAAATGAAAACATGAAATAAACCGTATACACTTCAAGAATGTGTTAAAATGAATTCTTATGGGCAATTGACTAACACAAGAAATGAAAAGTTGGATCAAACTTTCCAGGTATCGCAAAAACTCCGTATTCTCGATCATCTCTTTGGATTCTAAAGATGTCATATATCTGGATGTGATGGTAAATGCCCACCTTCTTTTTAAAATGAAGTAAGATTTCATAGAAGCAGACTCACAGTCCTCAATTGCAGCATTTTTTTGATCAAATTCATTCTTCAAATCCTCGTCAGAAAGCATTTTCTCATAATTTGGTACGTTGGACCAAATCGTAATATCGAAGAGGCCCTTTATAGACTTCTTCACAAGAGGGTGAGCTAGTTTAAAGGTTATCAATTGGTTAATAAAGAGCATACAATTTCTCTGAAGCCTCAAATTATGCTGTTTGTAGGGAGCAATAGTAATGCTTAACAGCCTCTCAAGTAATTGCAGAAATACATCCTCATCTGAAAGAACAATATCCATGAACTTACCGTAACCTTTGTCAATGTCATACAAAATAAGACATACCATGAGCTCTATATGATTTGACGTTATGTCTTGATGAAAAAACTTCCATAGTGTATTTTCAAAATATTTTGTAAAGCATAATATCTCAAATAGGTCTCTTGAATTTGCATTCATCAATAACTGATGTACATCATTAATCAACTTCGAATTTGATTTTTTTGGTGCTTTAGGATACCATTTTTTCAGTAACGATATTAACACGTCATTTTCCTTATTTCCAGAATAAATATCCATATCTATCTTCTAAAATTGATGCCTGGTAACTGTAGGATTTGAGTTCTAGTAGTCTTAAAGATGAGTTTTTGTGAAGTCGTGTTAGTACCAAGATAATTAACTGAAAAATTTCGACTCGAAAAATTCGAGTTTATTAGTTAGAGCTATTACAGACTATTAAAGAGGTAGAAAACTAAGTTGTAATTATGTTTCAAATAGGTTGTCGATTCTTCTCCACAGGAAAGCCTTTAGCTAACGCTATTCCTAAGAAGATTCAACCTACACTTGCGGCCAAACAGTTTATACCAGACCAGGCAACCAGATCCAAGGTAAAGTCTCTTAGAAGGAAAGAGGCTAGGCTCAAGAGACAAATTATTAGAGATGTCAATAACGTTAAAAAGCATTCCTTAGAAAATGTCAAATTCCAAGTTGACCCAGTTTTAGGTGACGAAAAGAATGCATTTATAAAAAGAGTCAGAGCTGAATTACTGGAACCAACTAACTTGGCCTACGGGTACCAAAGGGATGAGTTTGAAAAATTGTTATATGGTGCTGAAAAAGCCAATATTGATAGAAACAGTGGAAGTAGCATTCTCCACGATTCGATAAGTGCATCTGAGCAAAGAAAGAAGAGGGCATTGATGACCATTCTCAATGTCAAGAACACGAACTCTCAAGATAGAAAGAAGGCAGCTATTCAATATGCTCGTGAAGAGTTCCAAAGAGAGGAAGGTGACACAGGCTCTCCAGAGGTTCAAGCCGCAGTATTAACTGTCAGAATCCACTTGGGAATGGATCACGTTAGACAATTCTTCAAAGACAAAGAACATATTCAATACGTCCGTCAATTAGTTCAGCAAAGACAAAAGATTTTGAAATATTTGAAGAAGGACAACGCCGAACAATATTATTACACTATTGCTAAGTTAGGTTTAACAGACGATGTCATTACAAGAGAATTTAACATGGGCAGACAATACTTGCAAGACTACAAGGTTTGGGGTGATAAGCAATTGGTTAAGTTATCTGATAAACAAAAGAAGAAAGAAGCTCAAGTTGTTGAATTACAAAAGAGAGTAACAGGCTATAACCAATTGGCTAAAAGAAATTATGAAGAAATTCAACGTCTTGCTGAATCAAAGCGCTAAGATAACATCACTTCTTGTAAATATAAAATTTGAATACACGTAATTATTACGACACGATATTTTTCTCTATAATACACTAAATTTACAATATATAACCTTGCAAGTCTTGGCTACTTAGAAACAGTTGCGAGAAGGTCGTCTAAACGAGTAATGGAACTGTCGCCTTTGAGACTCTGGAGATCATCGCTCAATAGATTTATCAGGTTATTTAAGTCTGACTTTATGGTCTCACTCTCTTCACTCAACGCACGCAACTTCTCATATAATTCCATATTGTCAAGACGTAACTGGTTGTAAATCATCGTCAAATTGTCGATCGACGCCTTTTTTGTTCCTAACAAAGACGACTCAATCAAGTCGGAAGGAGAAAGTCTATCTATTTCAATCGGTGCTTCGCTGCCCTCTAATTTTCTTCTTTCAGCCTTTTGTATTATTTCGTCAAGCTCGTTTAGTTTAGTTTCTATATTACGCTCCTCGAAGATCAAATCGAACTCTTTCGTGGAGTTATTATGCCAGAACTTGATAATTTGTGATCTTGCAATCTCCAATGACTTCTGGCCCTCTTCTGTACTTGCAATATTTGGGTAACATGTTTTTATTTGTTCAATAGAGAGCGATTTTTTGATAGATTGCTCTAGGGCCTTCTTACACACGAGTCGTAATCTCTCGTACCGTATCCTGTCTATCTCTGAAGACATATCTATATAGTAATTACTATTATACCATGTAAATATAAAGTAAACATTCTTCAAGTGTTTTGGTCACATGAGGACCAGTATTACACAAAATGGTAAAATAGTTAATCCTAGATGATTAAGGACAATATGGCCACATCATTACAAAAAGACAAGAATTAATATAGATAATGTCTGATCCACGTTCATTGATAGCGGAAGCAGAAAAGTTGGCTAAGCCAAAGACTGGGTTTATGCTGTTTTTTTCTGGTTCGAATTCGTTTAGATTAGAAGAAGCAACTGATCTTTATATTCAAGCAGCCAACCAATATAGATTGAATAAGGACTTTAACCAAGCTGGGAATCAATTTGTCAAAGCGGCAGACATTCAAAGAGAATTATCAAACCATAATGACGTTGCTAACCATTTAATTGAGGCTTACAAGTGCTACAAGGGAGTTTCACCAACCGATGCTATTGACGCATTATCAAAGGCTATACATATCTTTTTGACTCAGAACGGACAATTTAGGAGAGCCGCCAACTTTACCATGGACTTGGCAGAATTGTATGAGTCGAATAGTGACGTAGAGAATGCAATTAAAAGCTATGAACAGGCAGGAGATTACTTCACCACTGACCATGCTGAGGCCTTGTCAAACAAAGCATACTTGAAGTGTGCCGATTTGAGTGCTTTATCAGGAAACTACAAAAAAGCTACCGAGTTATATGATGTTATTATCAAAAACCTGTTGGGAAACAACTTGACCAAGTGGAACCTTAAGGACTATTTCTTGAAAAGCTTATTATGCACGTTGTGCTTGGATGATACTATTGAAGCACAAAAGAAGTCTGCTGGATACCTTAGTGAGGAGCCATCATGGGAATCAACTAGAGAATATAAGCTTATGCAAGACATCTTTGAAGCAATCGAGCAGGGTGATATTCAAGCCTTTTCAGACAAAGTATTTGAATTTGATCAATTTAGTAAGTTAGACAAGTTGAAAACTCAATTGTTATTGAAGGTTAAAAATTCTGTTGTGGAGAAAGAAGACGATGATTTATTGTAAGTTAATCTCCAAGCTTGCGATAATATTGCACAAGCGTGATTATCGTAATTTACTTCTGCCTACCTTCTTTCTCATACAGCTCTAGCTGATTGATAATGAGGTATATGGCTATTTCATTGAATACTAAGGATTCTATTTATAGGATATAACGTGATATTAATGATATATGAATATAACTATTATTAAATTAAGAGATTGTAAGTTTTGCTATTGCAAAATGAAAGGATGAATTAATTAAAGGATGAAAGATTAAGGAGGATATAAATATGTGCTTCAATTACGTTTGAGCAATTGCTTTATCTTGCTAAACAAGAAATCTTTATCATAGTCGTTCACAACTATCTCACCGTCTTCAGCCTTGACACCTTCCTCGTGGGCTAATTCTAAGGATTGAACACTTTCTAATTTATGATCTCTTAATAAGAAAGTTGAAAAGAACAAAATAAAACTCAAACATAAACCAATGATACATAAAAGTCTCTGAGCTTGTGCATATGCCACCGAAAGGGCTATTCTTTCAGGGGAGCCCCATTTATAATCAAGGATAAAAGTTAATGGTGACAGATATGCCAATTCTGCCAAGGAAGTATCAACTCCTCTCTTCGCAAATTGGTTATAAATATAAGTGTAGACTGTATTGGTCCAGACAGCTCCACTTACACATGCACCAATACTCATTCCAATATTGTAAAATGACAAATATAATCCAATAACGATTGCCATATGTTCGTGGTTCGTACATGTTTCAATAGATGCCTGTGTTGGATAAGTGAATAAACCAGCACCGAAACCCATAAGACATAATCCTCCAATGACACCGTTAAGGTGCATTTCGGAATCTATACCATCGTTTCCACCTCTATATACAAAAAGAATAGCGAGTGCAGCAACCCAACATGCAGATCCGAAGATGATAAAAGGTTTCAATCTTCTTATTCTGGATACAACCAATCCAAATATAACACCAGCAATAGTAGAAACAAATGAATACAACGATGAAATTCTAGTTGCAGCCTTAACACTAGCTCTTAAACCAACTTGAAGAACGAGCACAATGTAATCATTAGGCATATAATAAACAAAATCAATGAAAATAGCAATAAATAAGGCAGACCAAACCCCACGATCCTTCATAAGTGAGAATGGGAATACTGGATTTTTAGCAAACTTATTCTCCCACAAGATGAAAGGACCAATCATTACAAAACCAATAACTAATGGGGCTATGATATAACCTTGTCTCCACTTCTTATCAACAGCATCATGATCGATGACTCCACCAGCCAAAGTCAATGGCACCAAAATGAAGCCAAGAACAATAATAATTAATAATATACCTATGACATCAGTCTTCCAAAACAAGTCGATAAACATGTTATCTTTCCAGGATGTCCATTCATTGGCTTCTTTCTCTTCAGCTCTAATAGTTTTCCATTCAGGAGTTTTTCTTGCTTTACTTTGCATAGCAACCAAGCATCCAACGAATGGGATACATGCTAAGGGGAAAATAAAAGCCCACATACCAATACAAAAGTTCCATGAGTAGGCTTGTAAAGCAGCAGAGCTAACATCACCAGAAACCCATGTATTGATAATAAATGGTGTAGCCGGAATAAGAGAACATAAAACTCTCCAATTCAAGTTTGAGAAATCTGCCAAGATAACTTGCAAAATTAACATAACTCCAGAGTATCCGGCTTGATACAAAACAGTACCTCCGGCAAATCTATAGATGTCATAAGCCTGAGATTCAATAACAGTTCCCATTGAATAAAGAATGATGGAAAAAAGGAATAACTCAAGTCTACCAAAAATATCTGATAATCTGGCGTAAGTTGGTTGAGCAGCAGCACCTATAACACCTCTGATAATGTTCACTGTGGAAAGTAACGAAGATTGACCGTAACTGTTAGTTGCTTGGACTTGATAAACATATCTAATAGTACCATCCAAAGAATAAGCGTACGCAACAAGGAAAATCGTGAAAAGGAAGAAAACTCTGAATGCTGGATGTGTGAATTGCTCTACCAACACCTCGGTTCTCCTAACCCCAAAGGATTTAGAGGTGGTTTTGGCTACCATAGGGATTGTGTCTTCATATCCAGTACCCTTGTAGCTGTCCTTATCAAAGGCTTCTTTTCCTGTACCCTTGTAGCTGTCCTTATCAAAGGCTTCTTTTCCTGTTGTATTAGGAGTCTCCTTAGCGTAGCTAGTGTCACTTGAACTCATCTAGAAATTTACTGATTGAAAAGATAAAAATTCAAGACTTGCGAAAAATCCCCTTAAATAGAAAATTTTCGCATTTACGAGTATTAAAAAATTTGATCATTTAGATAATCTGATAATATACCAGCCTGAAAAAAAATTTTCAGCTGCCTTTGCATGATGGCTTGGCACAGAGGTGACAAAATATTCGAAAAAATCAAAGATATACCCTATAAAAGACAGAATGAAGATTGATATGGATAAGAATAGGTAGTTTTACATCTTAATGTATGTGATATATGCTTTAGTTGCTATAAACTACTGTCTCGGGAGTTTTAACCTGGGGTGACTTCAATAATAATTAAACATTAAGGGTTAGAAAATGACATGCATATTGTGTTTATAAAGTTATCCAATCACAATTTTCAACGAACATCGGTTATTCGGGCTCTGAATTATTTATGCGAACCGGAACAATAACGTATTTACTACACTAGGAAATTAAAGAAATAAATAATATTAATACGAAATTCACTGTACGAAAATAAAGGTGCTAGAAACACAACAATGTATACATGCAGCCCGCTTAGACCGGCTTACCACCAATGAATTCACTCCACCTCTTGACTTCCAGTGGAACAATTATTTCATCAGATGGTAACTCATCGAACTGAGGCTTAGAAGAAATCTTGGCCTTCAAACACTGGGCAAATAATGCAGAAGTGTTTGGTTCATTGAATAAGGCGATACCAAAGTCAATTGCATTTCTTCTCATAACGTAGTCTTCATCCAATAAGTCTTCAGCTCTTGCCTTTGCCAAGTTGAATACTGCACCAATTTTATGCTTCTGGAAGATTTCTCTTAAAGCCCTCTTGTCAGTTTTTGGGAATTCAATAACTTCAATTTCTTCGTTGACGTAATTTTTCAAGTAATTTGCAACTGCATCAGATGCCGTGAAAAATTTGTAACCAAGTCCAGAAATGGTAGCTGCGACATTTCCCAATTTGTCATTAGCCAAATCACCTCCAAACAATACACCAGAACCAGGTTGTGGAACTGTGAAGTTCATGGTAGATTGAATGGATGTCCAGTATGCTTCAACTAAATCGTCACCAAAACAGGCAATTTCACCAGTAGAAGACATTTCAACACCAAGGAATGGATCAGCACCGGCCAATCTAGTGAAGGAAAACTGAGGAACTTTAGTTGCAACATGGTCGTACTTTCTTTCCATCAAGTTGGTTGGTTGAGGAACGTTTTCCTTAATCAAAGCTTTGGTTGCAACATCGATGAAATTGACACCTAAGACCTTAGAAACAAATGGGAATGAACGCGAAGCACGAATATTACACTCAATAACCTTTAATTCACAGTCATTGTCGTTTAATGTACCATTTTGGTCATTCTTAATGATTTGCATGTTGAAAGGACCAGTGATCTTCCAGGCCGAAGCAACTTTGTCAGCAATCTCCTTCAATCTGTTCATAATAACAGGAGATAAATTTTGAGGTGGCAACACTAATGTTGCATCTCCCGAATGAACACCTGCATTTTCAACATGTTCAGATACAGCGTGAACTAATACTTCACCTTGGCTTGCAACACCATCGATATCTATTTCTTGAGCACCTTGTATAAATTTAGAAATGACAACTGGGTAATCTTGAGAAACCTTAGAGGCTTTACCTAATTTGTCAACTAATTCAGAATCGTTATTGATAACAGACATAGCAGCACCACTTAAAACGTATGATGGACGAACTAATACTGGGAAACCAACATCTTTAGCAAATGTTTCAGCTTCTTCAATAGAAGTTAATTCCTTCCATTTTGGTTGATCTACTCCAATAGAATCCAATATTTGGGAAAACTTATGACGGTCTTCAGCCTTGTCAATGTCTTCAGGATTAGTACCTAACACATTACAGCCGGAGTTCTGTAATGATAACGCGATATTTTGAGGTAATTGACCACCAACACTAACAACAACACCGTTAGCGTTTTCTAATTCGTAAATATCAAGGACTCTTTCCAATGATAACTCTTCAAAATATAATCTGTCAACTTCATCGAAATCTGTTGAAACAGTTTCAGGGTTGTAGTTAATCATAATGGTTTTATGACCAGATTCTCTTAATGCACGAGCGGTAGAAACGGCACACCAATCAAATTCAACAGAAGATCCAATACGGTAAACACCAGAACCTAAAACCATAGTTCCGTTTTCATTGAATTCTAAATCAGATGAAGTGGCGTTATAGGTAGTGTACAAGTAATTGGTATTAGCTGGGAATTCAGCGGCTAATGTGTCAATCTTTTTAACAAATGGAGTTATACCAAACAGCTTTCTAACTTCTCTAACTTCCAATTCCTTTGCTGAAACACATAATCCAATTTGCTTATCTGAGAATCCTAATTTCTTAGCACGAGACATTAAATCAGTATTAATGTTGGATAAACTTCCAGCATTTTCCAATTCTCTATACATATTAACAATGTTCATTAATTTGTATAAGAACCATTTATCAATTTTGGATAATTCATGAACCCTGTCAACTGAATAGTTTTCGTGGATTAATGCTTGACCTACTGCTAACCATCTCCTGTCAGTTGGATTGGCCAATGCATCATCTAAATCATCAAATTTATCACCTTGGAATCCAATATAAGATGGATCAACTTGTCTAATAGCTTTTTGGAAGGATTCCTCAAAGTTACGACCAATTGCCATAACTTCACCAACTGACTTCATAGCTGAACCGATATCTCTTTTAACATGTTGGAATTTAGCCAAATCCCATCTAGGAATTTTTGTGACCATGTAATCCAATGAAGGTTCGAAATTAGCAGATGTAGTCTTAGTGACTGGGTTAGGTAATTCAGGTAAGGTGTGTCCTAAAGCAATCTTAGCAGCCGTATATGCTAATGGATAACCAGTAGCCTTGGAAGCCAATGCAGAAGAACGGGACAAACGGGCATTGACTTCAATAACTCTGAAGTCTAAGCCATCAGGTTGTAATGCATATTGAACATTACATTCACCAACAACTCCTAAGTGTCTGATAATCTTAATTGCAGCACTTCTTAACATATGATATTCTTCGTCAGACAATGTTTGAGATGGAGCAACAACAATCGAATCACCTGTATGAATACCCAATGGATCAAAGTTTTCCATATTACAAACAGTAATACAATTTCCAACACGATCACGAACAACTTCGTATTCGACTTCCTTCCATCCCTTTAATGACTTTTCAACCAAAATTTGTGGGGCCAAAGATAAGGACTGAGAAGCTAAGTTTCTTAATTCTTGTTCATTTGCAGCAAAACCAGAACCAAGACCACCTAAGGAATATGCAGATCTAACAATGATTGGATATCCAACATTTGAAGCAGCAGCTAAAGCATCGTCAACAGTTTCAACTGCAATTGATTCAGCTATTGGAATGTCGATCTCTTTCAATGCTTGCGCAAACAAATCACGATCCTCAGAAGTTTCCAAGGTTTTGATAGGAGTACCCAAAACTTTAACGCCATATCTATCAAAAACACCCATCTTATCCAATTTAACACCTACATTCAAACCCGTTTGACCTCCAAAAGTTAAGAGAATACCATCTGGTCTTTCTCTTTCTATAATATAAGTGATGTATTCAGCAGTAACAGGTAAGTAGTATATTTCATCAGCCAAAGAATGAGATGTCTGGTTAGTGGCAATATTAGGATTAATCAAAATAGATTGCTTATTTGCTTCCTTTAAGGCCTTTATAGCTTGAGACCCAGAATAGTCGAATTCACCGGCTTGACCAATGGATAACCCTCCTGAACCAATGACCAAAACCTTCGAAACATCGACCAATTTCTGGGCATGTTCATCTGTGAAGTTTTTCAATAATTGAGCACCAGCATAGCTTGGTTGCTGGTTATTCAATGTTGAATTTAAACTTGAAAATTTTCTAGTATTTTGGTATATCTTGGAACGATTAAAGCCTGCAAAAGAGCTAGGCTTCAAGTTCCATTTCAACAACGATTTGACACTAATCATTATAGAAATGCTAAACAACTAGTTACAATCTCAGTGACAAACAGAGTTAAGAACTAGGTGATAAAAAAAAAAGGACTAATTAACCAGTTTAATACTTGAAAAAATTGATGGCCGAAAAAGGCAATGAGTCAGAGTTAACCGCGTTGTAAGATCAGTAATAGTTACCCGGTTTGGACAAATTACCCGGATAATATCTGGTCTTCTCCTTTTGTGTCAATGGCCTTTTTGGCAGTATGCTTCTAACTAATTACTTACTGTAAAACTGCAAGACTAATAGAATTCGGTTAGTAGAGTTTGGATAGTAGAGTACATCTAAGGTATTATGTGCAATGAAACTTTCAGTGTTTTCAATTACTTATTGAAATTCACGAAATTCTGTATTTTTGTAAATTTAGTATAATTGCACATAAAAAGCGAAAAAATGTAACTACTGTTTTACTGTTTTTACTGTTTCTACATGTATTTTAATTTTTACATTCAGTTACAATTAACCATTCATGTGTAATTAGGAAT
This sequence comes from Debaryomyces nepalensis, assembly GCA_030583445.1. Taxonomy (NCBI): domain Eukaryota; kingdom Fungi; phylum Ascomycota; class Pichiomycetes; order Serinales; family Debaryomycetaceae; genus Debaryomyces; species Debaryomyces nepalensis. The sequence goes on along the minus strand of JAJMIM010000005.1, from coordinate 445,092 downwards.
AGTTACTTTTTTATGAAGCAATTTGCATTGGTAACCTAATATGTAGATTTGTATTCTATTCTCTGTAGTAATTAATATTGTTAATTTCTATCTCAAAAGTTCAAGATGCGAATAATGAAAATCTGCACAACAAATGGTTCTACCCTTTAATGTCTTGTAAGGATAGGTATGTCATCATTAAGCTTGAATATCTTCCCTTCGTTATCGCCTTCTAAGTCGTCGAATAATGTACTGGAGGATGCACTTGCAAGACACTCGGATGTTATTGTGTCCACGAATATTACACTGTATGCTGAATATAAAGGATTTTTCATTTATGTCATAAGTGCTACATTGCTAACTTGTTGGGTTGGTTGGACTATAATTCCAGATAATATCTTGCGAAGTATGTCTATTCATTACTATCCTGATAAATATTGGGCGTTGGCAATCCCAGCGTATAGTTTGATGTTGATGGTATACGTTTATGTTGCGTTGGCATTGTACAATACTGAAGTTTTAACTTTACCACTAGATGATGTGAGAAACTTTGTTGACGAGTATTCAGTTTTGACCGGGTCGTCTGAAGATACAGAGGTTGCTCGAGCTGAGAAGGCCATTGAATATGTATGGGATTCTCCAAGTGGAGTTTGGGATTTGCCTGTAACCCTCGTTAACGAGGTTCTATATTCAGAAGAATAGACAGAGAGAAAGATCTTGAAATAGAAGTTATGTACAATATAATGAATTACGAATTCCTATCAAGGGAAATAATAAAAATCTAAACAATATAAAAACGATAAATATAAAATCTATACATTAATGCCTTATTCAAAATTTTTTATCAAATTCCATAGAGATTGCGAAGATGTTGTCTTGTTTCTTGGTCAATGTGACACATTATCTGGACCTCCCATACTTCGTTTCCAATCATATTTTTGTAGCTGACCAATAATTGACCAAACATATTCTTTAACGATTCAGGTGGCTCTAAATAATTCCCAATGCATACAAAAAAGATAGCCAAGTTCTTCTTTCCCTGTTGGTTTGACAAACCTCCAAAACCTTGATCTGGGTTTCCATTTACTATATTAAGCATGCCTTGGAAACCCGTTTCCTTTTCATTATTATCAACTAAATATAGCATTTGTGAGCACCATTGGACTATAAATTCGGGAAGTCTAGGTGATATGACTTCCGCTCCCCCATTAAGTCCCATTCTACCAAGACAGATAGCAGCATTTTCTAAAACTGTTTGTTGAGTATCGGAGCTGTTCAAGACAGGGATTATTAAATCTACCAAGTTGCTCAAGTATGGCTTAATTTCATCATAGGATAACCTCATAGAAATTTCACCTACAGCCCAAATAGCATTATTATATACGGGGAAAGAATTATAGGTCCTATTATTAATTTCATTCCCAATGCTAATAAATATTGGTTGCAAGTAGGGCTTGACTGTAGCATCTATTGTGAAAATGGCTAGATCACCTAACAATGCGTACGCAGATTGTCTTACATCATCTGTGTGATCTTCAAAGCAAATCATTACCAAATCCATTAAATTTGTTCCATGCTGTTGAATCAACTCGATAGAGTGCAGGCCAAATCCTTGGATTAAGCCATCTATTAAATCTAATGACGTTACCATAAAGTCCTTTTCAGGAGCATCAATCAATGCATCGGTCTGACATTGCTGGTCTAATTCAATACAGTTAGACAATATCTTAATTGCTCTTTCATATACTGGTATAGCATAGGGAGCGAACAATTCTCCCAAAGTAGCTGCGATGGATGCCATACATTCCAATAATGGCCACAAAGCGGTATCATTGTCATCCAAAATTTGCCATTTATGCAACAATGGTGGTAGCAATGTATTGATATAGTCAGGTTTAGAGGCAAGCTTTTCATAACCCATTTTTTCAACGAAAGTCTGAACACAATCATATAAAATTATTAAATTCTTACGTTGGTAGGATTGGAAGCATTTGCCAAAATGCTCGAGTAATGGTTCCAAATAAAACTCAATTAATGATGCATCAGATTCTTCAATGAATGATGACAATGCAGAACATGCAGCTTCCTGGACTACTTTCTTATTATCTAAAGCACACGTAACTATAGATTGGAATGTAGGTTGGAAATAGTTTGCATACTCACCCCCCTCGTGCGCCTCTTCAGCAACCCATGTAGAAAATCTAGATAATGTCCAACATGTAATTTGCCTTACTCTTGGCTCCTGATCTTGTAATCTATCAACCAAGAATGGAACTAATGTTGGTAGTTTATCTCTAGATAATTCAATACAGCTCTTACTGACAGCCCCAAATGCGAGAATTGCAGCTTCACGAACAGGCCATTCGGGAGAAACGATATTCTCTTGCAAGATTGGTAATGCAACATGTAATGATTCTTCAGGAAAATTAAGTGACAATATATCAAGAGTCGCAGCCGAGCACTTTCTCAAACTCCATTGATCAATTTCCAGATCCTCGTCATCTTCATCTTCAAACTCGGAGTCAGTATCGTCATCAAAATCTACTTGTTTGGAGTCTTTTTTATTAGAGCTATTAGTTGCCGCAGTATGCGAATCTTTTGATTTTGCTGCTTGTGGTTTAATATCTTCATCTTTGTCAGCTATGTCAGCATTATCCTTTTCATCAATCATTTCCATATAGAAAATTTCTTCTTGTGAATAAACCATTTTGTCTAATAAAGTTGGTAAGATGATTTTCAATTTTGGAAGGAAAAGGGTTTTATCTGTTTCAGTCTCTGGAGATGTTGACAACGCTAAGACAAATTCACAAGCTTCGAGGGCAACTTCTTCATCAGAATCTTGCATTAAGTGTAAACAATAGTTAATGACACCATCGAGATGAGGCATTAATTTATCAGGACGTGTTTCTAAGACCATGGAAAACGAGGTACATATATTTCTTCTTACTTCATTATTTGAATCAGTAGCCAATTCAAACAATTTCAGCAAAAATTCATCCAAATAGATAAGGAATGATTGGGTCTTTAATGGAATAAATTGGTTAATACAATGGATAGATAAGGCCCTAATTTTTCCGCTGTATTGGTTACTGGATAACTTCAAAAAATTCGAGATCATAAAATTTAATGGCCTTTCACCGTTGTATTCACGGTCCAAAGACAAGGCACTATCTTCACAGATTTTAGCTAAAGCACTCATAGCAGCTTCCTGGGCAGTATGTGTGCCATCAGGAGCATTGAGGTTTGCCAATTCGACAAGTTGCGGCAATGCTTGAGGCCATCCTTCAATTCCAAAAATGGAGAACAAAGACGTGATGACGTTACCGGTGATGTTTCTCACCATATTGTCAGGGGCCATTAAACCTGTCAAGATGTTATTTAATAAATAGTGTCTGTCCTTTGCTAAGCTTGAGCTGTTTTTCTTCAATATGCTGTTCTTCAAATTGATTCCTGCTGCAGCCCTCACGTCTGATCTTGCAGTGTTGTCCAACACTAAGATATCAAACAAATAGTTCTCAATCTCAGGTTGTTGTCTTGCTTGGATAAGGGCTTCATTTGCTAGATTTCTTTCCTGATTATTTGAAGATAATGTACCTTTGAATATGTGCTTTAATTGCTCTAAAGCCCCTGGATCTGCTGTCCACGACATTCTACGTATTCCTCTATTGAAACTTTTGAAGCTTTATTCCAGAGGGGATTATAGGTGATAAGAAGCCTTATTCAGCTTTAAATAATTCAATTAACTCTGGTAGGCACCTTGATCGTTGGTGTATACTGAATTTTCTTAAAAAAAATATTAAAAACTATGCGGCTAGTGGATGAGTTTCACGCGCTACGTAACCAGCTACTAAAACTTATACAAATTATTAGATTAGAATATAATAAAGATATAGATTACAATTAGAGTACAGGTGCATGAAAGCACAACTTAATGCATTAGTTTAAAATATGCTAAGCATATTTATATTAATTCGTCTAGCCTAGCTAATTTTTCAGCTAGCAGATCAAACTTACCGAGTACTGGAACAAACATTTCGTGAACAGGCTTTGATTTTCTTTTCTCAAGCGAATCAGCCCGGATGGGAGTTATGGCATTTGATAATGAATTGGAACTGGTAAGAGGGGTTATTATACCAACATCTTCAGATTCTCCTTGATCATCTGGATCACTTTCATTACGGTAATAATAGTCATCATCGAAAGCATAATCATCGAAGTTGTATTCGTCGTCGTCTTCGCTTTCGAAGTCAATTCGCCTTGAATCAGAAGATTTACGCATGCTTTTCTCAACTCCTAACAGATGATTGGATTCTTCGTTGAATGAGCCGTAGTCGTTCAATTTTAATTGTTCTTGTATGTCGAAAGTTATTTTGTTGAGTCTGTCCAAAACATCGGATCTTCTCAACGATGATAAGTCATTAGATACCTGCTCGTTAACTGCTAGATTAGAGGACGAAAAAGTTTTTCTCTGTGGGGGAGTGTCAGGAGAAAACGATCCGATGGACGAGTTGTCTTGGTCTTTTTGCTTCATGGTTGGAGGCTTCACGAAGCATGAATATGGATTATTAAACATGTGCTCCTCGTCCTTCTTTTCACCTTCAATAGAGTCTGAGTCTGTAACGGTGATAATTTCATTTGGGTCAACTGGTTTGACATTGCTGTTAATCTCTGGCTCTTGTTTATTTATGTGAATGACATGACTTACTTCAATATCATCTTCCGGATCCAGGATTTCTATAATTTCTGGAGAATTAGTTTCCTGTATGCTTCTATTAGTTTCTGAAGTCTTACTACTGTCAGAGGGTTGATTAGGGATAGTTTCATATGGAGATGACTTCTTGTTATTCTTCTTAATAATCAACGGCATTTCAGTGGGGTAAACATCACTTAATACTTCAGATGTTTTGTCTTCTTCATTACGAGGTAGCGATAGAGACTGTAATTCGTCATGGGAGATACTCAACAAATGTTGACCGAACTCACCATTCCCTTTGTTGACACCATCATCTTCATCATAGAAATCTAAAATTCCTAAATCTTCAAATGTAACTGATTTATTTGCTTTCATATTCTTTCTAACTAAGCCAGTAGTAGACGTGTTGTTCAGTGATGATATCGCTTGCGAGTTCTCATCGGTACTGAAAGGTTCTCCCAAAATTTGTATTAAATCATTATTATCTATGTTTTCCCTTGTCAATTTCTCTAGTTCCTCATTTTTAAAGCAGTTGAGTCTTGCAAGTCTTTCCTCGTATGATTCTAGACACTCTGCAGGTACAAATCCTATTTTTTCATATTCCTCATCGTCAAACGGATCTTCAATATCACCATCGACATTTTGCCTTATACGAAGAACTTCTATTCTTTCTTCTTTAGAAAGCTTCTTAATCAAACACCAGTAATTATCTTCGTCATTGATCAAGTACACAGGCTCATCTCTAGTTAATGTGCAATGCAGTGGGTCGGGCCCCGAAAAGTCATAAAGCCCGTATACTTTATCAGGATCTATTTCTCTTGGTGGTGACCTAGGAGGCTCAGGGGAAAGAAGCAAATCATCGTCATCATCATCGAAAAACATCTTGTCGTCACCTTCGCCATCATCAATATACGTGTCGTCCTCATCATCATACGTCATGTCTGGTGTTTCAGGTTCATGATTTGATTCAGTATCTCTATCGCCATATGTAGAGCTTCCGACTTCCTTGGAGTCATCGTTACATGCAATATCATCCACTGAGAGGCGTACTTTGCAGAATTCCTGTTCGTTATTTTTCAAACCAAATTTATCATCATTGTATGTTCTGCCAAGCTTAGTTAAAAATTTTTGTTGTCTCTCTTCAAAAAGCTCATTGGGGTTGAACTCATTTTCATTCGATTTGATATACTGGAGAACACTCGACTGGACATTCTCTTTTGCTATTCCAGAAAAGTTTCTATCTACTATGACTGATGAGCTCTGGGAATGTTGGGTCTGGTTGGAAGATGCTGAATTATTTGAAACAATAGATAATTTTCGTTCTAAATCTGATAGCAACCTATTGGTGCTCCACAAAGTATCCCTATCTGGTTGATTTGGATCCATTTAGAACACTATATAGTCCACTTTTGAACGATTAATGATATGTTTTCGTTATTACTAGTAAAAACTGATACGATTTGTAGATAAAAAAAAAAATCGCGTTTGAGCTCTCAATGTTCAAGCCGTGTCGAGAACTTAGAAAAAGGCACCCGGGGTTTAGACATATAAATTATATATTTTGAGATCGTTTCGATCAGCTATGTAAATATGATATGATAGTCTTTATGTATAGATCTTAGGGAACATAGTCAGAATTCTAGTCGTTAGATAAGAGTAATTGGCTTTCAGCATCTCTCGTATTAATTTCCATTGATGGGTTACTTTCTAACTCATGATAATCGCTGGACTCTTGATGTTGCAGTTGATGCTCCTGCTGGTGCTTGAGTCTGGATTCATATAACTTAACTTTTTTTCTAATACGCTTTAACTGCCATTTTATGGGTATCAAAGGCAAGACACCTTCCCTCTCTTCATACAACCTGCATTCCAACCACAATGCAACAAGTAACCAATAAACGCAGTAAGATATAACACTTCCATAGGTAGCAGAGTTGGTCCATCCTACGATAGCATTCAAGACCATCCACCATCCATCAGTCAACCCATTACAACAGTTGACGTGCCAAACGCTATTTGCGATGTCATACGACCCGGGACCACTACCAGTCTCACTGACGTCCAAACCGCCGCAGAGTCTGACATACTTTTCCAATTCAATGAACCAAACACCTCTGCTCATTAAGCCTGCACTCACAATGTACAAGAAACAGGTCAGGAAAATCAAAAAGTACTGCATCGACATTTTGTTTCCTCCCTTATATAACATGTATCCGATGCTGGAACCTACAAGGATCCCTGCTACGATTGAAAGGGGAATCGAAGTTGGAGGTTGGGACATACCAATTCCACCCACGAACACAACTGCTTCCAAACCTTCTCTCAAGGTAGTGATTAACGGCAAGATGGCTAAGAAATATTTTTTTGTAAAGGACTTTCTCTTCCGGGTGATTGGTACTGGGGTGTCAGTCAAGATGCTGCTTTCATCTGTGGATTCTGTCTCATTTTCTATTCTCCTGGCATCTTCGTTATTGTATGCCGAGCCTAACTTGACCCACCACTTCACCTTCATGACCTTATTAATCCTTAATAAGCCTATCCCCATGATTGTGATAATTACACTAGAAATCAACGAAAATACCCCTTCCCATAATCTCTCTGTGTATGACCAGTAATCTTTTCCGATAATGTAAAAGCAAGTGATGAAAACTAAACCAATAACAAGGCAAATAAACAAACCTATCACAGCACCGGCCCATACTTGAAGTTTTAGCTTCTTTTGTTCGTTTTGATGTCTTTCTAATATTTCTGGGTTTGTTGAACCCGAAATTCCAGCTTTGCTTGAATCATCCGTATGCGACCTTTGATTTATGAATGAAAGTAGAACAGATATGATGATTGCTGTCTCCAAAGTCTCTCTTAAGATTATGAAGAAGATTTCAATAGAGAAGTAGTCCGACAATTCTATCATACTAGCTGTTGTTAATAGTATTGATCAAATTTTAAGTAGTTCAGCAATATATTTGATAAAAATTTGTTACCGAGATGCTAAGAAATCTCGGCAATGTACCTCTAAGAAATTAAAATTTATTGGTAATTAATAATTTGCCAATGTAATACAAGTAAATAATGCTTCTTTATGACTTATTTGGGCATGTAGCATCAGCCAAAGTGTTTGCCGAGTAGAACCAAATTATAATTAATGGTGTGTATTAAATTAAAATTACGCCAGTCAATAGGGTGCAAAATCAAGTACTAAAAACAAAACAATTATATAAAAACCAAGCTATACATGCATGCATCAAGTCTAAAACAGTCTATTGACCTAGAAAAGAATCAAGCTGGAGGGAAATCCACTGTAGCAGAGAGACAGGTGATGAATTCATCATCCTTAGTGTAGGCACGAGCATTGACGAAGTATCTTCCCGGAGGAACTTCTGCTGGAATCTCAACTTCTTTACGAATAACCTGCTTTCCCTTTAAGATAGGGCATGTTAAGTCCACTTTGGAAATTTCTTCGCACAAATCAAACGTCTGGTGGACCAACTTAATAAATCCGTACCTGACATCGACCTCGACGTACGCACCTTCTTCTATATCCTTGGACAAGACACCCTCTGCTGTGAAGGTCAAATTTTCGCCTCTCAATGGCGGATTTGGATCGACGATAATGCTCTTCAAGTCCAAAATCTGTTGTTCAGATGAATCACATTGCACAATTGGCGAACCGCCAGGAACAGGCTTATCATCCTGAGCAGCAAATGTAACAATTACTTCTGGTTGTTCAACTTTTGCATTAGACTTAAAGTTTAAAACTGACAATGCTTTATCAATGTAGGGACGGGTGATCGATAAAGATTCAACTGGGGCGATTGATAAGGCCAAACCTAAAACAGCAATGTTTTTGAGGGCAACCATGATGATACAATTCTAAGAAGCGAAGACTATCTAGTATTTTATAGTTTTCAGGGATATATAGGAAATAAATTAGTTCTAGCAATATTTACTGATAACCCTTGATCAAATGTCACTGATCCTAGTTATATACAGGAAAGTTATAATGTAATAGAATATGATGTATTGACTATATTAATATCTAGTTATATACAATGTGAATAATGTGCCATTCATAGAGCATGTCGATAAACATGAGCCTGGCAAAGAACTAAAAAAAATTAATATGTTTAGCCAATTTTCGTGACTTCAAAGTATTCATGCTGAGATAACAAGATTAGCTGTCATTGTATCGAACCTTTCTCTCACTAGCTTAGTCTGAATTTTCAATAACTCGTTATAAACAAGGCCCCCGTCCGGAGTCTTTAACAACTCATTGAGGTTTTTCTCGGAAAGTTTCCATGTCAATGTATCATTGACGGTTGTGTAAACCATATCTCTATAATTGGAGCCTCTGTCGTACAAGTCACCAAAAGCAGTCATCGGCAATATGCTGGAATGTAACTCACGGTCGTCACTCTCAAACTTGCAGACACTTCTGATCAACCCAGACTCAACAATAAAGAATGCTGGGCGGTCCTTGGAAGTATCATAGAAGGTGAAGTTTTCAGGGATCTGTTCTTTAATGAAGAACGGAGTTAGTTTAGACCAGAACTTTTCATTCTTATCAGATAAACCCGAAAAAGTAATCATTACTAGAGGCAAAGGTTTCTTTTTCAAAAAATCATTTCCAGTTGATAAGCGGTTTTGGATACCTTGCTCGTAATGAACAGTTTTTTGCGCAGCCTTATAAACCTGAGTAGTACGAGGTGTTGCACGAGTGATGTCCATATTTAGATCATTGTCTGGGGAGCCCATTGAGCCAATTGGTTCGTATGAAGTACCAATCATTTGATTTATAGGAGTAGCCTTTTGCTTCTTTCTTATCAACTTGTATGTGGATAAAAAGCAGTTCTCACACCACTCTAATGCATAATTCAAGGTACTGAAAAGCTGAATATTAAGGTCGTTGTCAGTATCCCACAAACCAGCATCTCTTAAAGCTTTCACAGTGTCATCTTCATCGGTAACAGAAGAGATAATTAACTGAACTCCAAATTCGTTAGACAAATTAAGCATCCTTCTGAATCCTTCTGCAGCCGAAAAATCAACCGCTACAACTCCCTTCATATCCAAAATAAGAAACTTAATTGGACTTTCTTTGAATTTATCTTGCTCGAATCTTAACCTTATCAAGTCTTCAACACCTCCTATAGACCCAAAGAAAACTGTACCTTGCAATTTATAGACATATATTTGATCACCAACGTCCTTCAAAAATTGCTGTTGTTTGGGATGTCTTAACACAGTAGATCTGGCAACTACTCCGGTGTAAATGCCTTTAACCACAGGAGTGCGGGCAGCTTCAATGACAAATAAGAGACACGCTAATAATATACCGACAAGTACTCCATAGACAAAATCCCATGCCCCCATTACAACAACGATTATCAATATTGTAGAATATTCTAGTCTTCTTAGTCTACCCCATGTGTCGTATAAAGCTTCTTTTAGTAATTCATACCCTAACAAATAAATTAATGCACCCACAACACAAATTGGAATATATCCAATTATAACAGGACCAATAACCATAATAACCCCAGTTGCTAATGCAAGTAGGACACCAGCAAATCTAGAGTCAGCTCCAGCCCTAATGAATAATACTGAATTGGTGTAGACTAAATAGTTTTGGATAGAGCCCAACATCCCTGACACCACGTTAGAGTAGCCATGGGCAACCAATTCTCTATTTACATCAACTTCATCAATATTAAGAGTAGCAGCTAATGCTGGAACATTGATTGGAATATGTAATATTCCAAAAAATGTTAATGCTAACATCGTAGGTATTTGCTTTAGAATACACCACCAGTTTACTAATTTGAAGTCATATAGCTCATAAAAGCTATACCATGGTTGAACGGATTCAACTTCAGGGAAAACCCATCCATACTTTCTAGCCGAGTCTATGTTCCATCCAGGAACAATAAAGACTATTAAATGAAAAGTAAAAAAGACAGCAATGAAATATAGTGGTACCAATAAAGTGTTATGAAATTTGGTCTGAATGAGAACCAAGACAAATGCTAACAACATGGGCACAACCCATTCCAATAAAGTAATGTAATCTTTGAATAAATAATGAAATGTGGGAGAGTTGTAGAATAATCCACCCTCTAATCTAGAGGAGACTTCGATACCTGTAACCACTAAAAAGTAACCAACACCACCTATGCAGCCAACTAAAATATGGCGTGGAAAAAAACCAACCAATGAACCCAATTTGAGCTTTCCTAGTAAAAAAAATACCAATCCTGTGAGGATAGACAGACAGGCATATGTCACTATAGTTGTTGCTATGATGGCATCTTTATTTTGTTCGGGTGATCCAAACTCGGTCATGATAGATAAAGCCATTGAATGGAAGAATGGTGTGACTTCAATCATTTCTGAACCATTGCCAGCCTTGAACGCCGATCCCCCTAACGAGAATATTAATTGTGACACGATACATGATACATAGAACATCGACAACCCTGCTGGTGCTAAAGATGAGAATACAGCTTCACTGATGGGAAACATAATCATACCATACGACAATGCATCCAAAATATTTAAAAGGGTACCAAGAAACACCGCTGGAAGATATCCAACCAGGCGCACAAGCAAAGTGTGATATTTGCTAGGTTCTCGAGCATCTGAACCAGCATGTTTATAGTCGACTGTGCCAACTTCCAAGTCGTCAGTTTCGACATCATATCCCTGGGACACTAACTCATCCGTGTACAATTTTTTGGAGGTGCTCATGAGCAATGGCTCCTCGGCTTCAGTTTCGTACTGCGCTCTATCGCTGTACTGCTTCGCAGGATACACTCGTCCTTGTCTAGGCATAGATCCCCCGATAGGAATCGGCGGGGACGAACTCATATAGTCATCATTGGTATTTGGATATATTCCTTCATTAATTGGATTTTTAGCTGATGTTCCCCATTTGTCTTTCGACGATTCGTTATCGTCCGTGACCCCGATGTTAGCCAAGTTGGCCGTCTGTTCGTGTATCTGCTCCCCAGAGTGCACCGTCGGCGAATACACAGTATTCAAACTCGCTCTGTTGGTGACGCCTGATGCTCCAGCGACATAGCTCCGGCCACCAAACTCAAACGTTCCATGCTGGCTATTGACTGATTGACCAAACGCTTCAGATAACGAATATTTCCGTCGGCTGCCCTCTTGCACATTGTTGCCTTCTACCGAATCGAGCGTGCGATTGTTCTGTGCCTGGGCAAACGGATTGTTAAACGAGCTCATCAAAACCTTGAATACCTTATTTTTCAACCTCTTTCAATGTAATATGAACACTAGCAAGTACCGAAAGTTTTTTTTTATAGTTTCACCTATTTTCGAATTAACCCAACGTCTGAATCTTGTAATATGGGCGTCTACCCTATCAGAATAACACAAGCAGGGGAAGATGCTTATCAAGCAATCAAATCTGTCTACGAAATTCGCGTGTGGCTTTAGTTATCGCATCGAATAACAATACGTCACGCCTTAGTGCCAAAAATACTGGTTTAGAAGTATCTACAAGGAAGGTTACACCTTGATACAAGACTACGGACATATTACGATATTTAGTGTTCATGTGGACACAAAATTTAACCCATTAGTTATGAAATTGAAAAAGGGTTCTTTTATGGGCTGAAAATTATGAAAAATTGGGTGGAAAAGTCTTCGCACGAGACTCGATGGGACATAAATAAAAATTGCAAATTTAAATAACAGATGCCCTAATTAATACCAACTAAAGTAGTTTGGGTATTTTTGAATTGATTGTGGAAGCTATAGAGTGGTATACGAAGCCGAGATTATCAAGATTGAATGATAGTCAGAAAGAATGGCATATTCTTCAGGATTTATAAGCGAACGTCATAGTCCGTTAAGCTCAAGCGAGCCGGTTTCGGGGTCGGCGAGCCCTCTTGTTATCAAGCCAGCGGGGGTGATGACACATAAACCACGGTCTTCGTCAATGAATTCCAATGGTTCAACACATTCCAATCATACACGGAGCTTGTCGATCATAAGTCTCGAGTCGCCTCGAAATTCGATCGTGTCCCTTGAAGATGGGTTCACGCGACCACCGAGAAACGATAGCAACGTCAGCCTCAGCTCGTTGGCAGGAGGTAGCGGGGGCAAGGCGGGGGCATCGGGAACGTCGAGGGAGACACTCAGACTCAGTCACCGGACATTGCCCAAGACAAGCACTACAGCCATCACGTCAGACGAGGACTCGGAGGCAGAACAGCGGACCGTTTTCCACTATAGTCGAAGGAAACCAAGAAACTCGGAACCAGGGGCAGCTCTGTGTCTTAAGAAGGACTTTGAATTCCAGTATGGGGCCCCAGTGCGCAAACTGACTACACAGACCACTACCATCCACAAAACTAATGTGAGCAGCAGCAACAGCAGTACACCAGATGCAAAACAGCCATATGATCCCCCTCCATTGTTGTTAGAAAACGAAGCGTCGACTTCAAGGGACACTTCAGAAAAGAATCTGACCAAGAAAACAAAACCTGTAAATAACAAAGCCAATCGCATACACCAGTCGATCTACTTGAAGAAAAAGCTGATCTATTCAAAGGATCTACAGTTAGAGCTATTAAACGCAAATAGTAGCATCGACAAGAATTCGGAAACACGCCTTTTTGATACAACACTGAGTGTGCTGCGGAATACACATTCAAACTTAAACCCCCAAATAAAGGATTTCGACAAACAACCAGTTATAACTACTCTAGAACATCAAAACAAGTTAATTAATAAGCTCAATGAAAAGTGGAACAAATCACTTATGACTGTGCAGGGAGTTTCGGGACCAAGCGATAAAAGCATTTCAGACTCCAGCGAACATATCGCTAGACCCAGGAAAAGATCAAGGCAATACCTGTTCGGAGATGATGATGATTCTTATGACGATTACGATAATTGATACTTCGTTTATTTATTTGTAAATTTTATATGTACCATATCTATACTAAAAAATATATTAATGCAAAATGCCGCCCGATGATTAGATTAGAGAATTACCTCATCATCTTCTTTGTTAATTAATTCAGTAAAGAACGGCAACTGAAGTATTTCTTTTGAAGACAATCTTCTGCTCGGATCCATATGGAAACATCCATAAAGTAGTTGAAATAAATGCTTATGGTCGTTATAATTTTCCATTCTCCTGGCAAATGATTCGTCAGTCTCGTCTTTTTCCATTATAGGCTTTTCAAACGAGTCGCCCTTCTCATTTAATACAGCAAGTGTGTCATATAGAACGCTTTCCTTGGGTATGGCATCCTGATAGCTTTCGAAATTCAAGAAGTCAGAAATAACGCTGATCAAGTTGGCATAGTTCTTGTTCACATTCTTCAGTAAGGAAATCTCCAAACCACATCCATGAAGCTCTGCACATTTTTGGAGTTTATCAAGACCAAAGATAGCAGATAATTCAAATAATGCATCTATATCATCAGGGGAATTAAATAGAGGAAACTTTCTACTGATGAGTGAGAATCCAATTACTCCCGCAGACCATATGTCAAGTTTGGTAGACTGATTAGGACACTTAAATAACACTTCTGGTGCCCTGAAACCTCTGGTTCCAGCTCTATTGGCTCTACGGGGTGGTCTTTGATCCTGTTTTGGATATGCAGCTTTTATATTTAATCGTTTAGCATTAGTTCGACTCACAGTTGGCTTTTCTTTCGAAATGCATGGGCATGTATTCGAATTTTTAGATAACGCACTAGATTCAGTCTTTTCAGCCAAACCAAAATCAACTAATACACCTCGTCCCTTGAATGGGTCATAAAGAAAATTTGTAGGCTTCAAATCTCTATGAATAACATCTTTATCATGCACAAAATCCAAGGCTTGGAAAAGCTCCCATAGGTACTTCTTAATGCCTTTAACAGGTAAGTCTCTGTAGAAGTCTCTGAAGTCAGCATGTTGGTAGTAAGGCAATATTGCAAGCACTTGATCTTGATAGCGCAAAACATCAAGAAGAGGTGCCACATGAGAGTTACCTGTCAATATATAAAGCAAGTTGAGCTCGTTGAAAATTCTATTTGGAGATGAGGTTACATAAATTTGTTTTAATGCAACTATAGGATTTTTTTTCTTCGTAGGCTTTATCTTGCGTTTAGTTCTCTTTAACGGAGGAGATTTCCAAATCTCAGACCCCAATTTGATGGTCCCATTAAGCGATTCGGCTTTATACACTGTAGAGAACGTACCTTCACCCACCTTGTCTATTAACCTATAGTTCGATGACAATATTGGAAAGCACTCCTCTAGTTTGTTCATTTCCTCTAGTACTTCGAGAGGAACTTTATCATCCTCCTCGTCATCGTCTTCGGTACTTATCTCCACAGGTTCGCTTGTATGTTCTCCAGTATTTCGACTCGCCCTGTCTACATCCCCTTCGTGCAGAATAGTTTCCTGCTCATTTTCTGCATCCAAGTTGACCTTCCATTTGTCTTGGGGCACAATTTTCAAACTAGCTTCAGTATTAAGACTCTTAGATAGATTTTCTTTCCGGATGAATGGCGTCGTCAACTTGGGTATTTCAGATACTCCATTTTTTGCAATATGCTCCTTTCCAGTATCATCATCATACTTGATCGCTTTCCTACACTTATCATCAAACGGATTGTCGTCGCTGCTTGCAACCTTTCTCTTTCTAGCGGTCTCAAAGGATGGCTCTGACGCGTTACTTTTCGACTTATTAGGTGATATCTTTTCCTTCAACATTTTGAAAGTACTGTATAGATTTTCCATTATCTATCCCGATCCAACCCTAGATCTTCTCCTTCCAAGCCCCTAATACAATAAAGTTACCAGAGTAAACCTCATAATACATCATCAGCGTTAACATGGTTGATGTAAATATTGATCGGGTGTGTATATAAAAATGTCGCGAAGCATTTCGTACGACGACATTTATCCGACATGTTTCCGACATCTACAGTGAAAAATTCTTCTCGTTGGACATATAATAACTAAGGAATCCAACGAAACGGACAATAGTATACACAGACGATTGTTTAATTGCAATATGATACGTCCGGCAGTTAATACTGGTAGCTCATTTAACCGAATTAGCACCAATGTTCAACAAGTTCGTTTTTTGAAAAGAAAGTTAGCATATCCACAAACATATAAACCACAGGTCGCTCCGTTAACTCATAGGAAAAAAGATCACACCAGTTATTTCCAAAGACATTTGAAGGAATGGTTAGGCCCTGTCAATGCTAGAGGAGAATACTATAGAAACAAATACTACTACCCACCACAAGATCATAAGCCACGTTATATAGTGGTCGATGGAAATACAATCGTAGATCCTAGCAAGCCTCAAATATCCGACGACAGGAGAAACAATAATGCCAGCAGAGACCCTTCTTTGCAGCCATTCCCGGCTAACCTTCACTGTAGAACGGCGTCGGTCATCTCGAACGATTTGAAAGCAAAGATCTATGAAGAAGTGGAAGAAAACGGCATGCACATTCAAGAGGTCGCTCACAAATATGGTATTAAGTTAACCAGAGTGGAGGCCATCGTGAAATTACAAAGAATTGAAAAGGACTGGAAAGAAAACGTATGTATATTTTAATACCCGCAAAACCAGAACTTACATGATGAAATAACTCAAAATCGATTAGTCTTGAAGACCACAACATGGTTAAAAAAGCATTAATTTTCTGAAACGAGATATTCTGGTTGCGGCTTTATTTACTCCCGAACATTACTAACACCTTATAGAACTCCATTTCCGAAGACTTGTCCCAGTTTTCCGATGTCATGTACCGCATGTTCCCATTATACGAGCCACCTATCGAGGCCGAGAATTTGACTGAAATTCCAACTCCACAGAGAACCTTGCATCAACGTTTCTTGACCATTTCGGAATCCGAACCATTCGGTCCTGTCGATGCTGCGAAATTGTTCGACTTGGAACCAGCTCAGGAAACCTTGAACAAATTGACTGAATTGCAATCGCACGATGAGACTTCAAATGTTAAGCTCAGCAAGGTCGTTGTAGGTACTGAGAAGGAAGGTGACAAGAATGTGTTCAAGTTCACTCAATCCAAGGCTGGTGAAGTCGGTTTCCGTTATGGTGCCTCCAGAAGAGATAGAAAGAAGGACAGAGCCATTGGCTTTAACCGTGAAGGTCAAATGGTCTACAATTAAACTCCCTAACAGTCATATATATTGTATATAGTCACCCTTGTATGTATAGGTCTTAATGCTTGATAGTTTTTGAACCACGCACGACTTTCCACGAAACGACACGTCTGAATTTTTCTACATCCACGATCCAATGTTAACGTGGATTAAGACTATTTTGTACGGTAGTTTAGCTGAATTAGTAACAATGCAATTTGCCATAATAGCTGCTTTATTCGCTGCCTTTCAGTTAATTGCTGGATCAGCCTTAACCTTCACATTGGGAGCACAAGAAAAATCGTGTTTCTATGTGTTCACTGAGAAGCCAAGAACACCGATCAGCTACTATTTTGCGGTACAAAGTGGAGGCTCTTTCGACGTCGACTACACCATCAAGAACCCAAGAGGAGAAATTATCCACAGCGACGAGAAGCAGAGACAAGGAGATTTTGCTATCAACGCAGATATTGTTGGGGAATACGAATTCTGCTTCGCCAATGGAATGTCCACTTTTGCTGAGAAGGTTGTCGATTTCGAAATCCAATTCAAAGATGAAAATGCCGACTACAGAGCCAATTTACCTGACCAACCAAACAGCAAGCCGCTCGCCCATGTTGAGAGCATGCAAAGAACCGTTGACAATATTGACCAACAATTGGACGGCCTTTTGAGAACCTTGCAGTATTACAAGACTAGAAATAACAGAAACCAAGCTACTGTAAGATCCACTGAGTCGAGAATCTATTACTTCTCTATTTTCGAAGTCTTGTTAATGGTTGGTATGGCATTCTTGCAAATCACTATTGTGCAATTATTCTTCAAAGGATCAAGAAAGCAATTGGTCTAAGAAATATCATTCAATGTTTTGTTATATAGAATATGTATACTAAACTTGATTACAATGTTTATATTAAACTTGATCATAACTTCAGAATAATATTCTAAAAATTTTTACTTTATGAAATTAACCTTAATTCAAGTGTAGAGCTTCTGTTAAAACCGGTCATAAGATGCATCATGACAATCCCAAGAAAAGATTGTATCTGTATCTATTCTATAATGTATGCTCCTATCAATTACTACCCCCACGTAGCATGTAAAATTTTACTTGTGGTAACTACCTTAGGAGGATATCTTACAAAACAGGCTTTCCACAGCAAAACTAAACCACACATTAATTATCAAGAGAATTTATGCACAACCATATGCAGAAGTATTGATACCCAACTTAAAACTATATTATTAGTAGGAAAGGTTCTCAATGTATGTCAGATTTACACATTGGCACGAAGAAGCACACACAAAGTATTCTATATCCGATAACATATGACAGAAAATTTTATGAATTCAACAGACAATTAGGATGGAACTTACTAAATCAGGATCGTTCACCCATAGAAGGTATTCCAAATTATTACCGCATAATGGAAGCTGAAAAGTTAATAGCTGCAAAATGTGCCAGTAGGATAGTTCACGTTCATCAACATATTTCATGCCAAAGCACCATCCTAATTATAGTTATGATCACGAAAATACCCTTCTTACTTAGTTAATAATAAGACGTAGTATAATCTATAAACTTGATCTTTAATTAAAAGCTAATATATTGCTATTTTCAATTTTAATTTGCTTCAATATTCCTTAATTGTATAATCTCCATTTTCAATCGCTATAATCGTATCCATCAAATATTAGATCCAAGTAGTTTTTATCCAATAGAATTATTGGATGTGAATTCACTTTAACTATAAAATTTAGAATGCGTAGGAGTACTATAAACTAGATTTTTGTCAGGCTACTAATTCATGGTCTGTTTGCCTAAAATATTACTTGCAGTGTAAAACTGCAACTAGATTTCTCACTTGTTTCTTGCCAAGGACTTGGGAACCTAAAAATGCATTACATTGAAGTGGATGCAGCCATTTTTATTAACTTATTTAATATTATACAAAATGATATCTAATTATGACAGGGAATACCAACTATTGGCCAATTGGGCAGTTTCTTAAATATTCCGCTTTATTCTTCAATACTCTAACTGATTTGAAGAATATTTCTTCTGGAGACATTGCACCAGTAGACTCAACACTAAAGATGAAATGATCTCTCTTTCTGCCCAATTTAACTTTACCGTTAAACTCTTCATGTCTCAACACTTCTCTGGATACAGTATCCTTTCTTGAATCCTTAACGTAAGCCTGATCATTGTTGTCAATGTCAATTACACCCGATGGAAAACACTTTTGGAATCTCTTGGCAGACTCACCTTCAATTGGCTCGGTGATAGAAATAACAGGCATCAATCTGTATGATGCAGTAGCAACAGGTGAGAATTTAGCATGGTCACTACCAACTCCTAATATACAATGTGCTCTTAAGGAAATTTCTTGGTTTGGTCTTAATTTGGCTAACAAGATATTTGGATCAGCAGCTACAACTGGGTTGTTCTTGAAGATTTCAAGTTGACGACCTTGTGGCTCAAATTTCAAGTCTTTGGCATATACGTGCGAATTTCTGTACAAGTCCTTTGGGTCAGTCGATCCTTGAGGAGGATGTGGGTTCTTGGTGCAACTAACATCTAAAGACAAAACAATGGTATTTTCATCTGTAAAACGGTCTTTCTCATCTTGCGATGGGTCTATCCAGGTAAGAGTATCTGGGTCCACTTTCAATGGAATCAACCCAATTCTGTGTGCTAAAACTTCGTCTTGTATAACAGAAGTGTTATTGAATACGTAGATAGTTTCGGCCGCAACAGAAGGAACCTCTGAGATCATTATACGACGGAAAGCATTTGCAATTGACGTGTCTATGTGAATTAAATCAAAAGTAGACGATCTTTCTGAAAGATGAGAAATATTAATTTCAAAGGTGTCTTTAAACTTTTCTATGTCCCAGGCATAGTCACCATTAGAATTATGGCCTGGAAAATCAGTAGATGATGTATTTGTGACTCTGTTATACTCTATGCCAACAATGTTATCCGACATTTTCAATCTTCTGTATTAAACCTGGAAAGTAAGTATTATCCAAATCATTTATAAGGGCATCGAAGAAATTTTTCCCTTCATCAAGCATTATTACCGTCACGTGATTTTATTTACTAATACCGTCTATTAGTGTAGTTCGTTCTAAACAATGCCATATATATAGGTGAATACCTGATGCTATACAAACGATCCTGGTATGGGTGGTGGTTGACCCTCCAGTGTAGTCGTATCTTGGGTTAAGATCAGAGGCTGCATTTGAAGGCGCCCTTTGTACAGCAATACTTTTCGTGCGTTTCCTAGCACATCAATTGTTAAGAGTCTAACATGCCCACCGTACCCGTCACCTTGTAGCTCTTCGTACTCAGATTGCTCAATATTAGATTCTGTGTTTATTTGTGGAAGCTTCGTTTCAAGCACCTCGGAGTCATCAGTCATGCACATTAAGCTGTGATATACCATCTGAATAAAGAATATACAGATGTCTAGTACAATGAGCTCTATATTTTTATAGGGCAACCTCTCGCCAATGAACTGGATGGACATGCCTCCATGTAGAAACCCGTCTGGCGACAGCGTAGTTTTGTAGCTTCCAAAAACCAAATGCATCAAACAGCAAAACGAGTTCACAGATAGCACCATGACAAAATGAAATTTGGAAAGCGCCTTCTTACTTTCATCTGATACGGTCATATTCATTGATGGTGTTGGAAATGGATTCGATAAAGAGTAATGTGCAAAGGCTCTGATCCCAAATCGTAACATAGACAAATCCCGTAGATAAACTATTCCCAATAATACAAACCCTAAGAACTTAACTGATGATCTTAAATCCTGAAGGAAATATTTCTTCCGTTTATATAATATGGAGGCATTATTAACAATCGTTTGTTCTTCTGTGGGATACGTTTGCGATTGAAAGTCTCGTAGTTGACTTTCTAGATTTATATTTGACATTAAAAGAATCGAATGTTTCTGCAAACACGATATACTTATCGTAGATAATACTAATTGAAATTAACAATGAAGATATCTGAATTAGGTGGTGGTGGTATACTCTAACATATAAAGTTGAAGGTTGAGGTCCGATCCCGTGACCACGGCATACATCAATATTTAAATATCTTGTTTAGCTCCAATACTTGATACATATTATATTAAAACTTTGCTATATGATCAAGTATATCATTATAAAACTTCAAGTTGTTACTTTATACAAATTTATTCAATTCATGCCAAATAATACTTCTCCATTTCCCGTATACTGGCAATTTGTGTTTTGCGATCATTGATCAGATCTTCTAAAACGACACTGGCAATTAATAACGGATCTCACGTAAGCCCATATATATCACTAAACCCTTGATAGATAGTCAGATACTCAGCAACATCTCCTCTTAATTTTTTTCTCCAAGGCCACATTTAGTATTCACCAATTTGATCTACAATCTTAGTGAACCTTCTCTGTAGATAATGTGTTACATGTATCATAAATACTCTACATTGACGTTAATACTCGCTACTATTGAAAATAAAGCAACTGAAAATACATTATTCATTGCATTAAATTAAAAATATCTATTTATACAAGTGATTGTTGACAGTTCTAGATTATTTTTTCATTTTGATTGATTGAACTAAGTCTCCACCTAACAAGGTAATTTGGTTGAAAATAGCCTCCTTGTTAACAATAACTTCATCCTTTTCATCCTTCATAGGCTTTACATTAATTCCTAAGTTTGTTCTAAACTTCTTCTTGGATAAGCTATTTGGGACAAACAAACCACTAATGACTCCCGATCCTTCTTCGTTTAAGCCTGTGAACTTTCTAGTTGAAAAAATAATCACATTTCCATACTTTTTATTGAGTTCATCCACAAATTCTTGAATTAAATCGTATTTTGTGGTGATGTCTTCTGGGAATGAATGCTCAGTTCCAATCAAATTCTTGAATGTATTGGAAGGTAAAATACCTGATGATGCAGTCAAACTGTTAGTCTTTACTTTAATTACGAAATCGAAATCTTTTAAGGCAGGAGTAAAAAGTAAATCAATATTTGAATCGGTGAATCCGTCAGATTTAAGAATTTGAATTGCAACTCTAGCCAAGCCTGTCAATCTACTGGCTATAGGCAAAGACAAATTATTGGACCACAAAATCCCCGAAGGATCATCTTTCGATCCTACAAATAACTGAGTTCTAATTCCAGAAGGATCTGTCTCTCTTATCTTTTCAAAATTTTTCTCAATGACCTGATGAGCTTGCACACTCAACTTATCACTCAATTTCGTTGTGAAGTCTTCTTCAGGATTATCAGCGTTCTTCGCTAAATCTAATACAAGTGGCTCTTCTTTCCAGTTCCAATTGGACAAGAAATTTAAAATTTGCAAGAATCCATTTCCAACCGAATGAGGAACAGGATAAGGCGCAGGATCAACAAAAACTTTCAAGGTGATTAACTCAACAAGCTCGTCGGTAAAATGATGCATTAATAACTGCGAGTCCAACCATTGCTTGAATAATCTCACTGTTGGCGAATAAAATGGAAAATGATGAGCCAAGCTGGTGACAGTTCTTGTATGCTTAACAACGCCTAAGTACTTCAGATTGAACTTCAAGTATACGTCTTGAAGTAAGGCCTTTTGCTTATCCGCATTATTTACTGCTCTCAAGTATAAAATCTCATCTCTTTCAGTTAATACCCTAATTCTGAATCCATAACCTTCTGGCGTTAAAATATTCAAAAGACATATAGATTCATTGAAGGAAATCGAATCATCTTTCGTCAAAAATGACCTATATACAGTTTCTTCTTTGAGTATGTCATGAATTTTTAATAGAAACGCAGTTTTCGTTCTTTCCAAAGCACTAATCTCATCTGGCCATCTTGTTGATGTTTCGAATTGTAGTACCGCATCATTCCAGAAATTAGGATTAGATAATGCAAAAGGAACTGGTTGCAACAAAGACGAATATCTCAAACCAGCCGACGCAGGCAATAAGGCCTTGACACTAAGCGGCAAATCAAGATTGCTCAAAATTTTAGATAAACCATCAAATGAGTTTTTCAAGTTTGTGAAACTTACCAACGACGTAATCAGTTGATTGGAAGCAGAAGGTAATAATGGAATAGGTAATTTATGGTTGAATCCCGAAGCTTCAAATACCAAATGCTGTGAAATCTCTGGATGCAAATGTAAATCAAGGGAATACTTAATAATTGAAAGGATAATAGGTTCATTTACCTTTGCAGTCCATACGACACAGTGTTGAATAGTACCATCCTTGAATCTTCTTAAGGAGGCTTTGGATCCCCAAAAAGATCTGAATTTTAAGCCTAAGTCTTCATCGTCATTATTTGGTCCTTTGCTAACCAACTTTTCACATTCTTCTGGATTCAATCGTAATCCAATAATATAATTGCTATTAATATTTGATGGCTTTCGTTTATTAATTGGGAAAATGTTGCTGAATTTTTCATTTCTGACGTGTAGCAATGTGATCCTCTCACCTAACGCATTCTTTAGGATCAAGTATAATTTATGCTTTAAGTAATTGTCAAAGCTGATAAATGATATTTTCTCCAATGGGCCAAACGAGTCGTATAATTCTTCAGGAATATATAAACTTAAAACCACATCATACCTCATTTGATCAAGGGTAGTCTTTTGTAATAAAATTGGGTCAAATCTGTCCTTTACCACATCGTTAAGTAGATGGAGTGTGTCTGTAGCATTACTGCGCAATGTCTGATACGAAGACTTGGTCATTTTCCATAGTATATTGAGTTTCACATTCTTATCAAACATGGTAGGGACGTTAAATCCCGCATCAGGGTTGTATTTTGAGGTTACATCTTCACCAATCTGACTTGAAAAAGAAAGATAACCCGAAGATAAGTCCATGGTAGCTAAGTACTTGATAGTACCTTTGAATAACTGATATGAGGAAAACCCATGTAATAAAATCTTATTTCCATTTACACCCCCACCATTTAATAAAGCACTCATCAACACAGCAAATTCAAAATGACCAAAACCACCTTTGTTCACTGCAGATCCCATATCTCTTTGTTGCAACCATAATCTTCCTAATATACAAGCATCTTTAAAAGCCTCAGTTGACTTCCTGCTAGTGTACAAGTATTTCAAATAATAATCATATGAAGTCAGCGAAAGGATGGAGGAGTTATAAGTCGGCGTTGGAGGAAGTTCTTCGACTTCAGTCTGGACTCTAATACAGTTCTTATCAGGAAGTAATTTCTTAGAATCAAAAATACCGAATGGAAATCCTGCTATTATGTTGATCGTAAATTTAGTCTTGTGGAAACTCAAGTCGTCTTCATTGTCAGTTTTAATGCTTTCCAATTTCAATACTGGACACAAGATATCATCATTCAAGAAATGGTATGTGATTTTAATTGGCAAGTTGTTCTTCTTAGACAAAGGAATCAAGTTATCTGCCACATAAGCCAAATAGAAGGCCCGTTTATATAATGCTCTATAGTTTAAGTAATCCTTTGGTTGAAATAATTCACTTGGCATTGTCAACGCGATGTCAATAGACATGCCATCAGTCTGGTTTACTCCAGTTTTCAAACCAAACGATCCCACCAAAGACACATCTTCTGGTGGTAAGTACGAAAAGGTATAATTGACCTTTGTAGGTTTAGGGTCTGGGAAGGGAATGACAACCTTCTTTGCGTTGAAGTGGTTCTCTGCTTGTTGTAACGTCAACTTCTCAATAGCTGGTATTCTGTTGATAAAATCATGCAAACGATGTAAAACTTTCTCTATTTTGCTCACATGACTGTCTTTCAATCGTGTCTCCTTGACAAGCTCATCTATTTGCAATTTGAAAATATTTGACTTAAAAAGCTCTGCCGTTTCTCTGGCTACTTGTACTTCCTGTGCCGATAACGCTTTTCGTTGTTTTTTGGTTGGTGGTTGAGTGTTCTTCTGACTTTTCTCTATTTCCTCGTCTTCTTCTTCTTCCTCTTCATCTTCATCGTCATCATCTTCATTCTCCTCGTCGGCATTTACATCGCTATGTCTTCCGTTACTTTTCACTTCGTATTCGGCCTCTACATCGTCAACATGTGTATTACCCGCCGAATCATGTTCACCATTGGTTATTTCAGTCGCCTTGACTTCTTCCAATTTTCTTTTCCCCATACTGGTCTAATCAGGTATGTATGTATCACTTATACAAAACTGTAGAACTGACTTGATACTCAAAATACCACTAACCAGCCTGCTGTCGGTCAAAACACCCACTGGTTTGGTCTGCAGTAAGTTTTTTCTAGATGAGAAGAACGGTCGTGTGCACGACTCGAATATTTTTGGGTGAAACACTCCTTTGGTTTTGTGGAACTATATCTCATTTTCGTGTATATACCATTTTCGTGTTTGTGTCATTATTTATATTTTTGGTTTTGTGTCATGTTTGCCGCATACCGTTTAGCAGCTATACGAGCATAAGACGTAATGATGTTCTTTCACGGTACAACAGAAAATCACTGGTGCATGCATAAAAATGTATTATTCTGAAGAATTAGGTCTTGAAAAAACCGACCCACGTCGTTGGAGATTGGTCACGGACGAATTGGGCAGAGAAACATGGCACTATTTGAGTTTAGAGGAGAGTGAAAAATCTCCCCAATCAGACTACGTCAAGTATTTGTTAGAATTAGACGAGTTCCCAGCTCCAGAAGAATCAGACATAACTCTGCCATTTGAAGCAGCCAAGAAAGGAGCAGACTTTTTTAAGTTATTGCAAGAACCGTCCGGTATGTTCCCATGTCAATACCGAGGACCAATGTTCATGTCGATTGGATATATTGCAGCATGTTATTTCACGAAGACCGAGATTCCACAGCCATACCGAACTGAGATGATTAGATATCTTGTTAATACGTCACATCCAGTTGATGGTGGATGGGGGTTGCACTCGGTTGACAAATCGACTTGTTTTGGGACTACAATGAACTACGTCGCATTGAGATTGCTTGGAATGTCTGCCGATCATGATGTCTGTGTAAAGGCTCGTAAGACATTACACAGGTTGGGTGGTGCACTAGGAAACCCACATTGGGGTAAAGCATGGTTGTCGATTTTGAGCTTATACGAATGGGAAGGGGTTAATCCAGCACCTCCAGAAATGTGGTTGTTACCATATGAGTTTCCAATTCACCCAGGAAGATGGTGGGTTCATACTAGGGCCATATATTTGCCCTTAGGCTACGTATCATCATACAAAGTAAAATGTGATTTGGATCCCTTACTAGCTGAGATCAGAAACGAAATTTATTTACCTAAGCAATTGCCATATGAAAATATTGACTTCTCTAAACATAGAAATAACGTTTGTGGTGTTGATCTATACTACCCACACACAAAGGTTTTGGACGCTTTGAATTGGGGGCTTGTTAAGTACGAAAAATACATCAGACCAAATTGGTTACTTAAGAAATCTAACGACAGAGTTTATGATTTGATCAAAAAAGAATGTGCCAACACAGATTATCTATGCATAGCCCCAGTAAGTTTTGCCTTCAACATGATAATTACCTATATTGAAGAAGGGGCAGACTCTTATGCTTTTGATAGATTTAAGTATAGAGCGAATGATACCTTGTTTCATGGACCCCAAGGTATGACAATTATGGGAACTAATGGTGTTCAGGTATGGGATGTAGCATTTATGGTGCAATACCTTTTTATGGCCGGATTAGCAGAATATCCTCAATATCAAGATATGATCCGTAAAGGTTATAAATTCTTGGTAAGATCACAATTCACTGAAGAGTGTGTGGATGGAAGTTTCAGGGATAAACGTAAAGGTGGCTGGCCATTTAGTACTAAAACTCAAGGGTATACAGTTAGTGATTGTTCTGCGGAAGCAATGAAAGCAATTATTATGGTGAAAAACCATTCAGCCTTCGCTGACATTAAGGATGATATTGAAGACGAAAATCTCTATAGAGCTGTCGATGTTATATTAAATATTCAAAATGTCAATGATTTTGAATTCGGCTCATTTTCATCTTATGAAACTATTAGAGCTACTACTTTGTTAGAAAAGCTCAATCCAGCTGAAGTCTTCAATAAGATAATGGTTGAGTATCCATATGTTGAATGCACTGATTCATCTGTTTTAGGGTTAACTTATTTTGCTAAATATTACCCACATTATAGAACAGATGAAATAAAGTTTTCAATTGAAAATGCTATTAAATACATTATCAAGGCACAAGCAAACGACGGTTCATGGTATGGCTCGTGGGGAATATGTTATACATATGCCTCTATGTTTGCACTTGAAGCATTAAATTCTGTTGGCTTAAGTTATGTGAATTCAGAAACAGTAAGGAAGGGTTGTGACTTTTTGGTTGGAAAGCAGTTAGCAGATGGTGGTTGGTCCGAATCTATGAAATCTTGTGAGACCCAAACCTATGTTAATACTGAAAAGTCATTAGTAGTTCAGACTGCATGGGCGGTAATTGGATTAATATTAGCTGATTATCCAAATAAAGAACCTATTGAAAAAGGTCTTAAATTGATAATGACTAGACAAAAACGCACTGGGGAATGGAAGTATGAAGATGTCAATGGTGTTTTTAACCATAGTTGTGCCATCGAGTATGATTCTTATAAATTCTTATTTCCTATTAAGGCTTTGGGGTTGTATAAAACTAGGTATGGTGACAAGCCTTTGAGAGCATAATTATTAGTGCTTGAACATAAGTCACTTTTTTTATTAGATTTTAATATATTAAATAGGTAACTATATAGCTATTTTCTTATGTACACATATTTCAATGCAATTATTTTAGTTAACTCTGGGCTCCAAAATAAGTTTACCCATAGGAATATCAGAATGGCCCCTACCCAATGCAAACACCGAATTACCTCTAACAATAGTTTCCATAACTCTACCCCTGAATTCCATACCATCGTATGCTGTTAATTTGTTTTTGAAGAATGTTTCGCTATTGGTGATAGTATAAACCACTTCAGCATCAAAGAGTAATAAATCTGCGTCATAACCAACTTCAATCTTACCTTTTGAATCTGATAAACCAACTTGCTTCGCAGTATTTACCGAACACCATTTACTAATATCTTGTAAAGAAACTGGAGGATCTTGCTTTAATCCTTCGGTATACATGATAGGGAGGCCAAATCCAACAGACGAAATTCCACCCCACGCTGAAAAAAAGTCACCTTTCTCTAAACCCTTCAATTCAGGTGTACAAGGAGAATGATCAGATACAACAGTTGTAATGATGTCACTTCTCAATGCTTTCCAAAGCAATTTTCTGTTATCATCAGTTCTTATTGGAGGGCAGCATTTAAAATGAGTTGAGTTGTTGGGAATCTTTTCCGCTGCCAAAGACAAGTAATGGAAACAAGTCTCAGCTGAAATTGGTAAATTCTGGGCCTTAGCAGCTCTTACCAACGGAATAGCTTCATGGGTTGCTAAGTGCACAATATGCAATGGAACCGATGGTTCTTTAGTGGAACAATTAATGATTTCAGCAATTGCCGTAGTCTCAAAATTATCGGGCCTTGAAGCCAAATATGCAGCATATGAAGTAGGGTCAATATCATCCAATAATGAGTCGTCTTTTTGAGCTAACTGCAAAGGAGCATCAACAGATTCTTCTTTTTTAAATGGATGATGTTGTGGTCCTAATTCTTCAATATCTTGAGATTCGTACTCATCTGGATTCTGGTCTTGGTTTGAAAGATGGTTTGCCATCTTAGCATATTTCCCATGCTTAGGCTCAGCGGCTGCCAATAACGAAGATTTTGCCAAAGCTTTGGCTTGTTCATCACTCAAAACAGTATGGTCGATTGATCCAGCGTGATTATGTGGTAAAGAACAGTTCTCGTGGTCTTCGTTGCAACACTTTTGAGTAGCTAAAATGTCCACCACTGGCTTTGGTGCTCTCTTCACAAAAGAATCAGTCATTCCCACTTCGTGGGCATCAATTTCCGATGCTAATTTTTGAATATTCTTGTTTATTGGTTTAGTTATCTGTGCTTCTTCCATTTCATAGTCTGTTTCGTCTTCTCCCAACAGGAAATGGGCTGGCGTCTCTTTTTTAGCCAATAAATCTGATTCATCTTCTAACATTTCTACCGGCGTCGCATCTTGGCTTACTTGAGGTTGCATCTCAGCATGAAACATCAATAACGTGGGGAGGTCCTTGACATTGGCCATAGCCTTCATTATGTATTCTGTGTCAATGGCTGGGAACTCCTCAACCCCACTATCGATAAGGAACCCCTTGAACCCTCTGACACCCATTGAAATCAAAGGCTTTAAGTGCTCCAAGTTTGTGGGCACCATACCTCCCCAGAACCCAACATCCACCCACGTTTGGCCCTTCGCTGCGTTGATCTTCAAGTTAAAGTTAGCAATGGTAGTTGTAGGTGGAATAGCATTCAAAGGCATATCTACTACCGTTGTCACTCCTCCCGATGCCGCTGCCTGCGTACCGGTAGCAAAACCTTCCCATTCTGTTCTTCCTGGCTCATTGAGATGGACGTGGGCGTCCACCAACCCCGGCATGATCACAAGCGGCGTCACATTTCTGTAATCGTATGGCAACACGTTATAAACTCGCAATATGGGATCTGAAACTTCCAATACCTTACGTTCGATGTGCAAGATCTTCCCGCTTTCAATCGAAAAAATGATGGTCCCCGGAACGATCTCGTCTCCCACCAAAACCTTAGTAGATGATAATGCACGCGACATGTTCTAAATATCTCTTGTCAATTTCACTTTAGCTTTAGATGTTGAATAATTTCCAATTCAAAAATATGTACAATCGTCTGTCTTATCTCTAATATATGCAAATACAACCTTTTTTCTCACTTCTGGCTGCTTTAAATATGCCTGGATTACTCGTCTACTTATGTAAACAATCGTATAAAGTACTTGAGAAACAATAATCCACTTTATACTATGTGGGAATGAAAATAGAAATTTTGGATGAAAGAAATCATTATTTATACTAAAAGCTCGGATAACACGACCCGCATATCACAACTCTGTTCACACAGAAAACATCAACACTTTTATTTTATTGGGAGATATAGGTGTCCCTGAACTCCACACATTCACCAGTGTTATTCCCGGACAAATAGACGTGTTTATTGTCAATATCCGATGACTTATCTTTAAAAAACACTCTGAATACCAAATCTCGAGCTTATCGTACTTTGGTCATTTTGCACCTTTTTTTGCAAAAATTTGATAAGGGCCGCAGGCTACAACCTCGGACATTGCCGAATTAATTTCTTTTCGCTGTAAGGTCGATGCCTAAACGGTAACATCAGTGCACCAGGAAGACAATGCATCTTCGGCGACAAAGTACAAAGGAAATGTTACTAGAGTGCGAAATGTCGCACTGACACAGTCATTTAGTCTAGGGTGGATTCGGACAGATTTGGCAATACGGAGACGAAGGGACGATGTTAAGGAAGTAAGTGCCTAACAAAATATTGTCAGTGTAGAGTGATAAATGTCTTGGGGTAGTTTTGGTATGTATGCGAGTAAAATAAATAATTAGGGTAGTACAAAAGCACCTTCGTTGCCCTTAATGCAGCTGCGAAAGCCTCGCTCGGGGCCAATTGGAGTTAGGGTAAATTGGTGTAAGGTGCTACACATGCATCAAAAAGGGCAGTTATGTGGTACCTTTGGGATGCTCTAGATTCTGAGAGGAGAACACTGCATACGTACGTACAGCAAACTCTATGCATTTATGATAATCATATACAATACGGAAGTAGAAGCGAGAGGCTAATATACGGGCTAATATACGATCAATTGCTTACCGGCTTTGGAATTCGCAATACCGTCAATATAGTACTGACTCAATTGGTCTTCGGGATTGAACTTGGTTTCCTTGGATGGCGCATCCTTCAATTCACCGGACTCGTACCATGCGATGATTTGGGCCAAAGTGTTGCGCTTCAACTCCAAGTCGTTTTTCAACAACAGGGTGACCCAGAACCCAGAGCTAGTAATATTTTTGAAAATGTGTAACGAGGTAGGCAAGATAACCGGTTGCATAGACATACCACCGTATGTAAGCATTAACCCGTTGTTGTTCAACTTTCTAGCTATACCAGTGGAGTTTTTTCCACCAACACAGTTCAAGGCTAATTTGATCTCACCGCCAGTTTGCTTGACCCACGACTTAATTTCGCTTCCAAAGTCTTTTGATGAATTTTGCTCTTCAGTGATAACCTTGGTGGCACCACATTCCTCGGTCATTTCCTTAATCAATTCGTCGAGATTTGGTCTGTCTCTGACAACGGAAATCGAATTGATTCCAAGCAAATTACTGATCTGGGTAGCATACTTACCAACAGCAGAGTTCCCTCCGTTCTGGATAAACCAATCCTTTCCAGGTGTAAGCTTAATGTAATGCGTCAACATTAAGTATGCAGTCAATGGGTTGACCGAAATGGTGGCACCTTGGTTAATAGACAATCCATTAGGCTTACCACTGGCAAGCGATTGCTCAGGGTTTGGTATTTTCGTCATTTCATCATTACCGCATAACATATGGGTTCTCCATGTACCCATGTTCACTGAAGATGGCACACACCAGTCACCGGCTTTAAAATTGGTGACATTGTCCCCAACTTTCACAATTTCAAACAATCCTTCATTTCCACACACTGCAACTGGTACCTCGGAGCCTAATTCGGTAGTCTTATCCGGTTTCGAAGGATAAACCCCTTGAATCTGGTTGATGTCTGATGGGTTAACAGGGGAACCTAAGGTCTTTACGATAATGGAATTGGCATCGAGATTGTCATCGTCGATCTGGTACTTGTGGGTCTTTAATACATCTTTTGGTTCTCCATGTTCGGAGTAAACTACTGCTTGTGCTGTAATCATATTACGAGTTTGATTAATTGAACTAGTCGATCTGATTGAAGCTCTTGCCAATTGTGTACGGAACATATTCTAATCTTTTTAAATTGGCACACTAAAAACGTAATTTGGAGTAAGCTTTTAAATACTACTATTTTCGGTTTCCTTACTCCATTGCTCTGTACTGCATATCAATTTTATAGCAATATCATAGGCTCAACAAATCAATACCCATGGAACCTTAGTCAGCAGTCTATGTTGAAGCATTGTACTTGGTCAATACCTCAAACGATCCAATTTCTCTCTGCGTTTACCTGTAGTTAAAATATCGGAATTGTTGTACGCATTAGTTCTATTAACAGAGGTGATATAAAATTCTACAAATCTATATTCCTTTTAATCTTCCTTCTTCTTAAGAACCTCCTTCTGCTGCTTCTTCACCTTTGTATTCTGTACTGTTCCTAATACAAAGTACACGAGATTGAAGAAAACCACCCACAACTCTGGTCGAACGAACTTTTGGGCAATTACCAACGAGCATAATGAGGTCACAAGCGAGGTTTTCAAAATTGGCATGTAGCTTTTACGTAACCCATTCTTGATGATCCGTGTAATCTTCTTGATTTCATGGACAATATTGACGTCCTTTGTAGGCAATTCATAGTTATTGATGAATGACAACCAGCTGACAAATACAGCTGCCAATGTCGGAGTAATCACAGACAAGGACGTCAATATCTGTCCAATCTTCATAATTGGGGGTAAGTTAGGGCCCTTGAAAATGGTATTCAACACAGAATACAATTGATGTGAGATAGGGGTCAGAATCAACGACCCATATATGATCATTTTTAAGATCTTCGGACTGAAAACATGCTTTATTTTGCAGCTGCCTAGTTTGAAATATTTGTAGTCCTTTGCCAATACCGAGGCAATAATTTCATTCAAACCAGATAATACACCTGCGGTGATAGACTTGGTTAATAAGGGATATTTTGCCAAGTATGCCAAATACTGGGAGTATTGAGTGTTTAAGTACAATTTAGCAGTCATTTTATTTAATTAGATATAATAAAACTAGTATTTTGACCTTAAACAAAATATCAATCAAATTTAGGGTGGATTTGGGTAGTTTTATATCTCACTTCCCCACCTCGGAAAATCTTACCCTATATCGATATATATTAAAACAGTCTTGTCAAACTAACAAGTAGCGAATTTAAGTTTCGGGTTTAATTAATTATTTATATCATTTTCAAATGAGTATCAAGTATTATAGTTCTACAGCCGTAGATTAACAAAGTCTTGCGCTCTTATCTCACCAACCAGATTTACTAGATTCGCATCCACAACCACCAATTCGGAAATACCCGCGCTTTCAGTATTAATGCTGGTGTCTCGTAAAGAACGGCTTTCATCGTGATTTAGGTTCCTAATAATATCTCTTATGACTTTGAAGTAGATATTTCAGGCTGTGGTTCATGTACTGTTATATTGATGTATTCTCTTCATTTTAATATATGCATATTGCTTATTCAATGTGCCAAAATCATAAAAAATTGTAAATGTAACGAATTTTACTTGAATTTCATTAGTTTTAATTGATTTTGATAGAGTGTCAAACTATTGATGTAGACAATGTTATTCGTATTTTCAAACTGCATTAATATTTCCTTTACTTGAAATATAAAAGTGAAATTGGAAGCAGAATGTGAGATACTCACCTACAATGATTGCGAAATGCTGATAACCTACATGAAAATCAGAAAATACAGAATGTACTATATGGGCATTATTATTATACTCTATATTTCTTAAGTTAACTATCAAGTCCAGAAACCTACTCAATATGGGATACCTCAGTCTTGTTGTTCCATTCTGGATTGGTAACTGCCATTCTCTTCTGATGCTCATATAATGGAGGCAATGGGTCAATATTACGACGTAAAACAACCCTCTGGAAGTTATTTAAAATGTGTTTAGTCTGGTAAGCAGCATGCTTTCTAAGACTGACAGAGAAAACTTCATCCAATTCTTCTAAGGTCAAGCCCTTCGTCTCAGGCAAGAACCACAAGACAAGGAAGAAACCAACGATATTCCATCCGGCATACCACATGAATGCACCAATACTACTAAAGGAACTCACAAGTTTTGGCCAGGTAAGAGCTAAAATGAAATTGAAGAACCAACAAGTTGCAGTAGCAAAACCCATACCAATATCACGAATATATAATGGGAATGCTTCCGCAGAGTATGTAAAAGGAACAGGACCCTCACCAGCAGAGTAAATAGCAGAGAAAACATAGACACCACTGGCCACAATTCCCATTTGTACTTTAGTACCAGTTTCTGCAATGAAACCTAAACCTGTCCAAATCAAAAATAACGACATCAATGGGAAAGTTAATAACAATAAATTACGCCTTCCATAAGTATCAATAGTGTAGAATGTTGGAATAGCAAAGAGGAAATTGACCATACCAAAACCCCATGAAGCGGTAAGTGCATCAACTTCAGAAAATCCTCCACTAATAAAAATAGACGAGTTATAATAGACAATGGCATTGATACCACAGAATTGTTGCATGAACATGACAATCCAGGCACCAAATGCACCGTTTCTATTTCTTCTAACGGTAAACATTTCAATAATACGCTTATATGCTGGGATACCTTGATACGAAGCTTCTTCTTGCAATAACACATATTGGTAGAATGTATCTCTAGCGGCTGCAATTTTATCAAGACGTAACTGATTTAATGATTCATATGATTCCTTATGTCTACCTTTACCCATCAACCAACGAGGAGACTCTGGAACAAATGGGATTTGAAATAGAACAACTATCGCAGGAAGACATGCCGAACCTAACATCAATCTCCAGTTAAGACCTCCACCAATACCATGTGGCCCCACGTAATAGAACGCTAAACAAGCAACATAACCAAGCATAATACCAAAAGCAGTGAAAAATTGCCACAACATAACTAATGCACCTCTGATCTGTTTAGGAGTACATTCAGCAGCATAAGCTGGAACAGTAGCCGATTTAATACCAATACCGAAACCTAAAAGAAATCTGGAAATAAAAAGATGATACCAATTATTTGTAAAGGCCTGCCAGAAGCAAGTTACTGCGGAAATAAAACATGTCCAGAAGATAGTACCTTTACGCCCCAAGTGTCTATTCCAGAAATCAGACATCCAACAAGCAATACAGGATGCACACAAATATGGAGCACCATTAATCAACCCTTCTATCAAATCAGTATCGTATCCAAATTCGTTATTATCTTTCGAGATACCCATATATCTAGGGTAGAATAAAAGTGCCCCATTAATAACAGATTGGTCCATACCTTGAACAGCAGCAGCCATAGATCCTAGGGCAATGACATGAACTAACTTATTAGGAATATGCCATTTCTTAGTGGCTTCCTTGTGTAATGCCTGTTTCTCCTCATCCAGGAGGAAGGGCATAGCATTAAATTCTTCTGGAGTTCTAGCTAATGCAGCAGCACGAGAAAATAATTCAGGATCTAAATCATGCTTGAGAGCATAGTTTCTTCCCATTTGCATAACTTGCTTCTCAGAGTACTGGGACAAAATATTTCCCTTTTCTCCATTGCCAGGTTCAGCAAGTTTCGAATGAATACTTTCTTGTTCAGACATGCGTCTTTTCTCATCCTTACTGCTTGAGCCAGAGCTTTCTTCGAACAAACCTTGATCGTTTACATTCTCTATTTCCAAGCCTTTAGGCGTTTCGTCAATACTTTCTGAGGACATTTCTATATCGTACTCGCGAGAGCTTTCTCTATTTGAATCTGTACAGAATTATTTAACATAAATCTAATTGACTACATGATGACATGGTGGGTTTTTTATACCGGTATTCTCAAGTTTGATCATCTATTTTTCAATATTAGTATCTAGCTCTCAATTGTCAAGAACCAGAAGTTTTCTTGGAACATCCTGCACAGGTTATGAGTGTATGCACTTTACAAGAATATCAACTAAATTGGTTGTATTTCAATATGAACAGAACAACATTCATGTACAATGACCAAAATATTGTGGAGGATTACCCAAAAATACGTTACAAGAGACATATGTATACATATCGAAATCTAATTTTCAATTACTGGGGTCAATTTGCCGAAGTTTGTTGCATGTTACTTTTGCCTCCGCAACTTCACTTTTTAGATAAGCAACTTTAATATCAGCTGGAAATAAAACGACTCGTAAGTGTACAAGTGGTCAATATTAATTT
This sequence comes from Debaryomyces nepalensis, assembly GCA_030583445.1. Classification (NCBI taxonomy): domain Eukaryota; kingdom Fungi; phylum Ascomycota; class Pichiomycetes; order Serinales; family Debaryomycetaceae; genus Debaryomyces; species Debaryomyces nepalensis. The sequence continues at coordinate 409,104 of JAJMIM010000005.1, read as the reverse complement.
AAATTATGTTTAAGATTAGGCTCAAGTTTATTGTTGACACTATATAAAATCAGAAATATCAAATGATGATATTGAAAGAAACAATTGAAAGTCCAATTGAAAGTTCATCGTATTTGTCTTTTAAGAACTTAATTTCAATGACAGAAATATGGAGAAATGCATTTTACAAATTTCTTGTCCGACTGTCCAAGACTTTACTCTATTGTCCAAGACTTTCTTTGACAAGAAAATTGCAAAAATGTCGCACGACGTAACACAGTTTATATAAGGCACGGGGCTGCCTCATAAGAATACTGCCATACAGACTTGGAAGTTTTAGCAATCCAGACTATATAATGAATAAGTATAAAGTATTATTTATTAAAAAACTTCAACAAAGTTATATAAAGAAGTGAAAGACGTTATATTATCAAAATTCGAAAAATCTACTCAACATGGGACACTTCAGTCTTGTTGTTCCATTCTGGATTGGTAACTGCCATTCTCTTCTGGTGCTCATATAATGGAGGCAATGGGTCAATATTACGACGTAAAACAACCCTTTGGAAGTTATTCAAAATGTGTTTAGTCTGGTAAGCGGCATGCTTTCTAAGACTGACAGAGAAAACTTCATCCAATTCTTCTAAGGTCAAACCCTTCGTCTCAGGCAAGAACCACAAGACAAGGAAGAAACCAACGATATTCCATCCGGCATACCACATGAATGCACCAATACTACCAAATGAACTAACAATCTTTGGCCAGGTAAGAGCTAAAATGAAATTGAAGAACCAACAAGTTGCAGTAGCAAAACCCATACCAATATCACGAATATATAATGGGAATGCTTCTGCAGAGTACGTGAATGGAACAGGACCCTCACCAGCAGAGTAAATAGCAGAGAAAATATAGACACCACTGGCGACTATACCAATTCTAACTTTAGAATCTTCATCCGCAAGGAAACCTAAACCTGTCCAGATCAAAAATAATGACATCAATGGGAAAGTTAATAACAACAAGTTACGTCTACCAAAGGTATCAATCGTATAGAATGTTGGGATAGCAAAGAGGAAATTGACCATACCGAAACCCCACGATGCTGTAAGAGCATTAACTTCACTGAAACCACTTTCAATGAAAATAGTTGAATTATAATAGACAATGGCATTGATACCACAGAATTGTTGCATAAACATGACAACCCAAGCACCAAGAGCACCGTTTCTATTTCTTCTAATGGTGAACATTTCAATAATACGCTTATATGCTGGGATACCTTGATACGAAGCTTCTTCTTGCAATAACACGTATTGGTAGAAAGTATCTCTAGCTGCCGCAATCTTATCATGACGCATTTGATTTAAAGCCTCAAAAGATTCCTTATGTCTACCTTTACCCATCAACCAACGAGGAGACTCTGGAACAAATGGGATTTGAAACAAAACGAAAAGGGCAGGAATACATGCGGAACCTAACATCAATCTCCAGTTAAGACCTCCACCAATACCATGTGGTCCGACATAATAGAAAGCTATACAAGCAACGTAACCAAACATAATACCAACAGCAGTGAAAAATTGCCACAACATGACTAATGCACCTCTGATCTGCTGCGGCGTACACTCAGCAGCGTAAGCTGGAACAGTAGCCGATTTAATACCAATACCGAACCCCAAAATGAATCTGGCAATGAAAAGATGGTACCATGTATTAACGAAACCTTGCCAGAAACAAGTTGCAGCTGAAATCATACAAGTCCAGAAGATTGTCCATTTACGTCCCAAGTGTCTATTCCAGAAATCCGACATCCAACACGCAATACAAGATGCACACAAATATGGCGCACCATTAATCAACCCTTGAATCATATCGGTGTCATATCCATATTTGTTGTTCTCCTTCGAGACACCCATATAATTAGGGTAAAATAAGATAGCACCGTTGATAACAGACTCATCCATACCTTGCACAGCAGCAGCCACCGATCCTAATGCAATAACTTGGACCAACTTGAAAGGAATATGCCATTTCTTAGTGGCTTCCTTGTGTAATGCTTGTTTTTCCACATCCAGGAGGAAAGGCATAGCATTAAATTCTTCTGGCGTTCTAGCTAATGCAGCAGCACGAGCAAATAATTCAGGATCTAAATCGTGCTTAAGAGCGTAATTTCTACCCATTTGCATAACTTGTTTTTCGGAATATTGCGACAAAATATTTCCCTTTTCTCCATTGCCTGGTTCTGCAATTTTGGAGTGAATACTTTCTAATTCTGATGCATTTTTGTTTTTTTCGTTAAAGCTCGACCCTGAACTCTGTTCAAACAACCCGTTGTCTCCGTGTTGTCCGGCGTTGTTCACCGCGATTGGTTTTTCTTCACTGGTTTCAGAAGACATCTTATACTAGTGTGCTGGATATAACCTGATGATGAAACGAATCTCATGGTAACCCGATTTTCATGTATTATTTATAACTACAAAAATCTCGAGTTTTGATCATCTATTTTCCCCAGAAGGTTACTTGCTAATTAATTTTGTGTATTGTTTTCTGAACAAGTCGCTTCATATTTGGGATAAAAGATGTAATGGTTATGAGTACTGTATGCACCTTTTATTTGTGAAACAGCCTTACCAAAAGCACCAGGTAAAAGCGTTACGCCCGGTATCTCCTCATTCATCCAAAGACATAATTTGAGTGATGTAACCTCTGGTAGTACACTATATGAGAATCGATTAGTAATAATACCCCGAATGTTCTGTTAAACTTTAACTTAACTTAACTTAGCTTAATTAATCGTGGATCATAAATCGCGTTGTTCAAAGCGAAAATTAATTACAATGTCTCGTTTAAGCCCGTGGATATTGAAAGGAGAATAGCGCAAGATCAAGGGCGGAACATTTACAATAGAGGTATTTTCCAAGAGCCGGACTCCCATAATGCCACTGTTAATTTTAAATCGATCGCCCCACTTTTAATTAGGATTGCCCCAGGACTGTGCATATTAGCCCAATTAAGTCAACGAACAATGTTCGCTCTTTCTGGAGTGCGCGGAACACAGGCTGGCACATTACGGCAGGAGCCTAATTTATGCGCGACCCTGCCCCAAGATGTGTGGAATGCACGGATGCACCAATAAAAACCTTAGTTGTAGGCAGAATTATCCAGAAATGTTATGTAAGAAGTACGGATGAAATCGATGAGAAGAAGGATCGAGTTTGAAGTCTAAATATTTGTTTCTGTGTTAAAGCCAACGGGAAAAAGATGCAAAATCGCTTGGCAATGAATTCCAGGAACAACTGCATGAAAATTGTTGGATACCGTAGGTTTGTTCGTAATATGACGTAGCACGTTGAATATTTCCTATTGGAGTTGACGGATGTAAGCTAAAAGAGTAAATTAGTAGAACGATCGTAACTAAAGTTTGAGAAATCAAAATAGATGACCTTAATATCCACAATCATTCCGAGATTATTGACGGAAGAACAATACCTGCATCTTGGTGCGAGCGCATATTCGATCAGAACTATTTTTTGCACCTTGTTGTCAAGAATTTTATAGTTAAGGGCGGGTTAATATGAAGTTGTAACAATAGTCTTTATGTAATGGGTAGAAAATACGTGTCAGATGTGGTTAAACGGTCGACAAAGCGTTGGGACAATAATTTTTGGTAGAGGGGTGGATTGTGAGAAACAACCCAATTATGAGCCCATTTTTTGCATATATGGCGTTCCCTAAAATTGGGGGAGAGATCTAGGGTATATGGGGAGGATCTTGGTCCGAACCAAGTATTAGATTTGATATGGTACCAATCAGGCTATGTCTTGTTGTGTTCTGGTTTTTTGTAGGCCTTACGCTTTTGTTGAACACGGCAAATCAGAAACGCCTTCAATCACAAAAAGCGGGAATTTATGGAAGACTCAGAGTCAAGGATTAGCTAAATTTCGCAGCTCAAAATATTCTTTTTCACTGCATATTATACAGCTACCAAAAACCTTGTTGGTAGTCTGTAAAACGCAATTGGTCTCCTAGATTGCGTATTGGACCTCTTGAATTAACCAATTCGTGTCTAGTATCAATAGAATTTACTTTTATCTAAATGTCAGCTCTAGAATTGAGGGACATTCACACCATTTCTTAGGAAAAATTTGAATGCTTCTTTTTGAATATTTTATTGTAAAAGAATAGCGTAGAAGTATAGACTAGTTCTCTCTAACTGAATGTTGATGTGATATTCCAAAAATTTTAAAATGCATTTAAATATTAAATCTTGCTACGTAAATATTGTCAAGAAAACAACGACGATGGAATAAATATATTAAATGTGATGATTATGTAGCATATACCAAAAAAAAAAAAATTGCATAAACATTAACGATTTATTGATATCGAATATATATCAGAATATAATCATCTTAAGAAATCTCTCAAATATGAACCCAATTTGTTAGCACCGTCTTCAAATGCATCCTTCAAAACATCTAAATCTTGGTTCGCATTACCAGAAAATCTAGAAGCAAATTCTCTAGCACTGGATTCTATATCAGATATACCAGAACCTTGTTGCGTATTAGTTCTTTCAGTCTCATCCTCACCAAAGTATGACGAGGAGGAAATAGACTGTGCTCCATTAAAAGATTGAAGCTTGCTTCTAGCTTCGGCATTGGCATTTTCATCGAACCTAGGTCCTCTTCCAAAAAATTCGTCCGATGAAATACCTTTTTGCGATCCAAATTTATTAGAAACTTCACCTGTATACTTGACAGGTTTGTAATTTTTAGATTTTTCGTTGACAACTTCGTTCGAGCCTACTGTCATACCAAAACCTAATTTTTGAAACTTCTGTGTTGTTTCTTTGATAGGAGCACTCTTAGCCGATACTTCCTCTTCTTCTTGTTCTTGTTTCCTGCTACCTAATGATAATCCGGACTTCTTTGGTTCTGTATTGATTGGTTTGACACTGCTGCTTTCAGGTGCGCTATCAGTAGATGGTGTGTAGCCTAAAGCTTTTGCTTCTTCTGCTTCTTGCTTTGCTTTTCTCTCAATTGCTTCAAAATCGATTTCTTCTGTTTCCTTGTTGATTCTCTTGTTAGCTAACCTAGAGTTTCTAGGTCCATTTCCTTTACTTGATAAGATAGATCTTTTTGGTTGGTTTGCATTATTTGCATTGTTCACCAATCTCGAAGAAGTACGCGTGGTGATAGGTTTCTTGACACTAAGATCATCGCTTGAGGCATTAGGAGTGATATTCTTTGAAGATATTGGTGATGGGGTGGAATTAATTGGCTTAGTCCAGTTACTGAAAAAATCATCAGTAGATACGTTATTACTTGAGTCAGTAAGTAGGCCTGGATTTTCATCTAAATCATTGATGGTCACCTCATCCGGGTGCTTTTTCTCGTCTTCCAAGGCCTTCTGCTTCAACTTTTCCTTATATTTAAGTGCAACTGGCGCCGTGTACTTGGCATTTATGTCGATACCATGTTTGTCACCAAGAAATTTGGATCCCCCATGTTTAGTGTAGAATTCCTTAGCCACTTGATTACCACCGTACTTGAAGTGTCTTAATTGGATTCTTTGCCAGGAGTCTAAGTTTGACGACTTAACAAACGAAATATGCACCCCTAAATTTCTATGAGCTGCTGAACACTCCAAACATAACAAGATACCGAATGGAATAGACGTCCAAGTAGGGTTTTTATTGGAACAATCAAAACAAACTTGGTTAGCTGGCTGTTGTTTCAATTTGTTAAAAATCCTGGTAGCCTCTTCCTTAGTAGCTGTCGTATCAGACATATTATTGACCTCGTCTTCCTTATTAATTTATTTACTTTGATTGATTAAGCAACACAACCTTGATGAATCAATTGTGAATTTTTATGAACGTGTATATTCGACTTTTGTCCAAATCTTCGTGATGTTACACAAAATCTAAAAATGTCTTCTGACCATTATCTATGAATTATAGTGATACTACTATCAGATTAAAGATGGACAAAACGTGAATAATATGTACAAATTATAAGCTATTAACAGTTTTATAAATTAATGGAAAGGTCTTGAACCACCGCGAGCAAATTCGATAACCTTCCAGCCTTCGGTAACGTTGTTATTGAACTCTTCTGGAATTCTGGTGAAAACCATGGCGTATGTACTCAATTGGATATGATCTTCGGTACCGGCAGCAATTTCACCAGTCTTGGCTTTTCTATATAAGTGAATTTCTTGTGCACGGCAACTTACGACTATGACAGGGATGTCGTTAGGTTGCAAGCTCTTGCATGTAACAATGTCAACACCTCTTATGTCTAAGATCTTACCATCAGAGAATAAGCCTTGTTGTATGAATTGTTTGTTGTTTGCTTGCCACACGTTAAATGGGGCCTCACTGAACCAGTTTTTCAACACCTTTTCGTCGTTCTTGATGTATGAATCTAACAATTCTGGGACGATGTAGTTGGTTAAAGTCTTTGTGAAGTCGGTAATTCTGAATGAGGGATCCATTTGTTTGAATTGCTTGATAACCTTAGCTTGTTCAGTTTCGGCAAAGAAACCAGTTACTTTTTCGACAATGGTTCTAATAAGGGCAATTAACCCGTTTTCAGAGTCTTCCCATTTTTCTTTCAATATAACAATTCCACGGCCAATTGGGGATTTGACTTTGAAATCTTCCCACTTGTCAGACATAGAAGGTCCCGTAGCCTTGTGCTCAGTGGCAACCAAGGCACCACCAGCATTTTCATCTTCTTGTACTGGCTTCCAAACTTTGCCGCTCTTCAACCTGTCGGCTAATTCTTTTTCTCTTAACTTTTGTCTTTGTTCCTTGGTCAAAAAACCACCGTATGAGGTGGACGATCCATCATCGATGACATCAGAAACATTCTTGTAAACAGTGGTGTTTCTTACAGGATCAAATGCCTTGTCTGCAGCTTCAGCACTAGTTCTAACAGTTGTTCTAACACCCTTACCCACTGGGGATTCCCATGCCTTGTATGCTGCACCTCCAACTACATCTGCAGTCTTCTTCGCAACTTTTCCAGCAGCAGAACTACCTTTTTGGGCCTTATCAAATGCTTCCTTGGCCTTTCTGAATGCTTCAGAGTCGGCAACTCTTCCAGTCTCGTCTTGCAAAGCCTTTATGTTTTCTTTTAATTCGCTCGATTTCTTAACTTCAGCCTTGAAGGTATCGAAAAATACCTTCATAGGAGACTGTGGTCTTTCATTCAAATTGATTTGTGTATTGTGGAATAAACGAACTTGGCTGGTAGTACAGGTTTTTAACATCTGCACCTGAGAGTTAGTGGCGTTCTTTATTATGTTAGCTCTCAACATTTTATTATACAGTGTATGTATTGATTTTAAATTTGTTTAAATTCTAAGGAAAGAAAAGAAGATATCCGTAACTATATCAACTCTCTAATGCATAAAGGAGCCTATCCAAGTAGTATGAGTCTTTAATCTTGTCAGTCCCCATAATAAGAAATTTTTTTTTCGGCTCAACAGTGAAAATTTCACTTTGATGACGGCACGACCAAATATATTTTGCAATTAAATCTATGTACTCTTTAACTATCTATTAGAAAATTTGTGGTAAAATTGTGCCAACTTAACTGTTCCAAGTAGAATTATACCAGAAATAGTACCAAATTCAATAGCATTTAGAATTTTAGCCTGTCTCTTTTCGATTTGAACAGCCTTAGAATAAGGAATATCACCTCTGAATGAAATCATCGTGTACATCGGTATCCATTGGAATAAGCCACTCCCATATTTACCAAGAATGTAGTCTATTCTTTTCCTGAATAAATACCAGACGCTTGTTACCTTTGATGACATTTCGTGGTAGTTATCCAAAGCTAATTTACCTATAGTCTGCAAATCATCTTTTCTGGTAACCGAATACTTCTTGAAAGCGCTGGAGACGTCATCATCATACTCATCAATTAATTCCATCAAAACACGGACGTCCTCGAACCCACAGTTCATCCCTTGGCCATAGAATGGCACCATCAGGTGAGCCGCATCACCAATAATCAACGCTCTGCCATTTGGATTGTGGTACGGATAAGCACTAACCTGCATCAATGAACCCCTTGGCTGATTATCATACGCATATTTCAACTTCTCGGCACCCATGAGTTTAAAAGCGTCAGGAAAGTTGAATTTGAAAAATTCAACAAACTTGTCTGATGATTTTCCAAAGGACTCAATAACAGACCATGGACTAAAAAATGTGGATGTAAACGAGCCGTCTTCATTTGCCAAAGCAATAAGCATAAACTCATGCCTTGGCCAGATATGGAGATGGTTTGGATCTATGTGGAATTTGGATTCCCCAGTGGTGTTTGGTGGAATACTAAGTTCCAAGTATTGCATGTCGATATATTCTTGAGATATATTCATTCTCATGGATTTTTGTAACTGATATCTAAATTGTGAATGTGCTCCATCAGCTCCGACAACAAAATCAAATTCGTACGACTTGGTAACAGGCTCCCCAGCCTCTGAACTGTCAACAAATGTCATCTTTGGAGACTTTTCTTCACTAGACAAATTTTCCAATCCAACTAATTTATGATTAAAATTTAAACTGATATCCGAATGTCTTATTTCTTCTAACAAACAATCATTCAAGAAAGATCTATCTATGGAGTTGATGCTCTCACCAAATAAACCGTATACCTGCGACTCTTGCTTTATTCCAGATAAATCGTGAATCATTCTACCTCTCATTGGAATTACGTGCTCCAAAACTCTATCCGCCATTTCAGAATCTACATATTTCAAAGCTCTAATACCACGATCACTCACAGCTAAATTGATAGAACGAAGATTCTTCCCAGCTGTACTATTCTTGGGATCAGAACGCAACTCAAATAGGGTGACGGAAAACCCTTTGGCTGCAAATGCCAATGCTGTTAAGCAACCAACCAATCCAGCACCGACGATACCTACGCCTTGGTGTTTATTTTCTTCCTTCATTGAAGCCATTAGATTATATAGTTCGGATAAATGCTGCAAGACATAACAAGAGATCTTATATTAGAATTTTTATCCTTAAGTACACTATATACAGGATGATTGTTAAGCATAATTTAGGACCTATTTGGCAGTTGAATACTTGGCCAACTTGGCGCTTTTTTCTTCTATTCTCTTCTTGGACTCTGAAATCTGCTTTTCCAATTCTGCATTCCGAGTTGCAAATTCCTTATTAGCCTTGGTGGTATTTTTCACGTTTTCTTTCATGCTCAAATGCTCATATTTCTCAATTAGCTCATCCTTCAATGAGGTCAACTCCGTCTTTTTCTGCTGCATTTCCTGCAATTGTTTGTAATGATCATCACCTTGGTTTAAAATCTCTGAATGGGTGGTCTTTAGATTTTCTAATTGCTGTTTTAACTCATTTATTTTGATAATCAAGTCGTCATTGACTTCTTTTAAATTCGTCAACTCGTTATTATTGTTATTTAATGAGTTGGCATGAAGCAAATGGTATTCATTTTCATACTTTATTATTTCCGGTTCGAATTTAAGTATAGACGAAACTTTGAGCCTTCCTCCTTCATCAGACAAGGCATCAAAAAATTGTGACGAATTTAAGAATTCATTCAATTCGTCTCCATCTAAGTTCATAATATACTCCTCGTTAGACTTAAACACTGCAACGAGTAATCTGTGGATGAAATCAAATCCTTCAATGACGATGAAATCTAAAATAGTGAACAATACCTCATTACGTATTATCTGGTTGTTGAAAAAGCTGAAGAGAGTCTTTTTATAGAATGTAGTCAAGTTAATGCCTTGTTTAGAAATATGAACAAAACTTTCAGGTGCCGAGTCTTCCAATGTTCTATTTGCCTTGTAGAAAAACTCATCCTTGATTAAATTGATAAAAAGCTTATTGAATTTAAACAAAAGAAGTAATATTTCTTCATTGCTCAAATTTGGAATTAATGCTACCAATTTACTTACACAAATAACAAAATTATTTGGTGGCAAGTTACTGACACTCTCGAAGGTATCGGCAGCGGTTTCATTATTGATTGCTTCAAATTTTGCTGCACGAGGAGAAACAACCTCATTTGTATAATAATTGAATACACTCAATATTTCCTTTAAATTATTATCAATGGCTAAGCTGTCAATATAAATTTGTTGATTTTTTGAAGTCTGGGAATTCTTAGCCTTTTTCAATAAGCTGTTGTAGTTATCCTTATTTAGTTTATGTTTGACTTGGAATGCCTTGAGATACACCAAGGATCTTAAACATTCTGGAATACCTGATGCAATATGTGTCTCTAATTCGTCGACTTTTCTATCCCTTATTAACTGGTTACTATAGTCTTCAATGAAAGTAGACCAGAATTCAAGTTCCTTCTCGGGTGTATCGCTCGAGGCTTCCTGTTTGTAAGAATTCAATTTGGACTTAACATTATCCTGGCCAATGGTATCAGCAATAAATAAGTCTGATACTTCATTCATAGCTGGCGATGAATACGTCTCCAACTGTCTAATGATTGTAATTGTAGATAAGCTGTCATTTAATGTGTACGCCAATGGAATTGATGATGTAACTTTTGCATTTCTTGATGGAAGAGGTGGAAGAGTCGAGGTCTCGTCTGGCAGCACCTGAGCTTCTGTATGTCTTTCTGGCAAAGGGGGAGGGCTTGAGCTTGACATTATTACTCTTAATGGTATATATATGATAAAAGCTTCTTATTATTATGAGAGTCAAACCAAAATACGAATTTGTAGAACGGATCACAAAAAGATATTAACAGTCTACAAATTAGAATCAGCTATACTATACGATTAAATATATATATATATATATATATATATATATATATATAAGGATCATTTGTAGCAAAGATCACTATGCAAATGCAGTTTTATGCTCTATCTGGTTTTGTTGATATCAAGTTTACGTCTTTTTAAGGTAAACTCACATGTTGAGAAGTCTGTCGTGGAATCACTGGGCGAAATTGAAGATCGCTCCTTTGTTAAAGGATCAGCAAGATGTAATGCATCAGGTGATTTCTGAACCACATCTCTATTAGATGTGCTATCATTTTCTATAGCAATATCGAACTTTTTTGAAGGCGGCGATTTCACATTAAGAACCGATTCGATATTAGTTTGAATAGGAGAACTCAGTTCTAAAATATTTGAAACTGGCTCACTCCTGTCCTTCGTTCCGGGGGTACTAGAAGATTTAATGTAGGAAGTATTCGATAACGTCAACCCGTTCACGCTGCGATTCAATTCTTCATTATCGCTACAATGCATAATTATAAAATCTTCATCTTTCGGTCTCATCTCCCTATCCTGATCTGATTTTCGTATCTCTTCTAAATCATTAATAAATTTTTTTATGTAATTTCTTAGCAAGGATCGATCTTTCACATCATCCAATTCATTGATCTCATCTTTTAACTGATAAACCCTTTGCAATTGGAAGTCGTTAATGTTTTCATTTTTCAAGAAATAATCGTTGAGAACTTCTTGGAATGTAATAGAAGCATCGGAATCAGAGAGCAATTCTCTCAATTTCTTATTCTTAATTTTTAATTTCTTGATGTGCGATGAAACAAGGACTTCACCCGGTGATGAAGAATTCCCTTCAGTTTTCATTAGGTCCTTCACCTTCGGATCCAAGGTTCGTGGAACGATCGCGTCGGTCTGTTCATCAAATTGTGGCCTGGTATTTGATATACTTGAAGTAGAATCCAAGTTAACCAGGGATTCTTTACTAGATTCAGTGGCCTTGTCATTTCTTGTTGCTACAACAGGGTTGTATTCAATAACTTCTATGTCGTCATCATCATCGAGATTACCAGATTTTATGTCTTTTGGTTTATCAGTATGTTCCATCAGCTGTTTCTTTTTTAAGCTTAATAGAATATTTCTCAATTCTCTTCGCATACCATTTCTTTCCTCTGCTATGAAAAGTAACCTTGAAGCACTCCTCAGCTGAGAACTCCTCCATATTCTTTCACATTCTTCGGAATTATTAAGCCACTTTCTAACATTGTAAATCACATGGATCCCACAATCATTGAAGTTATTTTGTTTAGGGACCTTTGCTGAATGCATCCTTATATCATTTTTCTCAATGTTAACGTCGTATCTCTCTTTACAATAATCAATGATGAATTTCTTAAGTGGAAAATAAATATTCGTATGCTTCTGGCGTAAGGAATCGAAGATGAAAATCTCTGGTTGATATGATTTCTTGGGTGGTGTCACTGAATCAGACTGTTGACTCGAAGAACTGCTAACAGAGCAAAATGTGTCGTCTTCATCGCCTTCATTCGCCGCCACGTCAACAGTCTCATCATTAGCTAAGTCTAGAGAATCAGACAGCTCTGCTTTCTTTTTTATTAAAGAATCTTTCAATAATCGTGGTAAACCCTTTATAAGGCAGCAATACCAATGCAGGTTCTCGTTAATAGGAATAATGATATTAGGATAACTCATGAGGTCTAGTTTATTAAGCCATCTCCTAATATTATGGTAATAGTCTATTGGCCCATCAAGATCATTTCCTGACATTAGCTTGGTAAAGAAAAACGAATTAAATGCATATACGTCACTAGGTTTGAATAAGTGCTTCTGGTAGATAGCTTTATCCATTTCATATTTTATAAAAAAATCGATTAAAGAATCGTTAATCCAATCATTATCGTACAATGTTTTAAAGTCCGAGTACGTTATTGTAAATACTTTGTTATCAGAAAATAAATACTTTAGCTCAGTTTCAAAGAGTTTGGGGACCAAGCTTGGTTTGACTATATCACTATCACTCTCACTTATCGTCTTTTGTGGGGAACCGGAGATCAGTGGTGACCTTTCACTGATCCTACTAGAAGATCTTGTCCTTCCATACATTTTATCAGGAGAAATAGTTGGTAGGCTATCATGCACTCTTGATGCTTTCGCTTCTGATTTTTTGTTTAAATGCTCTGCTCTCTTATTTTTAATCATCTGAATTTTTTCAAGAAGTAAGTCGTTCACAACCCTTGTTGGTGTGTTAACATTCCATACCTTATTCCTAAGGAAGTGGGTTAGGATATTACTGTCGTCCTCAGTGTACTTCAAATAAACATACCCTAAGTTGTTTTCCAACTCGATTAGTATGGCCCTTTTATTAATGCTAAAATTGATTCTTTTGAATTCATGCTCCCTCGATATGGCAACTAGGATCCTCTCCTTCTTTGTGAAGAATAGGAAGTCATTGTCTGCGGATATTCTGAACACGAAATCACCTGCCAGGCCCTGTTGGACCAAATCTCCATTAAGCAGCATTGATCTCACAACCAACAGTTCGTCCAGATTATCATCCACACTGCCTATCATTGTAAAAAAGTGCTTTCCTGAAACTGTTCTGCTTCTCCGTCCTTGAACTGACCCATTATCACTATTTTCAGAATGCTCAGACTCGACTACCACGCCATTTTCTAGTGTGTTCTCAATACTCTTTCTGAGACTCCTGGAATTGCTCACTGGGTCCTCAAATATATCCTTCAATCTATTCTGTACCGTGATGCTAGACTCTTTTGGTGAGCTTGACACACTGCGGTTATTGTCCTTGTTTCGTAAGTTATTTATAGGATGAATTGATCCACCAAGACTTCGCTTCTCTAGCGAGTTAAACTTTTTATTAAAGCGATGTCCTCCGCTCATAGCGTTGTAATAGGCGATCTGCTTTATTTCTGATCTCTGCCTAACACTACAGATGAATCCACTTATCTAGTCTTTTGCTAAAAAAGGTTTAACATCTAACGATGAGCATGAATATCGTTCGAATCGCGAGCTTCAGTCTTCACTATTTTTATTCTACTCAATTATACCAACTTCACCACTTATATACTGTATATATCTATAGTATATAGTCTTGTTTGCCTGTCTTGTATCGATTAATGTTGATTTCAATGACTGCAATATTTTTTGGCACCAAATTCTGCCTAACTTTTCATGTCTAATGTGTAAACCTACAGCACTTGAAACAAATCCATATTTTTCTTCAAGAATAAACAATTGCCAAGCTTGAGGACAGTATTGGAGCCATATATCGCCATATATCTACATTCTACCGTCTAACTCTTCGTACCACCTCTGACTTGATCTGGTGTGTTTCCTGTATATAGTCCATAGTGATCAGGACATAACTAAACTATGGTGATAAAGATATCTAAAGACATCTCTTTACACTACACATGCTTAGAGCTATTACTAGATTAAGCAGTCCATTCATAGCTCTCGGGATAGGGTTTGCAGCGTTCCCCAGGGACTGGAGGAAGGGCAATTTCACTGATAACCGTAAATTAACAAGCTTCAATCAATCAGTAATACAAGAGATTGAAAAGACAAATGAATTCCAGAAGCTACAAGCAGACCTGTCGGCAACCATGCATTACTCCAGTGAGACGTTCCCCAGCCAACATCACAAAAACAGCGTTGGCTCAGGGATACTTTTCGGACCCAACTTGATGGAAATCGATCCCATCATATTTCTAAACCGGGAGAAGGGAGAGTTGACTGCCTTCTACCATTTAGGAAGACAACTTGTGAGTCAAGACGGCCAGATTCATAACGGTGTAGTTTCTACAATCTTGGACGAAGGGCTTTGTACGTGCGGATTTCCGTTATTGCCTTCGAAGAAAGGGGTTACGGCGAAATTATCGATTGACTTCAAAAACCAAATTCCACCTGAAAGTACAGTTGTATTACGAGCAAAGGTGAAAGAGGCTAAGGGGAGGAAAGTAGTTATTCACGGAGACTTGGAGACATATCCCTTGCAGGAAGGTGAACAGCCTTTACTAATTGCGCAATCGCAATGTATATTGGTAGAGCCGAAGTGGTTCAAGTACTTTTCGTGGCTCCAAGTGTTCTAATTTGAACGCATACTTCGTCATATAGCCATGTTTACATACGTTATGCATTAGCTTAGCAGAGTTCGACATATAAAAACATGACTACCTATTTTGCCATATGCATTTTGCACCGTAGTTTGATTGCTAAATGTGCTGACCCCATACGGCCTACATTGCTATATGGGTTTCAATTGCCTATTTGGACCAAATTCCAACCCTTGGGTATATGATTCTATTATCTTCTATGAAGGTTATTTTTCGCTTGTAACCCCGTGAATGTACTGCCACCATATTCGGAAGTAGTTTTCTATGATTGCTGGCCACAACTTCAATCCAAAAACTATTTAATGGCCCCCATGTCTTCAACTTTTAGTCCAATTCAAATAATATTAATATACTTCGAATATTAAAAGTAACAAAATGTCTGACCTTGGCCGTAAAGATATCTCCGATAAGATCGAATCTGCTGTTAAGCCAGATTCCCAAAAGTCTACCTTAGAAAAGGGTAAGGACTCTGTTACTGACAAGGTCGACAACTTTGTTGGTGACAACACCAGAAGTGGTGACAAGTCTTTCATCCAACAAGCTTCTGATGCTGTCTTTGGTGAAAAGAAATAAGCTACTACCCCTAGGGTTTAATGCTATTAAGAAGCTAGGACTTTTTATATAGCTCAATTAATAAATGTTAGTTTTAAGTTAAATTTTTAATGTAGACAATTCGGTTGTACGAGATCGAGTAGATGATAGGCATTTCAAGAGTGTAATCATGTAATATTAGGGCATAAAAGTCTTGATATGTAATTAGAGTATAGTGTGGCTACTGTTGATAGTAGTACGCGTTCGCGTAAGTGAATTTTCATATTAAATCAAGAACTCTTCTTACAGAATTATTGAGTATAATACTAAATTAAGAGATACCATGACCGTTTCTACGAACTCAGCAGAGCAAGCATACTTAGATTTATGTGAACGTATCATAAATGAAGGAGAACATCGCCCAGATAGAACTGGTACCGGTACTAAATCGCTTTTTGCCCCACCACAATTGAGATTCGATCTTTCAGATAATACATTCCCACTACTCACAACAAAGAAAGTGTACTCGAAAGCAATTATCCATGAGTTATTATGGTTCGTACAAGGATGTACCGATGCTAAGAAATTAACAGAAAAGGGTGTGAAGATCTGGGAAGGTAACGGGTCAAGAGAATTTTTGGATTCGCTTGGTTTGACCCATCGTCGTGAAGGTGACTTGGGACCAGTCTATGGGTTTCAGTGGAGACATTTTGGGGCTGAATATAAGGACTGTGATACAGATTATACTGGCCAAGGCTTCGATCAACTACAAGACGTAATCAAGAAATTAAAGACAAATCCGTATGACAGAAGAATAATCATGTCAGCGTGGAATCCACCGGATTTTGCAAAGATGGCTTTGCCTCCATGCCATGTATTCTGCCAATTTTATGTTAGTTTTCCAAATGAAACTCCAGAATCTAATACAAGCAAACAACAAAAGACATCGTCGAGACCCAAGTTATCGTGTTTGTTATACCAGCGTTCATGCGACATGGGCTTGGGTGTACCCTTCAATATTGCATCTTATGCATTATTAACAAAAATGATTGCACATATAGTTGATATGGATTGTGGAGAGTTTGTCCACACTCTAGGTGATGCGCATGTATATTTGGACCATATTGAGGCCTTAAGAGAACAGTTAACTAGAACTCCTAGGGATTTCCCAAAATTGGTGATTAAAGAAGAAAGAAAAAATGAAATAAAATCGATTGATGATTTCAAATTCGAAGACTTTGAAATCAATGAGTATAATCCTTACGGTCCAATTAAAATGAAAATGAGTGTTTAATTAGATGTCTACAATTAGGCTTTAACCATAATATTAATAGCAATATAAATACTATATTAGTACGTTACGATTTGTTTTTTTCATACATGCTCTTTGCCTGTGCTTAGTCTTCGTTTCCCATACTTCTTCGCTGACTTATTTTCTACTTCAAAGTCAAATATCGAAGGATCTTCTTTATCATTCTTATTATAATCATTCCACATTTCCAGCCTGTTCTCAGTCGTGTCGAGTATATTACAAGGTTTAATTAATTCCTTGCTTTTGGATTCTTGGTTTCTCATCCTTATATTATTATTTTCGTTATTTGCAGCAGTAACGTTTCCCAATGGACGGCGCTTTGATTTCTTTATAGGTCTAATCTCAATACTATCTGAACTTCTTTTTTTATCATTATCTGAAGGCTCCTGTTTTATTTTCGTGTCATTATTAGAAGCGGTTTCTTCGGAAACAATAACAGCATCAACAAACTTCTCAGACTGTCTCCGCATCTTTTTCGAAAGTGATGGCCACTTATAGCTAACTGGCTTTCTGTTACGACTGGGCCTTTTATTAATTTCTGGTTCATCGTCTTGATTGGATTGGATATCGTCATTATATGGTGATTTCAGTGGGACAGCCGTCGAAAGTTTTTGCGATTTTTTTGGTTCGACCTTGGTTTTGACCAACTCCGCTATTTCAGAATCTTGGTTTTCATCTTCATACACCTTAAATTTGTGGTCTTCAAGTGGAACATTCTTATTTTGAAGTTTTGTGTCGTCCTTCGTTTTCTCTTGCTTCTCAGTCTGCTTGTGTTTGGTATTTTCGGTCTTTTCTAGTTTCTTCTTAGGGAACTTTTGATTATGTTCAGGGAATTCACTTGCCGATACATCGTCTGCAAGTGCATTCGAGCTTCGATGTTGTTCCATTCCACCGTCTTTCATTCTTTCAGTAGGTGGTACTGGTTTCCTTATATGCACATGATTTTGCCCTTTTGCTTTATTCTCCGGCATTGATTCAATTGTTTGTAAGTGAAGGTGGGATTTGGGCAAAACGAATGTATCCTCTTTCAAAGGCTGTGGACGCGGCGCACGCACAAATGGATTGTTTGCTTTGTTAGAGTCGTCTTCTATTGGTGTAGATGTTGTGGGAGGAGCGTCATTCAACAAGTCTTTGAATATATTGAATTTGGAGTTTAAAGGAATTCCTTCGCTCAGGCGGATGTCCTTTAGCATTTCAAATATTTCACCAAACTTTTCAATTAGTCTATTTTCCACAATATCAAGTTTAGTTTGCAAGTGTCTCTTCAACTCAATATCCTTAAGCGTTTTTCGTTTCCTCAAAAGCATGTTTTCGTTAATCAAGTCGCTTACCTTCGCTTCCATCTCTGATATCCTTAGCATCATCAACGAGTTATTTTTTGCCAATGACTTGTTTTGGAGCGTGTATTTATTCCTAATCAACTCAATATTCTTGAGTTGCTCCTGTTTGTTTTTTAAATCTTTATTCTTGCTTGTTTCCACTGCAGATTCATCATCTGAAGGTGACGACCATTGCGAAGCATCATCTTCTAGACCCTTTCTTTCCCTATTTGATTGCACTTTGGAGCTTGCCAAGTCAACTATAGCTTGTGAGCTCACTGATGGTCTAGCCATAATGCCTTCCACTACACTATTATATCACTATGAACAATGTTAATACAAGTAATCTGTTTACATAGTTTACAAATCTGAATTTATAAACATACGTCACGTGCTAGCAGATCGCGTACCAAGTTAATGGAATTATATGAAGATAGTCAAACAAATGTAGTATAAACAGAGACGATATCATAAATATGGACCGACGTACCGTTTTGAAGTCAACTCATATACAGCAGAAGATAGCTGAAAAGAAGACAGAGTTGGACAATTTAAATGAGATAAAGAAATTCACATCTATACTTACTTCTCAACTAGAAGAACTTGAAGATAAATTGGATTATATGGCAGAAGGAACTGAAAGTGTTGCCTTGGTGTTATCTAATTGGCAGAACGTTGTGAAATCTGTGTCCTTGGCATCGTTAGGTTTGCTAAAGTATAGTGAAAAAGATTATGAGAGTGGAGCACCATTACCTGAATGCCTTGTGCGGATAAAACTTGATAAAGATGATGATGTGAATGTAGAACAAGGCGAGGACAAAGAAGATCTAGATGCAGATATCTACATTCTGGATCAGCAGGCTGATGACAACGTGGAAGAAGAATCAGAGGCCCAATCTCTTGATGCAGATTAGCGGGCCACAGTACTAGTGGAATACACAAAAAAGAATTATACATTATAATGCGTTCATCTAAACTAATCTAGCTAAGACTGAGGTAAGTTGATAGAATTATTATTTTTGACTTCTTGTTTAATTGATTTTATCCAAGTTTTCAAGTCATAATTGGTAATATATGTTTGCAACGTATTCAAACATTTCAGATAAAGGCTTCTAAGATCATCGTCCATATTCTCGTCATCAAAGCTATCAGTGTAATGTAATAATAAGTCGTCCAATTCATTTAAAAGTTCGCTTTCGACACCAAGTGAAGATATGGTTTTAAACAACATCGAATCGTGGATCTTCTGTTTAGTATACTCATCTGTTTTATTCTCAGTCTTTGCCAACCTTGACCAATCGTCAGTGGTAGTTAGTAATTTTAGCCAAATAAATCTAGCCTGTAATTTATATTCATTTTCATTTGTGATCAATGAAGCCACTTTCAACGCATTAGAAAACCCATTGACAAAGCCAGAATACGGTTTAATTGTAGTGAGCATGGTGATCAATTGATTTGATGTCAATGGTCTATTTTCTAAAAATTTGGAAAAAAATGGGTCCAATAACTTTTTCGAAATGTTAATGTCAAGTGAATCGTTAACGAAGTTCTTTAAAACATAATCCAAATTCAATAAACCCTTTTGACCAGAAACAAAATTCAACAATTCCTGGTAAAGATGTTTCTGTACCCTTATAAGAATAAGGTTATTTTCAACGTCATATAATATATCATCAAGCTCGTGCTTGTTAATCGAATCAGAATTTTGTGATGCGATAGCCGATAATTTAGCAATCGAATACTTCAACTCTTTATTGTCTTCGAGATCATCATTCTTGTTTTGAGCTGAATCAACTAACGCTTCTGATGCTTTTGTAAAATCTTTGTCTAAGAGGTTTCGAATCCATGAAATATCGGACGTTTTACTACTATTCTTATTAAAGTATTCTTTGACATAATCGCCTTGATTCTCAAATCCAAATAGAAGTGATTGGACTTTGTCAGTTTTAATGTAAAAATCGAACAAACTTGATGCAAATTCATAACCAAATTTCTCAAAATAATAGGTATATTTATCAAGCAAGTTTTGATATTCCATAGTATCCTCGCCATGCTTCTCCAATATTTGAGATTTTTCTGCTTCTAAGATCTGAGCCAAGGAAGATAGATCATGATACTTCTCGGCAATTTCAATTGCTTCTTTGTCCAAGCTGTGGTTAATTAATGCGCTAATCCAATCATATTTCCTAGATTTGTACCATCTTAAGTATTCTTTGAGTTGTTCACTCGAGTTATCTTCATGTTGCATAAATGTTATAGCACTAGTCACAAAATAGTACAAAATTTCGCAAGATCTAACCAAGACAGATGAAGATTGTTGGGTATATATATGATCGTAATCTTTCCTTTGAGAGCAATAAACCTTACTAAATACTTCTTCAATTCTCAAAAGTAGTGATGTTTGAAAGACCCAGGATTTAAAGCTTGGCAAATTACTACCGATTATGTAGCGCTTATCATTCTCATAAACTCCATCATACATCGTCTTCACAATCAATTGTAAAATATGTACTAAGGAATAATCAATTTTTACCAATTTCTCGATGAATGCTGTCAAAACTTCATTGATAGAGGACAATCCCTGGCTAAAGAACTTACGACTAAGATCTTCTGAATTCGAATTCTTGATTGCACCAGTTTCAATAACACATTCCTTAAAAATATTAATCAACTTTTCTGTTTTAGATGGCTCATCATGAATAAAAATCCAAAAATTTAAAGAAACTTCTGTCTTCTCCAAGCACTCCGTAATTTGTGGTGCAATATCTGACCAAATAGACATAAAATTTCTCTTAGTATATTGTATCAATTCGTGGTATAATTTCGACTTCATTGATAAGAAATCCTTTATAGATGGTAAAAACTCAGGCAAGTATGGGGATGTTGAATCCAATATTTCAACTAAAACAGCTCTAAGAGCTGAAAGAATTACCTCATCAGAATATTCCTCACTAATATCAAATTCTATACTAGTGGATTGAGAATAGAATATGGCCTGTTCTATATGTGACTTAGCTACTTGCACAGGATCAACGACATTCAAAGTCTCCTCTATATCCATATCATCATCAGTAGTATCAGGAAACCTTTCTACTCTTAACACACCAGAATTGCTTGTTAATAAAATAACGGCTGGATTTGTATTGGCAGATTGATTTTCGTAACCTTGTCCAACTATTTGTACGTTGGCTTTCAATTTTACTAAGTCTTCCCATCTAGGTTTATAATATTGAACTGACCCTTGCGAATGAATATATGAGGTATTAATATCTGTCAATATTACAGAATTATCAAGTGTAACAAATGCCGTTTTACCCAGATTAGGGACATATAATTTCGGTTTGTTTGTTGAGGAAATAGTCAAATTAGGATCATATCTAATCAACTTATGAGACCCATAAAATAAAGCACCTGTATCATCAATTTTCATAGTTACCAATAACAAATTTTTTCCTTGCTTATCGCGATATGTTTCATCAATCAAACATAAACTCAAATAAATGTTCTCCAATCCCTGTGATTCCAATGGCCAAAGATCCAAAAATTTAGTATTCAAACTAGATCCAGGAAGAAATCCATCAATATTGTTCTCTAAATATACCCCTAAGTTCTGTTTCAATGTTTTTCTCTTCTCAACATATGGAACAGAATGGGCAGAATACAAATTATACGAAAATAGGTTGAATCCACCCATCGAATCTTGCACGATAATCTCTTGCGACATACCATTATTCACTATTCTCCCTGATTTTATGCTTACGATTTCATCTTTCACAATTTCATTATAATCACTATGTCTTCCAAATCCACTAATTATAGATGAAAGAAAACCACCAGAGTGTGATGCTCCCAAGAGCTCGGTGCAAGATAATTGTGGCTTGCTCTTGAAATCTCTTAATGAAATCAAAACACATCTTTTCCAAGATGTCGCTACAGCAATACCTGCTGGCTCAACATTCTCTGCCAACGTTATATATTCTCCCTTGGTATGGTTAATTGGGATAGTTAACTCGAGTGATTTATTATTTATCAATCCCAACGCAGGTGCGTGCTGAACACTTTCGTAAAACTTGACTAACCCCAATGACGAATCAATAATTACTAACCCTGGATCTTGGCTGGTGCCACTCGATGTATTAGTTAGTATACCCAAAGGCAAGATGGAATTCGATCCTGACTCTAACGGAAACTGAATCGACAACGGAGTTGAATCGGTCGAATTGTACTTCCAGACATGGATCGCCTTTTCGTTTATAGCAAGAGCATAGTTTGATTTGAAATCCGAATACCCGTTTAGCACATGGTTAGACCCACTATTTTCTAAGACAGAAGGCAATGCTGGCAACCTTGAAACACAATACTTCTTGTTCTTTGTCAATTCTAAAGCTGCTTTGTTGTTCACCGATGACAGCTCATTGGACTCAGAAGTACCATTGGCTATAGCACCCGAGTACTTAGACTGTCTTGGCTTAAATATAGATCCTTGACTGAAAGACATCCAAGGCTTCCTATGCAATTTAATGGATTTATAGTTACTGGGCCTTAGGTTTATTTTCATTTACATTTCTCGATATGCGATGAAATGAACGCTTATGTAAGTTTTTGTGTGTGTTTACATAATACATCAAATTACACTCAATATTTATGTACCCATATATATTCTCTATATAGCTTACTCAGTTGCTCGTAGTATACGGATATAAGGCGATCTGTGGGTAGTTTTGGGTGAAAATTGCCACCCGATAACTATTTCATAATGTACAAAGTTTTATAATATCTAAGATTAAACTTTTTGTCTCTTGGATTCAGGTTCCTCTTCGGCGGAGAGGAAATCTTCATCTTCATTGTCAAAGTCATCTTGATCGTATTTGGCCTTCAAACCCTTCATCTTTCTAGTCTGTAACTTTCCTAAATCTTGCTTACCAACGTGAATTTGAGCAACCTTATCACCCATAAAATCGGTACTAACGTTTTTCTTTTGCTTAGGCTGTAATTGTTTTGGAACAGCGTATGCTTCTTTCTCGACTTCAGGAGGTGGAGTTATTCTTCTGCCGATTTTGAAGTCGAATCTTGGACCTATTTCATCGATTTCTACTCTGGGGACCTTTTGGCCCGACTTATAAGTTTTCAACTTGTATACACGGAAGTGAACCAAAGGCAAAGAAGAAGAGTTAGGGTCCTCGATCTCCCCAGTTGACAAAGCAATAATATATTGTAAACCAGCTACATCTTGTAAGTCAGTTTCCTCGCCTCTGTAGAAGTCCATGAATAATGACTTGATATGCTGGAATACTGGATGACTATCAAATGCAGGGCCATTGAAAACGAACATAGGCTTTAATCCTACGGTGAAAGTTAACTTCTTAAAGTCTTGCAATAACTTGGCATTATTTTGTATTGACAATTCGATCATGTCAAAGACTTTAAAGTTAAAGAATCTGGCGAATGTCAAAGTATTTGGTCTCTTCTTGTTGTTAGAGGAAAATACCATCAACGAGTTATCATTCTTCTCGGAGAAAAATTCTAATTCAGTGGCATCTTCAAAAGGTCTGATTTCATTCTTTTTAGAAAATTTCTTTACTGCTGGCTTCTTTAAAGCCATCAAGTCACACATAGCATCATGCAAAAACTTGTTTCCTGTAGAACCAGGAACAAATAACGCACTTTTAGTGTTTTCAACTAATTTAGCTTCTTTTTTGGCCAAAGCTCTTTTCGAACGAGCATTCTTTGGTTTGCTTAGAGAGTTAGTATATTGTTCAATAACTTCACATTCAATATATAGTAGTCTGGTATACGTACATAGTTCTAATCATTGCAGCCTATTATTTAATATAGATAGTATGAAAAAGCTTCAGACTTCTTTAAAAAAAAATTCAACTGCTCATCTTGATGTTTCTCACGTGATCATGATTGCAACAGTAATAAATATAACGGAATACATTTCATTGCTCTAACAATGTTCTAACGAGGTGTTTGTTTCTCGCAAGTTATTAGTGCAATAATGAAGGTATAATACAATGGTCTAAGTAGTTATTACATGATTTAGGTTATAAAAAATATAAAAAAATAGGTCGTACCCGGATTCGAACCGGGGTTGTTCGGATCAAAACCGAAAGTGATAACCACTACACTATACAACCAGATAGTTATTTTGTAAGAAATCACATATAGACATATCCACAGTACTTTTATTTAGATAGTATTTACACTAGTAAGTCTGAAATTAAAAACTAATAATAGGTGGTTAAAGGTAATTAGTTAGCTAAAAGTAATAAAAGGAGTCAAATAAGATTCTATAAAGTCAATATAATATATATTTCAAGTTCAAGACTGACAATTACCTTATTAATCACTGGTTCCCTGAAATTATAGTTGATAATTAATAGTAAACTTAATATATATAGAATTCAAAAGTTAATTGGAACCTAATTGGAGCCTATACATAGAAGTATCTATAGAATGAGCAATGCAAGAAAGATCTAAACTTTCGTCTTGAGTACTGTAAAGTTGTAACTCATGTGAAAAAATAATTATATGTATTGAATGCTAAATGTAAAATATTATATAGAATTAAAATCTTATGCCCAAACTTGCAATTGTTCGAAATAGTCAATCCTCTTGTGATTTTCATTATCGATATTTTTCACGACAGAAGCTCTGAGGTCATCAACCATTGCCGGATGCCCACAGGTTATAAATGCAGCAGACTCTTGTGCTTCATAAAGATAATCTGAAACCAAAAACCCCATCATTGGTCTTCCCTCCACAAACTTGATATTGTTCAATTCTAACTTGATTTTCTGTATAAAATCATTATCTTTAACTCCATCCATGGATAAATCCCCTAATTCAACGTTCCTATTGCCATTACCGTGTATTTCAATTGGCAGTTCAATACCAGTTTCATGAAACCTGCTTTGAAAATCTTCTAAGCTTAAAAAAGACTCTGGTTTGGTAACGTAAATTGTGGTTTCGATCTTAGTATCCCCCAAGGCGAGCAACTCTTCATAAAACCAAAGCAACGATTTATATTCCCTAACCACCCATACAAGCTTCAAGGCTTGTTTCAAGTCATTCGATTTAACTGCTAAATCGATTACCTCGGCATATATACCAGGAATACCGTTTCCTCCAGCAACAAATACAGCTGTGTCGTATCTGCTTGCAGGTGTTTTTTCACCATAAGAACCTTCAATTGCCACCCTAATATATGTGCTTTTCCCTGGATGTTCTAATAAGTAATTATAGAGGGTACGAGTCACACCATTCTTAACTTTCACAAATAATACAATACTACTTGGATCCTGAGGTGAAATAGTATACGTAAATGGATGGGATTGCCAAAAACATGAGGGAGTCAAAAAATGAATGAATGCATGACCACCAGGGATTGACACCCAATGTTCTGGAGTTGGTACTATGATTTTTAGGGTTTCATCGGCTAGTAATATAACCTTAGCATTAGGAAAACCAAAGGATGCGATTCTTCCCACTCTTATTACTCTATCAAAAACCCACAACGCTGCTGAATAATAATAAAACCAAAAGCAAAATAAATCGTTAACGTGTACCCATGCACCTCCAATGAATAAAGCTGCGAGGATAATATGTAAAAATAAAAACATTTCGTACCACTTTCTCCTTAATACAAGCAAGCCTTGAATCATTATGAAACCTCCTGCAATCGTTGCAATAGCTCCCCACAATAAATATGTTTCACGTATCTCCTCAAAATAGTCAGTAAATCCAACCGAATAGCATGCAACATGAATCACAATCAACATAAACACAAGCCGTGATATCCATCTATGAAATGTAATGAATGTAGAATAGTCCCACCTAGTAAGCCATTGTAAAAAATTATTTCTTCCTCCAAATAATATTAATAACGGCATAATCTCACTTGCAAGAATACTAGCCCTGACAGCCATGTAGCGAAACAAAGCAGATGGTTTAGAACTAAAAACTGGATCATTTTCAACTGTATGGATATTCCTTTTTAATAATACAAGTGTTAATATCAAAAAACCAGCCAATATCAAACTTTCCGCTCTTGTAGGTACCAACATATTCAAAACTTTAAAGAAAGGCTTTTCGCTAGTTTTTCTCCTCCCTCCAGCAGCAGGCAAACTTATCTTTTTTCTAAATTCGTTCGAGATTCTTCCTGTCATTTTTATTACTATTCTTGGGAAAAGAATTTTTGCCCAATTTCCTATCGCTGCAAGCATAACAACTCCAATCCAATACCCTATCAATATCTTTCCATAGTCTACCGACCAATTATAATTTCCTAGATATTGACTGTAGGCATTTTTATACAATAATATCATTGAATCATTCAATTTAATTGGATGACCAACAATTCCACTACTTTCCGGAATCCTTGCATCGAGGTGATAATTTTTAATGGAACTCAAAAATTGATCACTAGTGACTGTTACATTATAAGTAGTTTCACACATTCTCAAAAATGGTAGTGGGTCTTTCTCCCCTTCGAGCGATGATTGATAGCAATATGACATTGTGGCCATGGCATTCTTGTTAATGCATAAACATCCATAACTATCTATTCCGGAACTTTCTTCACAGAATGTACCCAATCTCAGAATATGATAACTGCATCCCAATAATGCTACCGACAGTTGCTTGAATTTCTGATCCGGGCCTCCTGTAGCAGCTTTCTCTGGTGTCAAACTGATTAGTATCGATACTAACAAGCATATGCTTAACACCACTTTGATACGTCTATATTGAAAATTCTTTACGCAGTTTATAGGTATAAGTAATGGTGCCAATAACACCGCAAGGATTATTGATATATATGTCCATATGACATACATTTTGTCAAATATATCTTGAAATGCAAATAGAGCCCTAAACTCTGTTTATGAATTACCCTTGGTGATGAAAGCCGAAATAATTTTTAAAATAACTTAGATTAAATAGGGTGATGCTTAATAATTTTCAACTTCCATTTAAATTCAATTTATATTTATCTACACGGATCACATATATATACATCAGTGTGTTTATTAAGGCAAAATTTCATGGCACCTTTTTCGAAAAAAAAAACCGGTTTTATAAGCAATTCCGACCTAAATCCAAAAACAACATAGCAGTCTTTGAGCAATATTCTCAGAAAATTAAGGATAAATGCCTTCGAAGTCTTCGTGGCAATCCCTTTACACTTGGCCATCCCAATACTGATCGATAAGTATCTATGTTATTAAGATTTGGAACAACTGAAATTGTTTATCTTTTTCATCTCAGGTTTACCGAGATCGGAAATATCAAACCGATTACATCAGATAATTCCCTGATCTTTGAGATAACTTTAAAAAATGTGCTCGGCAATAACTTCTGTTTTAATTTTCATCCATCCATACCGCACATCCCCGAACACCCAACTTACATTTACGAATATTTCGAAATACTTCAATATTTCAATATTTCAATTCAATAATGTTAATTATAGGTAAAGCAAATTCACACGTTCTGTCCTTATAATGGATTTACAATCGATGGTAAAGTCCCCATCTACGGTCACATCATCCTGCTATAAAAAATTATTTTTCTTAAATATGAAATTTTCTACCAGATATAATTTAGAAAGCGATTAGCTTCCACTTGAAGAGAAATAAAGGTAGTCAGTCTGGTTATTAGTATTATTAAGCTATACCAATCCAAGCAGAACTCTCTGAATAATGCAAATCATTCTTTTTTTTGGTTCGCAGTCCAGAAGTGCTCGCTTATTAAGTTCGAGATTGCAGCAAGAGAGTATAAATTGGACACAATATCAATGGAATTCAGAATACTAGGCAAGATAATTACACATTCCACATAATACATACAAGAAAAAATGTCGTTGCAATCATCAAATTTAAAGATTGACTATGTTCCATTGAATCAAATAAGAAGGCCTATTCCTCCAGTATTGGATTACCAAAAGATAGATGCAATGGTATCCACACTAAATGGTAAGCCCATGGCTTCAGCTACTTGCAGTATTGGAGAAATTGAAGCCGGAGAATTACCCCCTGTAGATGTATTTAAGATCATAGAAGAGGGAAAACCATATTACTTCGCATTCGGTGGATGTCACAGATTCCAAGCATACGACAGAATTAGTAGTGAGGGTAACAAAGAAACATTAGTAAAATGCAAAATTCTCCCTGCTACAAGGAAGACATTAAAATTGTACTTGGGAGCTTCAGTAGATGAAATATTTAAAGACATAGACGAGGCAAAGCAGAAAAATTGAAAGCCATAACTTGATAAAATATAGAATATAGCATGTATATTTAAATAAAGCTAGAAAAATATATACAAAACTTTTCAAACATAAATTCGATACCTAGGCCCAGACTTGTAACTGCTCGAAGAACTCGATACGCTTACCTTGTGAATTATCTAAATTCAAAACTACTGAACGACGTAATTCATCAACCATTACAGGATGTCCACAAGTAACAAATGCAACAGACCCTGTAGATTCCTCGATTTCCTGGTGTACCATTTCTTCCATCGATGGTCTACCCTCTTTAAATGTAACATGTGATAATTCGGTCTTCACAATGTCGATTATGCGGTTCTTGTCAACTTGTTCGTCGTCTGAAATATTCATATTGTTTTCCTTCTTTTCTTTCGTAGAATCATCATCTATCTTCTCGTACTTAGTTTCCACTCCTACACCAGCGTCCGAATCTGACTCATTTGAAATCAATGGAATACGGTGGTTAAATTCCTCAATATATGCATGGGATTCCGGTTTAGTGACGTAGATGGTGGTGTCGATCTTGGTGTTTTTCAACGCAAGTATCTCTTCGTAAAACCAATACAATGATCTGTATTCTCTAACAACCCAGACTAATTTCAACGATTGCTTGATATTGGATTGGGATCTCAAAGCCAAATCATAGATTTCGGAGTAAATACCTGGAATACCATTACCTCCAGCAACAAAAACGGCCGAGTCATACCTCTTAGCTGCAGTCAGCTCTCCATATGGTCCCTCCAAGGAAACACGAATCTGGGTGGTACGACCTGGATGAGTGGCCAAGTACTGGTTCAACCCGTGTGTCACACCTCCTTTAACTTTACAGTATAACACAATCTTGTTCTTTTCTTCTGATGAAGAAGTGAAGGTGAAAGGATGTGATTGCCAGAAACAAGATGGTCTCATAAAATGCACGAATGCATGTCCTCCAGGAACTGATCTCCAATATGTTGGCTTGGGAACGATCACCTTTAAGGTCTCATCTGCTAACAAAATCACTTCAGCTTTAGGACATCCAAATGAGATTAACCTTCCTATTCTCACAGCTCTATCGAATACCCACACGGCAACAGTAGCATAGTAAAACCAGACATATCCCAACTCGTCAGTGTGTACCCAAGCGCCTCCAATAAAAAGTGCAGCCATTATGATATGTACAATCAAAAATATTTCATACCATTTCCTTCTTAAAAATAACATTCCTTGTACCATAATGATACCACCTGCGACAGTTGCAATAGTTCCCCAAATAAGATAAGTATCTTTCATATCTTCTGCATAACCCTTATAAATAACCAAATCAGTGGTAAAACAGCTTGCATGAATCACCACTAAAACAAATATGACTCTTGCTACCCATCTGTGAAATGTAATAAAGGTTGCGAAATCCCATCTTGTTAACCATTGCAAGAAGTTATTACGTCCAGCAAACAAAATTAATAATGGCATATTGACTGACACCACAATCCCTGTTCTATCTGCTACATAACGCAATATAGCTAAACGTCTGCTTGCAAACACAGGATCATTCTCGATATATCTAATGTTAGCTGAACAGCACGCAATTGTAACTGCAACAAACCCAACAAGAATTAAAGTCTCAAGTCTGGATGGAACCAAAAAATCAAATACCTTCAAGAATGGTTTCTCATTAGTTTTGCTCTTACTTCCTGCCGCTGACAAAGTAACATGTTTTCTCCAAACATTTGATACGGGACCAGTAAACTTCCTGACCAATCCAGGAAATAAAAGTTTTGTCCAGTTCACAATAATGGCAATCAAAAATACTGCAGCCCAGTATCCCAAGATCCCAGAACCGTAGTACAAAGAATCATCATAATTACCTAAGAATTGAATGTAGGCTTTTACGTATAATTTGACCACAGATGAATCCAACTTAACAGGAACATCAATAGGAACTGTAGCATTGAAGTCTTTGATATCACTCGTGTTTTTCGCCTGAGAGGTATAGTTTTTGTATGCTTCTTCATATTCTTGAAGTGAAACATTTAATCCATATTTTTCGCAATTTTCATTTATTTTCGATGCTCCTTTCAGTGACAGTATATGTTCCATATTAATGCAACCAACTACAGTGGCTAAAGCATTAGGATTTGCACAATAGCATGCATAAGCATATGGTGAAGTTTCCGAGCAGAATGTTGCAGTATTTTGAACTAAAGTATTGCATGCCAGTACTGTTATTCCTACCGAACCATAGTGCGAGAAAGGAACTCCGCCCTTTCCATGAACATCACTAATTCCAAAAAGAAGTGTAATTAGACAAAAATAGTTGAATGAGAAAAGTCTCATATTGTGTTCTTACGTATTAGAAAGATAAAGTAGTCAGAAATACGGAACGTGTAAAAAAATAGATAAAATCTATCGTTTAAATAGTAGCATACTTGAAAATTCTATTATAATATGGCTCTAGAATTTGCAACAAGCGAAATGAATTCACAGGAGTTATGTTACAAATTCCTCTAGAAAGCTTAATTGATTGGCTACAACTTAACGAAATTTGTTCTACCTCTAGAATTATATTTTTACGCATGCATAAATCGTATTCTTATCTGCAGTATTGTATTTTACTGACTTTATCAGATAATGCGAAGGATTTAAATTTGAAAGAAGAACCCCAACAAACTACAGGTTATCCCACCACATTGTCAAAACCTTTCAGTACTTAACATTAACTTTTGTACAATGTGGAAATCGCTAGTCTGAAGTAGTTTACCAGTGACATGTTCATATATCTAATGTATTTAGACACTTAGTCGCACTCTATGTTAGCGAAGGCTTAAAATCAGACCTATAAGAATGCATATTTTTAACGCATCTATGTTAAACAATACAAACCTGTCACTATTGTTTGAAATATATATAAATTTTTATGCTCAGTTTAAGTAATGAAGCACATAAGGGTGGTAAATACAAATTGATTCTAATTCACTGCAAGATATTTTAAAAATATTAGTTTGGGATGGTAAAAAAAATGGAACTCAGAAGAACACATAATACTCATATACCTTTTAACATCTCTCTAGATCAGGGCAACTAATTCGTCGCTTCCAAATTAAATTGGTTGAATTCTATTGTCTCAAATACCAACGATTGGTTAAACTGAATTAAAGCGAAGGATAGTATTCATCTGCGATCATAGTTTTTGAGAAGGCGACAGCTTCAAACAATACCATAAATCATCCGCTAACTAAATATGGTTATCAGATTGTGCCTTGCATCAAATAGACATAATTCAAATATGCGTTGGGATATTATTTCAGGTAAAAGACAAACTGCTGCCAAGAATATATTTGATCAAAGACAATTATGATGCAGTAGTTACCGTTCAGCATAGTGCAGGTAGCATATGCATAATCAGTTTAATAATTTGCTTCATGCAAGCCACAAATAAGGTTAATGATGTAGCGAATGACAGCTGATTTTCCATAGCTAGCCACATATAATTTTTTTCTTTGTTAAGTTTCATAGAACAATAAAAACGTGAATAGGTAGCATGCACATGATTTCGTTGAGGCGAGATCAAATCTGATAAATACTGATAAAACAGGTTTTTATTTTCGTGCGTAAGGCATTTTTTCAATCGATTACTTCCGCTAGCTATACTAACCACTTCGGCTATTGTGTAAATGGTTAACTTTCTCGTATTATTCCGGATTTTTGAATCTACAATAATGAGCTCTCCTTTTTCTTTAGAATAGGCTGTGTACTTAGCTATTTTGTATTAACCGTCGCTTATTTGATTTCAAAATTGAGTAATTCATATTAAAATTTTCCGCTAATACAAACTGGATCATCTACCTTTTACACTGAATCAAAATTAAACACATTATCATACATTTAATAATTAAACTAATATACAATCGGAAAGTACCAGTTCTATTGATTTTGTTTTGTTTCAAATCGTCTTTTCTCGTATTGTAGCTTTCTATTTTCCGGTGTCTTTGTAAGGGACTCCCAATCTAGAAATGAATCTAATTGATTATTATCTTTTACATCTTCATCAAAATCTGTTAGATCACTTTCGTTTTGTTCCTCCTGTAGAAGTTTACGTCTCTTAAATTGATCTGAAACTTTACGCAATGGTGTCTGCATATTTGGTTTCGGTCTTTGTTTTCTTGGGTTTGACATAAATACGCCAGCTGATGCTTTAGTATTTACATAGGCCTTTGAAGGATTAGCCGCACTATTATCTGGTCTTGATGTGGAACTTTGTAATGAAATGTTATCAGTCGTGTCAGACAGTTTCCGGGCCACACTTACTAGTCTTCTCGGAGATCTTTCTCTTAAGCCCAGATAAGATGTAATTGATCTCTCGCTATTAGTAAAATTTTTAACTTCTTTGGGCTGTATATCTGAACTTGGAGTGTTGTTTTTATCTTGGTTATTTGTAGGTATATACGTATCTGTATATTTATTTTGGGTGTTATGCTGGTTGTAAAATCTTGGTTGTTTAGGAAATGATGAATAATTGTTGCGATTATTGTTTGGATTAGTATATTCACTAGGCCCTTTGGGGAATTGTGATTTATGGAGTTTATTGTTATTGGCTGGTGTACTCTTTTTCTCCTTTAGAAGTTTAAACCTCTCTTTATCAATCTCATGACTCTCTTCGAATTTTGGTAATTCATAGGGCTTTATGGGTAACGGATCTACTTTGAAATATGTATGATCCAATGCATCCAACGCATTTAATCTCTTATATGGATCTAAGTTTAATAAACCTGATAACAAATCTACTCCATCCTCTCCAAGAAGGTCCCCGAAATTTGATTCTAGAGTTCTTTGACAAGTTAAGCCAATATTCATATCAGTTTTGTTTGGAAGAGAAGATGCATGAGCCCAATTAACTTGGTTTGGTGGTCCGACTAAACCAAATATTAATTGAGCCTGATGAGAGTCACTTTTGCCAACAAGAATTGGTTTGCGAGTAAACAACTCCCCAAATACACATCCAATTCCCCACATGTCTACCGCAGTCGTATATTTTCTTTCTCCTAATAACAATTCAGGAGGTCTGTACCATCTAGTTACAACCAATCCAGTATATGCTCTCTCTCCCCCTCCAGGTCCAGTTCCCAACTTTGGGGGTGATCCATGGTAAATCCTCGCCAAACCAAAGTCTGCAATCTTTAAAGTTCCATTACCGTCAATAAGAATATTAGCGGCCTTTATATCCCTATGCAAAAACATTTGTTCGTGAATATATTGTATACCATTTAAAAGTTGTATCATGAGGCACTTGATATGAGATACTTCAAGGTTAATATTAGGATTTTCCAATAATCCAACTAGATCGGAACACATATAAGGCGAAACTGTATAAAAACATCCTCGTTGGTGAAGAATATCTTGTGGGTTAGAAATTTTAGGTTCTTCATATATCATATCTATAATTTTTAAAATATTCTTGTGTCTCAATTTTTTTAATATTGTAATTTCTCTCATGGCAGTTATTGGAAACCCTTCCTTAGCTGAGTGATTTATTAGTTGCTTAAGTGCTACCAATTCCTTCGTATTGATGTTTCTGGCCTTTTGAACAACTCCAAACGTCCCTTGACCTAGCTTCTGAAGGATTTCATAATTCCTCAATTTGCTCATATCACAAAATCTATTAATGGGCTGCAACTTATGCGTGTAGGATTTAACATTAACATCTTTCGGTACTTCTGATTCACTGGACTCGACACTACCCATAGTCTATATTGATCTCTAATGAAGCTATTACTTTATTATGTTAAATATTTCAAGATGCTCTTTCACATTTGGACGACGCCACGACTATGATTGCAAAAAAAAATCTTGGATTGATATATTAATATTATTGCTATTTACGATTGCCCGTTAGGGCACTATGACAAGTATAGATTAAGAATTAAAGGGTGTAAGTACTGAAGAAAGTTTCTAGAAACAATTTATGCCATTTGGTTACCGGAGTGATTAACATATTTAGATACTTTTTTTCTTTCTTTCGAAATTTGACAAGACTTCTTGACATTAAATCCATTTGCTAAAAATTCGGTGGTTTCTTCCAATTCTAAACCTGACACTTCAGGCAATAAGAAATAAACGAAGAAGAAAGAAATACAACATAAGCCTGCGAAAAATGCAAAAGTACCTGGAGGAGTGATATTTTCCAACATTGTCAAAAATGTGGACGCAATAACTAAGGAACCAGCCCAGTTAGTAGCAGCAGCATACATACAACCGACAGCTCTAACATTAACATCCGAAAATAATTCAACTCCTGTCCACGCACTGTTACCAATTCCAATAGCATATGAAGCTACAAACCAAACCATGCCAAGAATAACGATGATTCCCCAGCCTGTAATACCTCTGGCTTGAACAACAACATCTGCCGAGGAGGTGAATTTTACTCCCAAAAAGTGGAACGCTATGGCACAAAGCACTAATGATGCACACATGCATGGAACTGCAAAAAGCAAAATACGTCTACGTCCAACTTTATCAATGATACATAAAGCGACACCCGTGAAAACAAAGTTTGTTGCAGCAATGATAATAGAAACAGCAGTTGCATTATCGAATCCAATCGTTTCAAAAATAGTCGCACTAAAGTACATCAAAGAATTGAATCCTGTAAACTGTTGAATACCTTGTAAACCACATGCTAAGATCAATGCCCTGAGATTAGCTGGATTTTTATGAATTAATTTAATTGAATTCCATGCTTGGATTAGTGGGTTTTTTCCGGGCACAGTTGAGTTGGAAGCAATCATATCTTGGATAGTTGCATTGACAAAGGCCCTCGAGGGATTATTGTGAGTTTTCGTCAATACTCTCTCAGCTTCTTGGATTTTTCCAACCATAATATAAAATCTAGGTGTATCAGGTAAGAAGCAGAATAATACAAACTGAATCACTGGTGGTACCATACATAATCCAACAGAAACTCTCCATCCATGATTCACATGGGTCAAACCCCAGTTAATAAAGTATGCAACCAACTGACCACCAGTGATAAACATACAATTGGTGACAATCAAGCGACCCCTATATTTGGAAGGAGACAATTCACTCAACATTAATGGCGATATCAAAGATGCAATTCCCACGCCGAGACCCAAGACAAATCTACCAGCGATCATGGTCCATACAGTATGTGCAGCTAACTGTATTATTGTGCCTACTACGAATATAACGTTAGATCCTAGTAAAACCTTTTTCCTTCCTATTAAGTTTGCCAATAAACCACCGCATAAGGCGCCGATTAACGCACCCAAAGAAGTAGCAGACGTGATAAATTCCTTTTCACCATTTGTTAAGATCTTATTGCTCAAATCCTTCCCAATGTTGACTAAAGCCGAGGATATGTAACCTGTGTCATACCCAAACATAAATCCACTAATGGAAGACGACAACGTAATCAAAATGACCATCTTGGATGGCTTGGATTCCGAATCCGAAATAACCGAATCCGAACTCAATAACTCAGACGAGCTTTTGGGGCTAGGAGAAATCATAATATTAGCTCCTGATTCTGATCTTTCACCTTCAAATTCTGATGCAGTGCTATCTATGGTGACATCATGATAGTCATCCTTTTTTGTTGTATTAGACATTTTATCTTGTTTAATGCTTGAAATTGTTAATTATATAATGCAATATGGAAATGACGGTGGAAATGATAATAAAAAATTCTACAAGCAATTGAAAATAAAGAAAGAAATATGGAAAAACTGAATATATATTAGTATATATTTTCGCCGACGGGGTGAAGAGGCTCGGTAAATTGGCCAATAATATTAAAGAACGCGAAATTATAGGCATTTTATTTCGCCGGAATTTCGTGGCATAAAGTGGAAAATACCCATTTTTACCCGAAAATAGCATACTAAATCCGAAGAAAGCGAACAAAACAATTATCAAGTCTGTGTCTCCAAGCACACTTACTAATATTACAGCTTTTTTTTCTACTACTACATTTGAAGTTAACAAGTAATGAATAAATTAAAAAAATAACTATCTAGTGTATGTTAAATGAGTAACAATGTAAAAAAAATATAAAAAATATAACAATAATATAAAAAGTAAGTCAAATTTAAATTATTTTCCAAACAGATTAGATACTTGATATAAACTGATTAAATTAAATCTCTTCTCTATAACTTAAACTCACTCACCAGTTATAATATTTTCATAATCATGACAAAGGGAAGTAACTTTTTTCCTGTTTCAATTTCTCAACTAGAAATTTGCAAATTGAAAATCTCGTAGAAACAAATCGAATTCCAATAAGTGCAATCGCTCGCATGGACAATGATGAAAACCAGTA
Organism: Debaryomyces nepalensis; assembly: GCA_030583445.1. NCBI lineage: Eukaryota > Fungi > Ascomycota > Pichiomycetes > Serinales > Debaryomycetaceae > Debaryomyces > Debaryomyces nepalensis. The sequence goes on along the minus strand of JAJMIM010000005.1, from coordinate 372,449 downwards.
TTAGTTATTCATCTATTTCTTTTTGGATGGTGGGTCGAATCTGATCTTTCTATTCTTGATTGGTTGCCATTTGAATTTCTTGACCCAGACGGACAACAAGTATAAGGAAGAAACTACAACAAGAGCCTTCAAACCCCATTTCTTTCTTTCGTCGTGTTCTGGTTCAGAAGCCCAGTTCAAGAAAGTGGTAACATCCTTGGCCATTTGAGAGGTGGTAGCAGGGGTACCATCTTCGTATTCCACCAAGTCATCGAACAAAACTCTACCCATAGCAATAGCCCCACCTGGGAAGTATGGGTTATAGTTGGAACCTTCAGGCAAGACAACACCAGCTGGTGCCTCTTCTGGGTAACCGGTCAATAACGCGAAGATGTAGTCACAAGCACCGTGTCTAGCCTTGACAATCAATGATAAATCTGGTGGTAAGGCACCTTGGTTAGCAGCTCTAGCAGCTTGCTCGTTCTCGTATGGAGATGGAATGTAGTCAGCCAACTTACCTGGTCTCTTTCTTGGCTTACCTTCGTCATCTGGTTCGTCATCGTATTCTAATTCTTCAGCGAAGGCCTTGGCTTCGGAAGTGGTGTGGGAGACACCGACAAGGTTTCTCCAGGCAATTCTTTCCAACGAGTGACAAGCAGCGCAAACTTCTCTGTACACTTGGAATCCTCTTCTAATAGAAGCATGGTCAAATGTGTCAAACATACCATTGTGCGACCATCCGTAAGCTGGTGGATGTAATCCGTGTTCCGCAGCGGTCATGGCACTGGCAGTAACTGAATCTTGGTATAATAAATATGATGCAGTTAAACCAGTAACACCAACGGATCCGGCAATGAATTTCTGAACTAATGGATTAGCTGCTTTAGCAGTAGATCTAAACATCTTGGATTAAAATTAATGGCCAATTATTAGAAATTGAATTGAATAATTGATATAATAATTATCAACAACTACTAAAGAATTGAGAGTAGATTATACTCACGTTAAATTTTTCAAATGAACAAAGGCTAATCGTTTATTGGTTGAGCAAAATGAGGTTTTGTCCATGTGCACGATTAACAATTGGCGCTACAAATAGTAGCCATGCGGAATCAACTCTGTCTGTTAAGACTATCCTTATTAGCTCAGTTGGTAGAGCGTTCGGCTTTTAAGGATTCAAGATTTCTGTCAAAGAGTCGACCGAAATGTCCAGGGTTCGAGCCCCTGATGAGGAGTTCTTTTTTTTTTAATTTTTGATGGTATATTTGGAATATTTAGAACTACTGATGTTATCCAGACACGTATTCCTGGCAGGTGATGGCGTTCAGGTGGACTTACATAGTGTAGCAGCATTAATATGATGCAGAGGAAGGGTATTGTATATTTGGTACTAATCAATTGGTTGCTATCTGTATTCACCATTTTTCTTCAGGATTTTCTTTAAACGTCTTGTAGTCGCTCCAGTTAAATAAGCTGATCTCGGTCTCGTTCTCGATTCCCAAGTCGTACAACGACTTTTTGTCGCCCTTGACGGTATTGGAAGGGTCCTCGCACAATAGAATCCAGTCGTCGTCGTGGTCCAAGTTAATGACTAGCTGCATCGACTTCGTGCCGTGGGCCTTGGTGTAGAGCTTGAGCGTGTCGTACACCACATTACGGTATGGTCTCAATGCACCAGAGGTGTTTATGGCGTTGCGCACTACGGCAATGAGGTCCAATGGGGTGGTTTCCTTCAAGTTGACCGATGGCATGATGTGGTTTTTGACATTGCGGTAGGGAAACGATTTCACTATACGCACAGTGAGAACGGCATCTGTGGCTGGACGCACGTTCGAAGTCAAAGGCTCTTCTATATTCATTGGTATCTCTTTCTCTGTCGGTATAGATTGGATGATTCTCCAGCTTAGATGGTTCTAACTTTTTTATCAGATGGGTCGTGTGTGTACTTATGACTTTTTAATCCCACTTGAGCAATAGGCCTGTAAGATATTGGCCGTGGCATGTACGCACCGTCTAGCTGTATCTTTCGGATACTATCACCATTCATTGGATTATGTGTAGTTAGTGCCGTGTATCGATATATACTGGTGTATATTTTCATAGAAGGCCAGAATCCTCATTCTAGCATTTTGCACCCAGGCACAGGATTTCCACACTCAAATTCCATACCGTTTCCAATTGCTTCTAGTTAAAAGTCACCACATTGTAGCTATATAGGGTATTATAGCTTGGCACTATTGTGGGTCCCATTGTATTGTTGGTTCCCTGGCCTTGTTTCTAGCTCTCGGTCCTTTTTGGATTGTTTGCATCTGTATTTCCCTGGCAATTTAATGACCTTTTAATGCAAAGCATAAATATGCACATTTGTACTGCAATTCTCCTACTGTCAGCAACAAATGCATCTCTTTTCTTGTTTCAGTAGTTATCCACCTATAAAACTTCTCATACAAAGGCGGTTTCAAGGAAATATCTAAAAATACAACTACAGAATGCTTTTTTTTTCAAATTTCTTACAGAAACTAAAATTCTATATCTTGCTGCTAGCGATAATACTCAGCCTACTGTTCTATTTTCATCCCATAACCAATCCATATCCAGTATAGATCTAATAATTAATTTCGTGCGAATATCAAGATCAAAAAGCGATTTCCAAAATTAGCCTCAAATCAATAGAGAAAATTTCTCAAAATAACCTATGTTTTGATTTCAAACAGCTTATAACTAACATAAAAGTTCTAACAAATATAGTCATAAAACACTCTCTTCAAGGAGCCATCATATCAGTATAATCAAAACAAAGGCTAAATACGTTAGAGTTAATCATGAGTAGTGATAACGCATTACCAACTTTGTCGGATTCCGATTCGTACACCACCCCATCCGTTACTGTGCCTCCAAATAGTAATAACCCATATATTCTGAGACATACTAACCCATCGGGAACTGTCTTTATTGCAGTTGGTGCTATTGTGGGGGCTATTTTCTTGGGATTTATATTCTATCATTTAATCAGATCGTTAACAGCATCAAGATTGGCAAAGAAGACTTTGGATGGAGATAAGGAAATGTACGAAAAGTACCAGAACAACAACAGCACGCTATATGGAGGGCATACGCTCGCCAGTACATCTGCCTATAATACCGATTCAGTTTCCAAATTGCCGTTATTGTCACATCACACAAGCAGACAGCATTTAGGCGGGTTCAATGGTGCCAGCGGATCGCAAGTAGGCGACACTTCGACGATATATGCTTCAGATGCTGCTGCTGCTACTTCTAAGCATGATTTAACCAAGATGTTTATATCGCCTACTGCCGAAGTTATGACCCACAACCGAAGCAAGTCTGGCCAATTTGGGGGCTCCACCGCTTCCTTATTTGGAGGTTCTACAAATAATTTGGTGAATCCGCTGCCTGCCACTAATAGACATTCGCAGCTCGTGCCAAACTTGTACATCAACAACGAAACTAACAACAGTGACTACTCGCTCAGCAGTCATGCACAATCGCAACAAGCACAAGCACAGCAACAGCTTAATACTCCAGGAAAGAACAACAGAAGAGCTATTCCTAGTATGTATCTTGAAGACTTGATTGATAAGGAATAAGTATAGAACTAAGTACGCGATTTTAAGAATTTCGACTGAAACCTTTATCAATTAGCTTACATTGGCTACATACTGCTTGACTACAAATACCGTCTCCCACTTGTCCCATATTATATACGAATACATGCCTTCAATAGTTTAGGTCAATTCACTATGAAATTTTGTGGTAGGTACACGTAATATCTCGTTTGTATCTAATGTGTTTATGTTTGTTCAGCCTCAGAATGCTTGGTATATCCTATATTTCTTATTAAATAGTTTAATTCATAATGCCTCTTTGCGGCGGAAGTCAGAATACAAGTATGTGTCATTTTGGATAATTAAATTTTTGTTCTGTTTCAATAGGGTTAAAGTTAAACTCCCAATTTTATTAACAAGTGTGATTTGGTACTAACGCATTAGTTCAACGTAAAATAGTTATTCTAGGTGATGGTGCATGTGGTAAGACATCGTTATTGAACGTTTTTACTAGGGGGTATTTCCCCCAGGTATATGAACCTACCGTCTTTGAAAACTACGTACACGATATTTTCATAGATGGACAATCTGTTCAGTTGTCCTTATGGGATACGGCTGGTCAAGAAGAATTCGATAGATTAAGATCCCTTTCATATTCCGATACCCATTGCATTATGTTATGTTTCTCTATAGATTCTCCTGATTCTTTAGAAAACGTCCAATCTAAATGGGTAGGTGAGATTGCGGATCATTGTGAAGGTGTCAAATTGGTATTGGTGGCTTTAAAGTGTGACTTAAGAAATAATGAGGATACAGACGCAGATCAGACAGCGGTGAATATAGGTGGGGCCGAGGATGAATCTTTCAATCCATATTCTCAGTCTGCCTCTAATCCATACCAACAACAGAAGAGATTAATAAGTTACAATGAAGGCTTGGCCGTTGCTAAAAGGGTCGGTGCTTTAAGATACCTTGAGTGTTCCGCTAAGAAGAATAGGGGTGTTAACGAAGCCTTTTCTGAGGCTGCTAGATGTGCGCTCAATGCTAAGCCAAAGGGTGCTAACGATAATGAACCTCAAAAGAAAAGTTGTATCATAATGTAAGATGGAAAGAGATGATAAACTACAAAAGGACATTAATTTTATCAAGGTTTTAGGATTCCTGTAGTATCAATTTTAACTATCGGCCTGGTTTTATTTATTTATTTGTCTCCTTCATACTCATTTCTGCATTAGTTGTTAATGTAATATGTACGTTTTATTAATACATATTTAGACTTAAAACATGAGGCAATGAATAAGTGATATATATACAAGTATGCTCTTTCATATAGAGTCATTTATATTCCTTGAATGGGCGGTCTAACGGGACGTCTCTGGCATCCCATATATCCTCAGAACTTCCCTTGGCTTTTTCTTCCAATAGTCTCTTTTTGAAAAATGCTTGGACCTTTGCTCTTTTCTCAAGTTCCTTTGGACTTGTATCAATATCAATCTCTTCTTCATCTCTAGAAAATGTACCATTTTTCATCGCAAACCACAACTTCTCTCTTTGTTGAGCACAATTGGAATACGACCCATACCTATAATAATGCTTTACTTGGCCTCCAAGAGCAAAGCACAGCAATAACTCATCCAAGGCTGTAATTATTGAAATCTGGTTCGGAAAGGACTTGCTGTTTGCGTTTATTGTCTTCGTAATATGTTGACGTTTTTGTTGGATATCTTCTGGGCTATCTTGGAACAAGGACCATATCTCTTTCAAATCATCATTTTCATTATCTTTCGAACTCATTCTTCTTTCCTATTTCGTGTCGGAAGAGAAATACAAACTATTAAAATAATATATAATAAATAGATGTATATGTACGTATTCAAACTGCTTTTTAGATGCTAACGAATTCAAATGCTGAAAAATATAAAAAAAAATAAAAAAATGCCTTCAGCCAGATTCGAACTGACGATCTCCTCATTACTAGTGAGGTGCCTTACCAACTTGGCCATAAAGGCGTGTTTTTTTTAACGAGCATTACTGTATATCTATGAGCTCACTTTTGTTGAAGTTGGTAATACACGACTTATTTTCCGAGATTTTTCAAAATTTAGCGTTCAACTCATTTGATTTTTCACTGTTAGAGTATTAAAGGTACCAATAATTAGCGGAAATGTTCAATATAGGCCAGTCGCTTAAGCAGAAGGTCTTCTCTAGTACTAGTATAGTTACGAGTTTTCGTAACATGTCATACTTAGGAAAGTTGAAACCTTTCGAAGGTGCGGTCGTACAATATAAGAGACTCGGTAGAGGTCCAGCATCAGGAAAAGGTAAGACTTCTGGTAGAGGTCAAAAAGGTCAAAAGGCTAGAGGTAAGGTGCCTAAATGGTTTGAAGGTGGTCAAACGCCATTTTACAAGAGATTCCCAATCATTGGATTCAAAAGACCTCACAGAAAAATTTACCATGATATTAACCTAGAACGTATCCAAGATTTTTGGAACACTGGTAGAATTCCTTTGAATGCAGGAGAAACATTGACTATAAAAGTTATGAAGGACTGTGGTATAATTACGGGAACTTTGAAGGATGGGGCTAAGATCTTAGCCAATGGTAAAGAAGATTACAATGTTCCTTTGAGTATTGAAGCATCTAAAGCATCATCATCAGCCATCAATGCTATTGAAGGTCTTGGCCAGAAATTCACAGCAGTATATCATTCAAAGCTTGGATTAAAGGCCCATGTAGACCCAGACTATTTCTACTTGAGAAAAGGATACTTACCACTCCAAGCCAGACCTACCCATAGAAGAGACATTGGATTTTACTCGAATCCTGAGAAAAGAGGTTACTTACTTGAAGATAAATCTCTTTTGTTAGATCATATGGGACAAGAAAGTGCTGCCAGAAGAAACGTTCGTAAAAGTGAATTAACGAAACAATTAGAGAACGCTTCTACTAAGGCATCATCTGATTTTTCTCAGTCATCAGAAATTAACGTCGCTGATTTATAGAATAGTTATTATTTATCCCTCGTGTATATACTTCTAATAATTACATTTATGTTCTAAATGGTTTAGGTGTCGAACTCGAAGACATTAGGTCATCCACATCAACAAACACCTGTAATAGCTTCTCTACTACATCTTGAATATCATTTAACTCCACTTGACCATTGTTATTTGATCGCAGCAGTACATTGTTAAACCCATAATTGAATTTTCGTAAGGAAAACATCGCTGATTTGTGCGTCATCTTATATATTTCTTTTATTGCAATCTTTTCATTAGTAGACTGACTCGAACTATTCAAGTTGAGCCCTCGTATTCTCAATCCCGACAATATAATCTTGCTAACTGCCTGAGTTATTTGATCATTTGTAGTTAAGACCAGGGAAGATAATGGTGTCGCAGAATGTTTATTGCCGGACAGGGGTGGCATTATAAATTGATTTGATTTCAGTTTTCGCCTCTTGTCGGATAGAACCTTGTCGAATATGCTGGTATTTGAAGACTTGGTGTTTGTTGAAGTGCTGTCTAGTTTTACAAACGAACTTGAGCTTGTCTCGCTATTATCATTTTCTATAGCTCGTAGAAACTTTGACAATAATCCGAAATCAACAACATGGCATTTTATTTGAAGTCCATCGGAATGAGTGCCCACATAAAAGACTAAATACAAGTCATCGTTACCATTATTCACCATCAATCCAATATTACTACTCTGCGCTGAAATTTCAATTAACTCCTTTTGGAAATACTCTGACGTTCCATCATCATCAGAATATATGTATAATGGTTTCATACTAAGCAAATGAAGGGGAATCATCTCGTGGTTAACGTAACTCACGATGTTGAAGATAGCACTAGACCTTAACGCGTATGAAGCTAACTTATTACCACTTTCACCATTACTCCATATCTGAATATCATTAACTGTGCAACCTCCTGTGGCTATTGATATAGTATGTACCCTTTGCATGCTCTAGGGAGCTATATCATCATATGTATCCTTGCTTTATCTAATAGATAGTCAAGGTACATTTGATGACACAAACACTCGCGCTTTTTGGCGATGAGCATTATCTTGAAATTGAAGTGTTGATGATCAATCAACAAAACAAAGCGCCATCTTATTCGCCTAGATAATAATAAAACAAGTTTGTTCTTTATAGAAAGTCATCTATGAGTGTGAATACAAGAGTATATTCAGTGGCGAAAGTTTATGCAGATGCTAACGCTAATAGACCAACAGAATATTGGGATTACGAAAGGCACAAGATAGAATGGGGTCAAATTAAAAACTATGAAATCATCAGCAAAATAGGCAGAGGAAAATACTCCGAAGTTTTCCAGGGGATTAATATCTGTAACGACGAACCATGTGTCATCAAGGTATTGAAACCAGTGAAGATGAAGAAAATTTATCGTGAAGTCAAAATTTTGAAAAATTTGACAGGTGGTCCCAACGTAATAGGGTTGCTTGATATTGTCCGAGATGAGCAATCCAAGATTCCAGCATTGGTCTTTGAAAAGATAAACAATGTTGATTTCCGTGTCTTATATCCTAAATTCACAATACCCGACATTCAGTACTACTTCACCCAGCTTTTGATAGCGTTGGATTACTCGCATTCCATGGGAATAATTCACCGTGACGTCAAACCCCAAAATATAATGATCGATCCATTGACTAAGCAACTAAGATTAATTGACTGGGGTTTAGCGGAGTTCTACCATTCTGGTATGGACTACAACGTGAGGGTTGCGTCCAGATATCACAAGGGCCCTGAATTGTTAATCAATTTACAGCAGTACGACTACTCATTGGATTTATGGTCTGTTGGATGTATGTTGGCGGCCATTATCTTCAAAAAGGAACCTTTCTTCAGAGGCGACTCGAACAACGACCAGTTGGTCCAAATCGCCAAGGTTTTGGGAACCAAGGACTTAATGAACTACGTCAATAAGTATGGCATAAAGCTCAGCAGTGAGTATGACCCTATTCTAGGAAACTATCCAAGAAAACCATGGTCCAACTTTATTCATACTGAGAATCAAGCCCTCATATCGGAAGAGGTGATTGATTTCATTGATAAGCTTTTAACCTACGACCACCAATTGAGACCCACTGCAAAAGAAGCTATGGATCACCCATTCTTCAAGTTAAAGTTTAATTAAGTTTTATATAACTCTACAATCGTGTTACTAATGGTCTATTTAAATCTTCCTAACGACCAACTATGAAACATATTGCTGATATCGCTTCTAGTCAAGCCGTAGGCTGATTTTTAATTTTGCACGTTATCTTTATGATTAATAGTCATCAATTATAATAATATGTAATATTAACGCACACTTAGAGAAAGAACTAGACGGGCACAACCGGACATCACGGCGTAGTATTTTTTAAACGCGTTTTAACATTAATTGAGATATCGGCTATTTGACGCATTAATCCCGTATATTATATATAAAATATACCGTTTTAGAAAAGTTTCACAGCTTTGCCTCAGGAAAGGACGTAATCATTCAAATTTTAGTATTTATACTAGCGAGGATCGAAATTAATTTATTGCTATAGTATGGAAAACTAGTAGAAATGACTGAACAAAAAGGGGGTCAAGATTGGGTTGCTTTGCAGCATAAAACCATGGCCAGATGGATAAACTCCAAAATAGATAATACGGTAACTGACTTGCGGCTGGATTTGCTGGATGGACTAGTGTTAGTTAAGCTAATCAACAAGATAGTTCAGGAAATTGCAGACAAGAACCCGCAGACCAAGTTATACTGTTTGCACCCGGTGTATGAGAAGCCAAAATTCAAGCTACAGAAGTATGAAAATGTCAATGATTTCCTCCAGTTTTTACAAGTTGTATTAAAAATTAATATCTGTAACATCAGTGCAGACAATATCGTGGAAGGAAACCTCAAGCTTATCTTAGGGCTTATCTGGTCCATATTTGTCTTTTCTACTACCAATTTCATTGCTAGTTCCTACGAGGGGAACTCATTTTTCAAGATAAAGGAGATCCTCTTAGAATGGGTAAACTCGATAACACATAAGAGGGGACTAACCAAAGTCACCAACTTTGATCGAGATTGGTCGTTGGAGATCAATAGACCTGATTTGATTTTCCTAGGAATCTTAGATTACTACCTCCCGTTAGAAATACGCGTTGAACCATCGTCCAAGAGATTACAAAACATGACCAAAGTATTTGAAATAGCAAAAACCTTAAGCATACCGCAGTTGGCAGACTTAGAGGACTTCACTTTATTCGTTCCTGACGAAAAATGCGTGGTGACCTACGTCTTAGAGTGGTTTAAGGTATTTCAGTTGGAAAATAAATTTGGCTACTTGAAAGACTACAACAAGGAATTGGAAGGAGAACTAGAATTGACAACTGATCCTGAAAGTGAATCTAAGAATAATGCATTGAATGTAAAATCACCATCGGATATCACCACAAGCAAGAAGGAAAACAATTTGACAAGAAAGGTTGTACTAGACGAATTTATTGAAACTATAATTCATGCTGTTAATCAGAAACATAGATATAAAAGCAAGTATTTGCTTTTCTGCAACAATACAAATGCGATGACGGATAAAATGATTAGAAACACATATTATTTTAACGACTTTTCGATAGATTATCTTATTCATTCCTTGGACGAATATTTTGAGATGTTCTCAAGTGCCTATAGTATTAGGGAAGGAAGCTTCATTGACGATCTCACCAAAGCACTTGACAAGTTTGCAACAATAAGAATAAAACTTAAAATATTAATGGAAATATTAGAGAGCTTTGAAAGCTATGTATCAGTACTAAAGTCTGCATTATTGTACAAGAATATTCCTGAATTAGAAAAGATTTTAATGGGCATAAATAATGATTTATGCTCAATAGGAATAGAAGGAGAGTATAAACCTCCTTGTCATTTATCCCTAGCTAGTTGCGTACAAATAGTTTCTGAATTGACTGGATTAAATGAAGAAAAATTTAAAATGAATGCAAAGGCTGGTATTAATAAATTGAGGAACTCGTCCTTAAAGCAAATAAATGATTATTTGAAGATTGTTGAGATGAATCTAAATGAAAGCGATGAAAACGAAAAATATAAAAGCATGAAACCAAAAATAATTGCAAGTTTGGATTCCATTGAATATTTAATTAATGTGTCACATAGGTTAGACTACTTTGCAAGAGTTTTGGAAATAAACCCCTCTACTTCTGGTTTGAAATCTCTATTAGATTCAACTATCAGTAAACAACGTGCATCACATAGGATTGACAATAATTTGTATAAAACGTTCAAAGCTATGGTCAAAAATAAAGCATTATCAGAGGCGGAATTGAAGTCTCTTATTCAGTCTTGCATTAGCTCTCATTTTATGAAAGCACATCCAACTAAAATTCACTCGTTTATGAAACTTATCCCAACGTGCGATATTTCTATTGATAGAAGTGATCAAAGCTTTAATATTTTGTATGCCTCAGATGAAAGCGATGATAATAATTCTTTGTTTGAAGAATTTCAAAAGAGTAAATATACGGAAGATAAAGTTTATGATGTTAATGGCTTCTTTGAGAAACTCGAAGGTGGTTTTAGAATTTGAGTAGTATTATTTAATGAATATGATATGCCTATATGAAATTTATTACCTATGAAATGTAGATGATAGTAAATCGTGCTTAAATTGAATTCTATGAATAATTATACTAAGATAATTAATTCTAAAGAGTCTTACGTTATTAAAAGTTAAAGAAGACTTCATAGTATCCAATATTCTTCTAGTAAAATTTGATGTTCTAGCATTACCCAATTCCAAAAAGAAACACTGTCACAATCTGTCGTAAGTCTAGGCTTCCACGAGGTTGGGTACAACCTATTATATTCATATTCATCAAACTTTTCATCAATACAATAGATTTTAAACTTGTTGTAATAGCTTTCGTTGTCTTGTTCTTCCCATGGCTTGGGTATGGGAGAATCAGAAAAATGAATAAGTTTTATGTCTTGAATGATCTTGGAAGGCTCCCAATTTCCATTCAATTCACCATTCGTATAAGGTAGAAATTGAGGTTCAGTAACAAACAGGTTATGCAGCTCTTCTTTAAATTCACCTGTCAATACCCCGTAAATCCTATGAGGTAATATTCCGACATTATATGTGACATGATCATCTTGTAATTTATCATCAATATACCTGTTTAACACTTCCATGTCGTAATCTGATTTCTTTCTAAGCAATTCTCGTCTATATAACGACCAAATGATAGGATTATGTACGCGCTTGAGTAGCTCATTATATACCTTCAACGAAGGCTTGATTACCATAACGTGGTTGGCAAAAAAATTTGTCCTATGCTTTAACTTATGCTCGGGATATATTAATGATGGTAGCCTCTCATATATAGACTCATCAGTAACATTTGTTGATATTTCTTGAAGTAAGGCAGTGCGATTTGCTGAATAATCCTGCTTATTCGAAGGTTCAACCTTAGGAGACTTAGTTTGTTGCGTTAGCCAATATGCCTGTGGTAATGCTATGTCTATCACTTCAGGAATATGGAATAATTCATCAAGGTTTTGAGGAAGGTTGGATCCTTGTTGAATCAGCTCCCAAGATTTCGGTACATTAATGAGCATAGAATCCGCATCAAAGTATACGATACGATCATAACTGATTTCGTTGAAGATATGGAACTTAGTAAAAGACTTAGACCATGTTGGACTATCAGCATCTTTGCACTCAATCACTGGTACCGGTTTTAACTTAATATTATGCTTTGATGAAAGACTTTTAAGACTCTCAAAAACCGGACTTTCCTGTAATTGGGCATCGAATAGCACCACTAACTCTTGAATTTTACTGGATCTCTGTAATACAATGAAATTTATAATTGCTAGATTCAAATATTCAAAGTTAGTTGCATATTGGATATAAGCATACTTATTGAATTTCGATTCATGATTTAAAACATCACCTAGAAGATCTATGATCTCAGTAGGTAAAACTTTAATCCTCAAGTTAAGACCCAAATCGTTAGGTACAAACAAATACTGTGTTAGGATAAAATACACAATAATGCTGCATGCAAGTATATACTCCCATGATTTACGTAGACAACTTGTTCCTATATTCATGCCTTTTTCACAGCCATATACATAAATGTGAAAATAAACGTTGAAAAAAAACTGCCCGCGATAAATGCAAAAAAATATGCGCAAACCCGGAATCGAACCGGGGGCCCAACGATGGCAACGTTGGATTTTACCACTAAACCATTTGCGCTTGAAATGCTCCGCGACGGGGAATTGAACCCCGGTCTACCATGCGACAAACGGTAATTCTAGCCACTAAACTATCACGGATGTTTCTTGAAGTAGATATTAGCACGGTCATATATATTATATATACTTTATATTATTGTTGCAAAAACCATAAATACCATAAATATAAATAGGGCAAATCTCTAATTAGCTTTGCAATAAAAGTCATGAAAATAAAGGAATAAATTTTCTTACAAGGTTCTAGTGAATAGACCGAAATATTTATATGCTTAAGTTCTATTAGGTTAAAATAAAATAATTGTGAAAAATTATTGATAAATGCAAGATTTACAATCAAAAAAAATCTTCTGAAGAAACAAATTACATATAATATATGAGATCATGTTTGATTAACTTTCATTAAATTAAACATAATTATTTTATTATTATTTTATTTTCAAATGTCATAAATTTTTGAGTGAATTTTATGAAAAAGATTAAATTTAATTCAAACCTTACCAAAATTCAAAAAAAATAAAAAAATAAAGAAATATTAGATTCATTAATAATTCAAATTAATTAAATTCATTACATATAACGAGAGAAGTTTGGAACTTGGAATCAAAACAGAGTTGAATAATTTGATAGAGATATATACCATGAAAACATAAAGGAAGAAAAAAGTTCTGTTATCAAAGTACATTCGAATGAATATATGAACATAGTAAGATAGACAAGAGTAATCCACTGAAGTTAATGTAATTAGTATGAGCTAGTATCAGCTTATAAGGTTACATATATGTTAGACCTTTCTTAAAAATTTACAGTCTGGCTGTTGATGGCACTTGATTATTTTCATTAATTGATATATTAAATTTTAAAAAGAAGGTTTCTCAATTGTTCTGACTATGTAATATTTATCTACCATTTCTAGTATAATTCATGGGTGAGGGGATTGGAAGGGCTATAGATTAAGTATTGAATGTAAGTGCACTTTGAATATTGAAGTTGTGTAATATGCAGTATATTATTCGAAACAACGAAATACAAAGTTGTACCGTTAAATTGACTAAATATTTGAGACTAAAAAGCATAACTTCTAATTATTACTTAATATGAGTGGTGAATCGGACGCTTTGATATACTTTGATGAAAAAGTAATCAATGAATTTGAGGGAATTGGGGGTGAAAACTTGATACAATTGTTACAAGCTCCCCAACAGACGACCATAGAATCTGAAAGTATCATATCGCAGGTTTTCACAGAACTTCTATTAGTCTATGAAGAAAATAAGATAAGCCTGGAGGCAGTTATACAATTTCTATCGTTGGCCATTAAAGATGAATTTACAGCAGTAATATTTTGTCAAGTATTTGATGTTTTTCCATTGTCGGAATCCTTACAAAAGCTTTTGCTGGAAATTTATCAAAAGCAAAATATAATAAGGCCTTCAACATTTTCAAAGATGATTGCATTTGAATCCATACTGAAGATTTCGATTGTCCCTGCTGATACATTGATGAAACAATTAAACACACACAAAAGAGACGAGTTTTATACCCAGAAGAAATATAATTTAATTCATGAGGAATCAGAAGGATACGCTAAATTAATAGTCGAACTTTATAATATTCTCAAGTATAGCGACACTTCTTATCAGGTTGATTATGCGTATCGTATCATAGAGGAGTTGACTGGCCATTACAACTTAGACCCAAATCGTATTCTTGATATTTTGATTGAAATATTTAGTAATAACTTTGTTGGAAATCAAGATTTTGTAATTCGATTATTAAAAAAATCGCAGTGGTGGCCTAACCAGACCAGTGATTGTTTTACATCAATAGAGAATCTCTCTCTAGGAGGAAATCAAACTGCTGCTAAGATTATTGGTTTGAGATTGCTGAAGCAACCACAAGATAAAGATTTACCAGAAACACTTAAGATATTGTTTGCATGTTTAATTAAAGAGGGGTTTGTAAGCTTTGGATCAATTTATAAATATATTACACCGGATGATGAGGGTATGAAGTCATTGGAAGCTGATTATAAAAAGGAATTGAATGAGAAGGTTTTTAGATCAAATGCTAGTGCGCTTGCATTGGCTGCACCATTACAAGATGAAGAAGAGGATGATCATAAAACTTCGAAGGATAACAAATCATCTCTGTATAATGGTTCACAACAAGAGAAAGAGGAAACAATACAGTCAAAATTACACTCTAACCTTAAATATCAGTTATTGCGTGTACTTTTGGGCAATGGTTTGTATTGGCCTTCAATTTATATTCTCACCGAATATCCTTTTTTGGCATTCGTTGATGATGAAATAAATCAATTGATAAATCGTTTATTCAGCTCCATGATCTCTCCATTGTATAATTCTATCAGGGTATTTAGTGAGGAAGAATTGACTGTACTACAGACTCCCAAAAAGGTTGCTCATTCTAGACCTTTCAACAATATCAGATATGAAGATTTGGCTTGCACTGATTTGCTAAGCTTTAAACCGACTATAAAGAGTTTTAGCCATAAACAATTTCATTACTTTTATAATAATTGGGATAAAAAGATACCAAATATTAATACTGTTGACGATTTGTTTAAAGTTTCAAAAGAATTTCTAAAGTTTAATGGTGCAAATTTAGCAAAAGATCTAGAATTATTTTCAAAAATTTGTCAAATTGGAGTTTGGGATTTGAACCAAAATGAAGGGAATGAAAGTAGGAAAGCAGAATGGTTTCAATATTTTAGGAATTTTATCTTTCCTGCAATGCCATTAATAGAAGAAAACTCACTTGCTATTGATAAAGCATACACCATTTTATCATTCTTTGATTCGGAAGACCGCTTTAACTTGTACAGTGAAATGCATCAAGTCTTAGCTAAGAATAACCCTTTAATTAAGATTGCTTACGGTAAGGCAGAAAAGTCCACAAAGGATGTTCTTAAAAGATTGTCTAAAGAGAATGTACGCCCTATGATGCGTAGATTAGCTAAAATTAGTTTTTCTAATCCGCTTCCTTGCTTTTTAACAATATTACAACAAATTGAAAGTTATGATAATTTAAACACTTTAGTTGTTGAAACTGCCAGATATTTTAATAAATACGGGTGGGATACATTAACTTTGGCTATATTAATGAGGCTCACAGCTGCAGGAAGATCAAACATTCAAGATGATGGCTTAAATGAACGTCAGTGGATTCAATCTTTAGCTTCATTTATAGGTAAGATTTGCCATCGTTACCCCAATGCTATAGATCTCAAAACTTTAGTGACATTCCTATTGAAATCTTTACATAATAAAGAAAATATGGGACTAATTGTTTTGAAAGAGATATTCATATCTATGGGAGGTATTCAAACGATTGCTGATTTAACTTTAAGACAAATTGATATGATTAACTGTGGATCTTCACTAGAGAAAGTGGTTTATAGGACAATTGATGATTTGAGATTTGAAAGATTCAAGTCTGGTCGTATCCTCGTTCAAAATCTCGTGGAATTAGATGCAATAAATGAATTGTTAATTTTGCTCTGCCAACTAGGGGACGACATGTTGTATAATTCAGAACAGTCTCACTTGAAAATATTGGCCAACAAGTGTGATGATTTAAGTACTGTTTTACATCTATTTACAGAGCTAATTAATTTCTTTGGAAATAATGATGAATTAAACACCTTGCTTTTACCTATTTCCGAATTCATTACTAAATTTCATGTTTCTCCACAGTTCGCATTCGAAATTTGGAGGCCGACGGTTAGTAAACTTATTTTAACAGCGGATACTTCAAATGACGAATTAAACCCAGCTTTAAAAAACTTCAAATATCAGTGCACCGAAAGTATTCCTGCAAAAGCATGGGATTATTTATCTAATAATTTATATTCTACATTTTGGCAATTGTCACTTTACGATATTAATTATACGAATGACTTGTACCAGGTTGAATTAGAAAAGCTAAAGTCGAATATTAATAGTATTAAAGACACCATATTAATTAACAAGAGAAGCAACGAAGTTTCTAGAGTCACACTAGATAAATACAAAAAAGATGTGCAACAAAACGAAGATTTCATATCTAGAATTCCTGATGAAAAAAAGGAACATCTTACACATAATAATTTAGTTGCTGAAAGGTTGTCTAAAGAATCGTCACAGTGGTTTACCATGAGTGGTATTGATAATATAAGACAGCAAATACAAGCTTTTTTCCAACACTGCCTTCTTCCTAGAGCAATTCATTCTTGTTTCGATGCAGCTTATTGTGCAAGATTCTTATTTCAGTTGCATAGCTTGGAAACGAATAATTTTTCAATAATTGTTGCGCTTGATGAATTGATTAAGAGCAATATTTTGTTTGGTACTCTCTTTACGTCTACTCCATCTGAGGCAGAAAACCTAGGCTTATTTTTTGCTGACATACTTAAAAGGTTACACGAATGGACAAACAAGGATGTATATGATGAAATGGCTTCCAATTCTGCTTTATTTTCTGATGACATGACTGAAGTAAAGTATGATAGGTTTCGTGAATTGTTGTTTGAGTACCATGATATTATTTTGAAGGACGTAGGGCATGCGTTAGAAGTTAAAGAATACATGTGCCGTAGAAATGCTATTACTTTCTTGAAATATCTTGTTGGAGTTTATCCTAGCGTTGAAGATCACTGTGAGAAAATAGTACAATTTCTTGAGAACATTGCAACTAATGAAGAAAGAGAGGATTTGAAGTTATCATCGAGCGCTTTAATTGGACACGTTAAATCTAGATCAAAAGAATGGGTAGCCTTGTGGGATTTTATTCCTATGAATGATGATGAGAAAGAGGCTCATACTCAAAAGAGAAACGAAATTAAAGAAACAGCAAGGAAAAAAGAACAGGAAGCCAAGGATAGAATTAAAGAAAAACAACTCAAGGAAAAACTATTGAAAGAGAAAGAGCAATCCGAAAGCAAGAATGCTGCTACTAGCATAAACTACGATGAGTCCAGATCAAAAACCTCTAGACCTGGGACAAGAAATTCTGATTCAGCTAAAACACGTTACGACTATTACTCGAAGTATGGTGAGAACAAAGCTAAAGTAGTAACTGAAAATAAAGCTAAAGTTATCGATAAAGATGAACCGAAAAAGGATATCGCGAAAGGAGATTCTAATTCAAAAGAAGAAGGCGAAAGAAAGCCTACCGAAACGGACAAAGGTGACAAAAAGGACAATTCTAAGGCCCTTGATTTAAAAGCAAGAATCAGGGAAGCGAAAAAAGAACTAGAGGAGTCTAATAAAACTAAAAATACTAATTCCAAGGAGGTTTCATCTAATGATAATCTGAATGATAAAGAGAAACATGTTAAACATTCCAGTAAAGCAAATACACCGAAAGCCCAACCAAATTCCAAGCCGCAGGACGAAAATAGACCCAAGCAACGTACTCCTTTACCCCCACAGGAGGTAGCTGTACTCAAGGATTCACATAATGATTCTAGATTTAACGATAAAAATCAGCTGTTTGGAGGAAGAAGATATAACGAAAATTATAATTCAAATAGGTACAATCAAAGAACGTTCGCTCCAAGTGGACCTCAAGGTAGACAACAGCTGAAGAAGCCAATTCCACCACCACCTTCGAGAGGACCTTCGAGACCAATTCCACCACCACCGCCACCACCCGCCGGCTACAAAATGTCTAACGATAATCAACACAAGCCCGAGAACCAAAATAGAAATACCAGATATGATAACAAAAGAAAGCATGACACTTACAATGGAAGGGGTTATGATAAGAAGCCAAGGTACTAATTATTTATATATATAAATACGCGCAGGACTAATCAGTAAGCTATATTACGTCCATATGTACACTATTATACAATGAAATACTTTACAATTGACCAGCCTGTATGGACTTTAATTCTTCGTCAATTAAATCATCTAATTCATCATCATCATTATCATTACTGATCTCCAATTGGAATCGTTTATGGGTTGAGTTTTCAGGATCGATATCACTAAGAGTTCTCTTCTTGTCAGGGATTGCAACATCCAGCTTATTTGACTCCTTATCAAGACTGTCCAAAAAAGATTCAATTTTTTTCAAGTGCGTTTCATGCCACGTTAGATGTCTTTGGAGATCATAATTTCGACTGAACATCCTATCGCAGTTTGTCTTTGGACACGGTATTTTTCTTTTCTGATAATTGTTCAGAATGAGGTCAACAATGGATGCTTTGCCAGATTCTAATGTTAAATTTAAAGAATTTATCGATTTTTGTGAGGCATGGTGTCCATTGGATGCGTGATCGTTTCCCTCGATTTCATCATTCTCATCATCCGATTCAATCTCTATAAATCCGCTGGTTTTTAAGCCTTCAAGGGTATTTAGGTCATTTGCCCTTGTGTCTTTCTCATTCAAAAGTTTTTCGAGTTCTTCCCTCTCGTTTGGTTTCAATAAATCATCAGGAAGGTTCCTATCGTGGTAAATATTATAATGATCTATTAAATCAGCCTTTTTGATGAACTTTCCCATGTTACAGTAGTTACAGTTCCATAATTTGACCATCTTCTCCTCATCGTGAATATTCATGTGTGACCGTAAACCTTTCTTGCCCACACACCCTTTACCACATATTGAACACTTTAGTTTTGGATGTTCTGTTTTAATATGTAATTGCAATGCTGACCAAGTCATGAAATTTCCAAAACAGCCCTGATGGTCGCATTGGTACGCTGGAGAATCACTATGATATTTAAGGTTATGTTGTGCTAATCTGTAGGGTCTATTAAATGACTTGTTGCATTTAAGACAAGCCAACTTTTTCTCATGAACCGACAAAATATGATGTCTTAGGGATTGATGCTTATAGAAGGACTCATTGCAGCCTTCAAATGTGCATTTGAATGATTTTGTATGCGTTATCTCGTGTCTCTTCAAGTGTTGGAGAGTGTTTACACCTTTCCCACAGGTGGCACACTGGAATGGTTTATTTCCTTGGTCTGCATGCGACAATACATGTGCCTGCAAGTGCGATTTTCGTAAGAAAGACTTATCACAGCCTTCCTGTGAGCATTTAAATGGCCTTTCATTTGTATGTGATCGTTTGTGTTGTTCCAATAGCGATGGTTTAGAGTATGCCTTCTCGCATCCTGGTTCGTCACATTTATAATTCTTAGGTCGAGCAGATGAGGACGAAGCCCTTGATGATACAGATGCCGTTTCAGACGATTCCATAATGTAACAGTATCCTTTGTATATTAAGCTATGATGATTACAATTGGCATTAATACTACAATATAGAGATAAAAAATTTTGAGCCGCAATGGTTGTAGATTTAATATATATGATGCCTATTTAAGTTACATGATAAGCTTCGTTCCTCATGGCCCAATGGTCAAGGCGTCTGGCTACGATTACGTAACCACTTCCGGTTGGAACCAGAAGATTCCAGGTTCGACTCCTGGTGGGGAAGCTTATTTTTTTTTGATTTTTGTCTTTCTTGACTTGAAAGATGATATTGTGCTGTGCAATCCATATATATAAGTATGTGCTAACTACAGGCCCTTTGTATATGGTGTCTTTGAAGTAATGCTTACATTAATAGTTTTTTGTAACGTGTTCGTATATTTCGCTTATTTTGGCTCGGGCGACTCCCGCATCGAATTTTACAGCAATCTAGAAATCCTTGACATAAATCCTTAACATAAACGTACAATTCTTTCTTTTTTTCTACCTTTAGTAGCTAGAAAGTAATGAAAGGACGCCCAATTATCCTCCGGTTATCTGATACTGGAGAACCAGTGAATAATAGCTCTGTGAAGAATGGAGTGTTGATTTTACCTGCTGCTGCACACCCCACAGACTATAAAAAGGGAGACGCTTTATTCGATTTACATCTCACTTTAAACGCAGCTTCGGCAGTTTCTAACAAGGGAACCATTTTCACTAATATTCCTCGCGATTATTCTACAGAATTCGATAGACACAAGTTTAATGAGTACTCCCTTGACACTTGCTTCCACACAGATATTTTAGTGAATATCCCAATTTTCAAGCCGGGTAGTTACTGCTATTATATATGTTACGAAGACAAGCAGAACAAAAAGGTAACTACAGACAAGTTCTATTTTGTTGTCCCACCAAATTTGACTATTGGTAGCCAGTATGTTCCGTTTAACAACATCAATATTCAATCCGTAATTTCCAAGTGGATTGGACCGTTAGATAGATGGGATAACTTTTTTGAATATGTTTCTGAAAAAGGTTATAATATGATTCATTTCACACCGTTGCAGGAAAGAGGTGTATCTAATTCTCCTTATTCTATATATGACCAATTGAAATTTGACCCAAACTTGTTTGAGAATAATGAACAAGCAGCAAAGTTTTTGAGGCAATTGTTAGAGAAGAACAACTTATTGTCCTTAACTGATGTTGTATTAAACCATACTGCGGATAACTCCGAATGGATCAGGGAGTATCCAGATGCGGGATACAACGTACAGAATTCTCCCCATTTGCAATCTGCAATTGAATTAGATGAAAAGTTACTTGAATTTTCCAAAAGATTAGATGAATATAAATTACCAAAAGACCTTAAATCACAGGATGATTTAAATGTTATAATTCATGGCATTGAGGAACATGTCGTGAAGCCGTTAAACTTATGGCAGTATTACGTGTTTGATAGGAAGGGAGAAGTAAGTAATCTTCAAGAAATTTTTGAAAAAAATGATAGTCAATTATCTCCTGGTAATATTCCCAAGCATGTCGATACAGAAGATATTAAACAATTGGCTGAATATGTATTGAAAGAATGTAATTCTAAGGACTCTGTTGTGTTAGAGGGCAGATTTGATAATAAATTAGATTCAAAAAAATTCTTAGGAGCATTGCTTGCACTTTTCAATTACCCTTCTAATAAGGTTAATTTCGAGACGATTTCCACTAAGGCTGAGTCCATAGTTGACGAGATTAACTTGAAATTGTACGAAGCTTATGACGATGACGTCAAGTCAGTTAAAACACAATTAAAGGACCGAATTAGATACATGAGGATTGATAGTGACGGCCCAAAATTGGGCCCTATTTCTGATGATAGCCCATTAACTGAACCTTATTTCACTAGATTTACTGGTTCTACGGACGGGAAGAAATGGGCATTGGCAAACAATGGTTGGATTTGGGGAGGCGATCCATTACAGGATTTTGCATCTAGTGAATCGAAGGCCTATTTGAGAAGAGAGGTTGTGATTTGGGGAGATTGTGTTAAATTGAGATATGGTAAAAAGGAGGAAGATTCACCACATTTATGGAAACGTATGATTCAGTATGTAAAACACTGTGCTTCTATATTCCATGGATTCAGAATTGATAATTGCCATTCAACACCATTGCACGTAGGAGAAAAATTGTTAGATATTGCAAGAAGTGTTAATCCAGACTTGTATGTTGTTGCCGAATTGTTTAGCGGATCAGAGGAAATGGATAAAATATTTGTGGAAAGATTAGGTATTAATAGTCTTATCAGAGAAGCAATGCAGGCCTGGAGTGTTTCTGAGTTATCAACATTAGTTCATAAGCATGGTGGAAGGCCAATCGGATCTTTAACTTGGTTACCTTTAGATGAATTTGCTTATCCAGCAACTTCAGAACCAAAGAAAGATAAGTATGAGGATGCATATTCTGAGTTAGAAATTCCAAAAGCTTTGACAACTCTGGCACCTCATGCATTTTTTATGGATTGCACCCATGATAACGAAATGCCAAATCAAAAGAGAACTGTTGAAGATACGTTGCCAACTGCTGCTTTAGTAGCATTTTGTTCATCTGCTATTGGGTCTGTGTTCGGATTTGATGAGTGTTATCCTGAATTATTGGATGTCGTGAACGAGAAGCGGACTTATACTTATGGTGATAATGGTATTATGAAAGTAAAGAAAAAATTACATGCAATTAGAAAAGCGCTAGCTATAGAGACTGAAGATATTCTGAGAGATCATGAGATGTATATTCATTATGAGGGCCAATACATTACTATCCAGAGACACAATTCTAGAACAGGTAGAGGTTGGTTTTTGATTGCCAGAACTAAGTTTGAAGGTAATCCAGGCCACCAAGTTTTATCGCCTCTGACTTTAGGTGGGACTAAGGTAAAAAATGAGTTTTCGTATACCTTAAAAAAGAATGGTGATTATCAACATGACGATAAAAAAATAAGTGGTATTCCAGTCATACTAGAAGAAATACCTGCTCCAGATATTGAATATGACGGGAAAGATTCTGTTATACATGTGAACGAAAGCTTTACCCCAGGTTCTATTGCAGTATTCTCAACAGAGATTCCAAAGGTGGATGTTTCTTTGGATACGTTCGTAAGAAAAGGAGCAGTGGAGGCATCTTATGACTTAGACCTTTATGATCTAAATGCTTTGATGTACCGTGCAGAACCAGAAGAGCGTGATGCGAGTGACGGTAAAGAAGGAGTATATAATATACCCAATTATGGAAATTTGGTTTACTCTGGTTTTGAAGGTTGGATTTCCGTTTTAAAGAACGTTATTTGGAAAAATGATCTTGCTCATCCTCTTTGTGATCATCTCAGAGATGGTGAATGGGCCCTTGATTATGTTGTCAATAGATTAAATAAGTATTCAGAAAACTCTGAATCATTGAAAAAGTTCCAGGATTGGTTATCTTCAAGATTAGAGGCCATTAGGATTGTGCCATACTTCCTTAGACCTCATTACTTTGCGTTGGTTATTGGTGTAGCGTATGAAGCGTGCAGATTTAGAATTTTGAGATTGTTACCAAAAGAAATCCAAGATAGTACCAACTTTGTACAGAGTTTAGCGTTGACTTCAGTTCAAATGGTTGGTAAAATGAAAAAAACTTCCTTAAAATGTAATGAACAAGTTCCTTGCATAGCTGCTGGTTTGCCTCATTTTAGTAATGATTACATGAGATGCTGGGGTAGAGACGTTTTTATTTCATTCAGAGGTTTATTATTAGTCCCAGGAAGATACGAAGATGCCAAGCAGCATATTTTAGGATTTGCACAAACATTGAAACACGGATTGATCCCGAATCTTTTAGATGCGGGAAGAAACCCACGTTATAATGCTAGAGATGCGGCATGGTTCTTTATTCAAGCTATTCAAGATTACGTTACTTATGCACCTAACGGAACAAATATTTTAGACGAAAAAGTTGCTAGAAGATTTCCATTAGATGATACATATATTCCATATGATGACGAGAAAGCTTTCAGCTATGAGACGTCTATTAGGGATATTATATTTGAAATTTTACAAAGACATGCAAAGGGTATCAAATATCGTGAGGCAAATGCAGGACCTAATTTGGACTCCCAAATGTCCGATGAGGGATTTAATGTCGAAGTATTTATTGATTGGGAAACTGGGCTTGTCCATGGTGGTTCACAATCGAATTGTGGAACTTGGATGGATAAAATGGGCGAAAGCGAGAAGGCTGGATCCAAAGGTGTCCCTGGAACTCCAAGGGATGGAGCAGCAATAGAGCTTCAAGGATTATTAAAGAGTGCACTTAGATTTGTCAATACCCTTAACAGGAAAAACCTATTCGAATATGAGAAAGTCGAGCGTGCAGATGGATCTACGATATCATTGGCAGACTGGGAAAGCCTCATTCTGGAGAACTTTGAAAGGTGCTTCTACGTTCCTGAGGATCCTAGCAATGATGGGGAATACGATATTGACCCGTCGATAGTCAACAGAAGAGGTATTTATAAAGATTTGTACAGGAGTGGAAAGCCTTTCGAGGATTACCAGTTGAGACCTAACTTCTCAATTGCTATGGTGGTAGCTCCTGAGCTATTCACGCCATCCAAAGCGTTGCAGGCCATTTGTGTCGCAGATAAGTATATTAGAGGACCTGTCGGTATGAGGACTCTCGACCCATCCGACTGGAATTATAGACCTGACTACAATAACGGTGAAGATAGCGAGGATTTTGCAACCTCCAAGGGTAGAAACTATCACCAGGGACCCGAGTGGGTATGGTGTATTGGCTACTTTTTGCGCGCGTTCTTGTTATTCCATTACGTCAATTCCAAGGAGTACCACGAGGGCAAAGACCCCTCTATTGCCATTTTAACGGCCCTTAACGAGCGACTCCAGGGACACATGAAGTGGATTAAGGAAAGCGAGTGGGCCGGCTTGACGGAATTGACTAATAAAGATGGTTCATTCTGTCGCGATTCGAGTCCTACACAGGCATGGAGTTCGTCGTGTCTCTTAGATCTTTACTACGACTTGTGGAACGACCAGGAGTACTGTTGATCCATATACATCTCTTCTTCATATATTGTTTAATTATTGTTTCTTCTACTTTTTCTTTCAATTCTACTACTATAAAATATATACACATATACACATATACACATATATTGATATAAAATACACGTTGCTCAGTTTTTTACTCTGTCCGCTGCATTCTTTTGCAGCAATTGAGTGTGCGACTATCTCCCAATGTCGTACCCTCCGCGACATTGTTGCGGCTACTTCGCGGATACCCAACTCCCCATTTACTGTCTGTTGCTTGGGTCCCTTCAGAAACGATAGCCGCCTCCCCATTGTCTTTTACCTCATTAAGCATGAGAACCACATACAGACTCCAAATGGAAGCAGAAAAGTAAGGCTCAAAATGCATATTTTGCTACAACATTTGTCAGCCATACACTAGTTGGGAATACTCACTAGTCATTTCTCGTCAATTATCTAGACAAAGACTCAATTAATCGAGCTGGAGCTTCAGTTGTTAGATGTAGATTTCAACTTGGTCTGTAATACCATTACTCTTTGTAGCACCTGAAACAAATGATGGATAGCCTCATATGTTATCGAGCTCCAACAACCGATACATGGAACACTCTCTCAATGCGACAATTTCCCCACCGCGCTCCTACACAAAAAGCCGGGACTGGAAAACCGTATAACAGCATTTAAATAGACGCTACTTTCATGTTCAAAATATAATTTATATAGATATCAAGCAGAATATGATTTCTAGAGCTATTAAATCAAGAACTAACAAGCAAATCTTGCACCGTGCAAGGGTTGAATTGAGAAACTTCAAGTCTACAATCAGTTTGACAAGCAGTACCACTGATTACCCCACAGATCACTATGACAGTGAGCCATATTTGACGCCGTCGTTCATAAGCAACAAGTTCATCAAGTCAGACTCAAAGACATGGTACGATATTCATGATCCAGCTACCAATAAGGTTATTCTGAGAGTTCCACAGTCGACTGAGGAAGAGCTCGAGGAGGCGATCACGGCTGCACAAGCTGCGTTCGAGGAATGGAAAGGGTATTCGATCATCAAGAGACAATCGATTGCTTTCCGGTTCGTCGAGTTGTTAAAGGCCAACCAGAAGCGTATCGCGGGTGTTATTGTGTCCGAACAAGGCAAGACGTTCCCCGATGCTATGGGCGATGTTTTGAGAGGATTGCAAGTAGCAGAAGCCGCATGCAACGTTACCAACGACATGATGGCACAGTCTTTGGAAGTGGCCAGAGACATGGAAACCAAAATGGTGAGAGAACCCTTGGGAGTAGTGGGATCGATCTGTCCATTTAACTTCCCAGCGATGGTGCCATTGTGGTCGTTACCTTTAGTATTAGTGACCGGAAATACAGCTGTGATCAAGCCCTCTGAGAGGGTTCCAGGGGCAGCCATGATTTTAGCTGAGTTATGCGAAAAGGCCGGGGTTCCACCAGGGGTTGTTAATATGGTCCACGGGAAGCACGACACCGTGAACAAAATCATCGAAGACCCTAGAATCAAGGCACTTACATTTGTTGGTGGGGACAAGGCCGGTAAATACATACACGAAAAAGGTACTAAATTAGGCAAGAGAGTCCAAGCAAACTTAGGTGCTAAGAACCACTTGATTGTGTTGCCCGACGCTGATAAGAATCAATTCGTCAATGCAGTCAATGGGGCAGCCTTTGGAGCAGCTGGCCAGAGATGTATGGCCATCTCAGTTTTGGTTACTGTTGGAAAGGAGACTGCTTCTTGGGTAGATGATGTGGTTAAAGATGCTAATGCACTCAAGGTCGGTAGTGGGTTTGACCCATCGTCTGACTTAGGTCCATTGATCAACCCAGAATCTTTGACTAAGGCTAAGGAAATTATAGATGATTCCGTTAAACAGGGTGCAAAACTTATTCTTGACGGTACAAAGTTTAAGCATCAAGATGCTAAGTTTCACAAAGGGAACTTCTTAGGTCCTACAATCTTAACCAACGTAAAGCCAGGAATGAGAGCTTACGACGAAGAAATATTTGCTCCTGTTTTGTCAGTTGTAAATGTCGACACGTTTGATGAAGCCATCAGCTTGGTAAATTCGAACAAGTACGGGAACGGTGTCTCTCTCTTTACTACATCCGGCCCCTCCGCTCAGAAATTCACCAAAAATATTGCCTGCGGCCAGGTTGGAGTCAACGTTCCGATCCCTGTCCCATTGCCAATGTTCTCGTTCACCGGTAATAAAGGCTCGTTCTTGGGCGACTTGAACTTCTACGGAAAGGCAGGTATCACATTCTTAACCCAACCTAAAACAATTACAAGCTTGTGGAAAACCAGTGCTTTTGAAGATGTATTAAAGCCATCCACCTCAATGCCAACCCACGACTAGATATGTTTATACGTGTGTACGTCAAGCTAAAAAAATATATTCTTGAAAAAAAAATAATGAAGGATGCGAGGTTCGAACTCGCGCGGACAACTGTCCAGCAGATCTTAAGTCTGCCGCCTTAGACCACTCGGCCAACCCTCCATTTCTGAAAGTTCAATGTAGCCGAATTACTATCCTTTTCCAATTTCGCATATTAGAACGCATCCGTGCTTCCGTCCGCATTGGTCCTAGTCGCGATGAGTCCTAACGAAGCCGTAAAAGGAGATTTGTTGATATCCGCGACGTACCTTTTTCGTGGTATTTTCCACGGATAGATGGGATTGTACTAATACATATCCGTAATTGGCTTGGAATTATGCAAAGTCGCACATAAAACAAACTGATTAAGTTAGGCTAGCAATTAATTTCCTGTATGATAATTCAGTACTTACATCTTTTTCGGTTCGTCTGGGGCATATTTTAATTTTCTTCCCGATGTGACTCTGTAAGTGTACTATACGGCCGTAGCTACAATATAGTTATATTAACTTAGTAAACACGAGATTGACTATATAATCGTTAGTAGACTGTTACCGAAGACGCACCAGCAACCACTGTTTTTTAGAGTCTAATTATGTTGGGCGTGGCCACCCCGGATTGGGACTTCCTTAATGTAGCCAGTCATAATGGTACAAAATTCCATTACTCATTTAATTTTAAATTTTACACCCGAGGGAGCCCGATTTGTTGCGATCTATTTTTTTTTCATGTTTTTCAAGGATTTAAGCAACTCGGAACTTTGGGAATCGTGATTTCATAATTGTCACATCGTACATGGTAATTGTTAATATAAATTAAAACAATTTCTGGCTTAAAAACTTTTCTAGTAGACGAAAGTTATAAAACATAATAACAGGCCATATTTTTATTTCAAGGATTTCTATTTATGGCCATATAATGGTTAGTTTGAATTATTTATTATAAGATGTCTATTTCTCCTGGTATAAATAATTCACACAGTATGTATACATTTGATGACGTTGATATCGGGACTAAACACTAACGAAAACAGATAACTCGGTTCCGTTGACGACTGTGAAAACGTCGAAAACATGGGTTCTACCTCCCAGGCCAAAGCCGGGAAGAAAGCCTACGAATGAAAAAGTTGAAATATGCAAAGAAAAGAAAAGAAAACCTAAAACCACTGCAACTATAATAGAGCATCAGTCCACCTCACCTGTTCCAACACCTATTCAACCACCAATACGGCCTGCCAACAAGCAGCAAGCAAACGGATCACAACAGTCATCGAGATGCTCATCCCTCCCAAAGCAAACGAAACAGCGAATAAACACTGACAAAAGTGAGGCCCAAGATTTAAGTAAAAACATCTCGCTCATCGACAGAGAGAATGGTCAGTTGAAGACCCATTTGCTTTCTTTAATCCATGATTACAAACATTTAAAAAATTTGGTGTTGAATAAACCGCAATCCTTGCCGCACCACTTGGCATTTGAAGATACAACCACCGCCAGGAAGCGGTCGTTTACTGAGCTTGTTAATGTCGACCCCATGAATGAATTGATCTGTAATATGAGCGATTTGTCGCACTCTCCTGGCGAGGCATATGCTAGCAACATCGAACCTTCTTCTCCTATAGAGGATTCAGACTCCGAGATTGACGAGGTGCTTAACTACATCAATTTGGACTACGATATATACGATGAAGATGAAGACATAGGGTCGCTGGAGTTGTCTAGAACAACGTCCCCCTCTGCCATGTCTGAGACTGACGGAGAAAACTCCTTGATGACCACTCTAACCAGATCCACCACTGTTTCCACCAACAATTCAATGATCAATGAAAAGAAGCTGTTCAAAGAGGAAAACTTCAGGTTCTACACTTTGCCCGAATTCTCGACAAAGGACTATGAATTTTCCTTCGCCGACATTAATGCCAATGACAAGAAGATGTCCATAATTCAAGAGGACAAATACAATATGATTACAGACTTCTTAGAAGAAAAATTAATTGATAACGATTTAAACTACTACGTCCAGAATGAATCATTCAAGCAGTAGTTTAATTTAATGACTTACGCCCTATTTATTATCAATATATATATTTATTATTATTATCATTTCAAATGTAGACTGACACCGCCATGGTCCTGCCCAAAGGCCCTTCCATTTCCAGATGATTGCCCTATATATCCATGTCTTGAATAATTCCTCCGTGCTTTAGCTTTGATTTGTCGATTGTTCAGGATGTAGAAAATATACACAAAACGGATTCGGCCATAAACTCACCGAAATTTATCGCTTGCTCAATCTACGTGTATTTATACGGACGTTATCGACGTAATGGATATTATCAGCGAATACTTAGAATTTCCTATTGATTTCAAAGGTCAACAAAAAGCAGAAGACATTGTAAACTATTCTGTGTATTTAATTATTTTAGTGTCCTTAGTTATTGGTTGGATAAAGCAAGATTTACTTTACACAGTTATTTCGTTTTTGGCACAATTTATTGTTGTTTTAGCTATCGTTTTACCTAATTGGCCCGTATATAACAAAAACTCAGTGAACTGGATACAAGTCAAGTATGAGTTATGAAAAATCGAAAGATCTATTCTTGGGGTTTGACTTATCAACCCAACAGTTGAAGATCATTGCTACGGACTCCAACTTGCAACATTTGGAAACATTTCACGTTGAGTTTGATGAGCTTTATAAGGAGAAGTACGGGATCACTAAGGGTGTCATTAGTGACGAGGAGACGGGTGCAATTGTGTCACCAGTCGCTATGTGGTTGGATGCGTTGGACCATATATTTGGAGCTATGAAAGAGAAAGGATTTCCCTTCGAGAAAGTGAAGGGTATCAGTGGTTCTGGGCAGCAGCACGGGTCAGTTTACTGGTCCAGCGAGGCTCCAGACTTATTGCAGAAATTGAAGCCAGACAGTCTTCTTAGTGAACAATTGTCCAAGGCATTCACATCCGAGTACTCTCCAAACTGGCAAGACCATTCTACCGGAGAAGAAATTAAGGTGTTTGAAGAGGCAATGGGAGGCAGTGACAGCTTGGCTGAAATTACTGGCTCTCGTGCCCATTACAGATTCACTGGCTTGCAAATAAGAAAAATGGCTGTTAGAAGTGACCCAGAAAAGTATAAGGAGACATCGAGGATTTCTTTGGTTTCAAGTTTCATGGCAAGTGTTCTCCTCGGTAAGATCACTAATATTGAGCAAGCCGAAGCTTGCGGAATGAACTTATATGATATGAAGAAAAATGACTATAATGAAGAATTATTGGCATTAGCGGCTGGTGTCCACCCTAACAAAGATGGTGCAGACGAAGAGAAGACGAAAGCTGGTATTGCTGAATTGAAAGAAAAGTTAGGTAAAATTGAACCCATTTCCTATAAAAACTCAGGTGAAATATCGCATTACTTTGTCAACAAGTACGGATTTAACTCGGATGTCAAAATTTATTCCTTTACTGGGGATAACTTAGCAACGATTATTTCATTACCCTTAGCCCAGAACGATATATTAACTTCGTTAGGTACATCTACTACCGTGTTATTGATCACGGAGAATTATATTCCATCCTCTCAGTATCACATGTTCAAGCACCCAACTATGCCCAAGCATTATATGGGTATGATTTGTTATTGTAACGGTTCATTGGCGAGAGAGAGGGTACGTAATGCAGTTAATGAGAAACATGGGGTTAAGGATAGTAAGAGCTGGGATAAATTTAATGAAGAATTGGACTCATCAGATACCTTTAACAATGAATTGGGTATATACTTTCCATTAGGTGAAATTGTTCCAAATGCTTCAGCTCAATATAAGAGATGCAAGTTAGACGGTAAAAATAAATTGATCACTGTGGATGAGTGGGAAGTCGAAGAAGATGTTAGCTCCATTGTTGAATCACAAACTTTAAGTTGCAGATTGAGAGCAGGTCCTATGATTAGCAGCTCTGGTTCGGCAAATTCTACACCAAACCCAGAATCATCTGATTCTCGAAGATTGTTCCAGGAATTGCATCAAAAGTTCGGAGACTTATACACTGACGGTAAAAAACAGACTTTTGAGTCATTGACTTCAAGACCTCATAGAGTTTTTTATGTTGGTGGGGCATCTAATAATATTAGTATAATTAAGAAGATGGGTTCCATTTTAGGTCCTACTGATGGTAATTACAAAGTTGAAATCCCTAACGCTTGTGCGTTAGGTGGTGCGTATAAAGCAAGCTGGAGTCATTTCTGTGAATCTGAAGATAAATGGATAAACTATGATGATTACATAAATAAATACTTTGACTTTAAAGAGTTGGATGCTATAAATGTCAAAGATCACTGGCAAGACTACTTTAACGGTATGGGTATGTTGGCTAAAATGGAACAAGAATTAAAGCACGATTAGATTTTTTTGATTCTCTTGTATTCTCGCAAAAAAAAATTAAATCGACAATAGTTTAATATATGTTTTTTTGACTATAAATATGATTAGTAGAATCGCTCGCGTATCTATTAGACAGGTTGGAGTCTCAAACTGTAGATATTCAACTAAGGTTGAAACTTTGTCTAACCATTACAATCAAATAGCTCAAGATTCTAAGGTGGATACAACTCAGCTTCTTAAAATTAATGAGATAATAAAGAACTCACAAATTTATCAATTAGATCAAAAACACGAACAGGACGATATTGATGCTTCTCACAAGTTGATTAGTCTTGTTCAATCAAATAAAGATTTGGATATCAATCATAAATCTGGAATAATAAATAATTTACTATCCTTTGGACTTAAACATGATTTTTCATTGTATCATACTGTCAAGAAACTTGATGGCCATCGTTGGTCATCAGAAGCATTAATCGGCTTGATTCATTCAAACCCAGGAAGAGTAGATCAATCTTGGGACTTGTATTTAAGATACGGAAAAGGTATCGAAAATGATGAGTTATATTCTAAGCTTTTAGAGAAACTTCTCTATGGTGAGAAAATTGAAATCAGTGATAATGAATTTGAGATGGATATATCCAAGTTAGCAAAATCATTGATGCTTGTTAATAAGTTGAAGAATCCAGATGAAAATGCTCACGTAGAAGTTTTAATTAGAGGGTTAATTGATCAAAAAGTTTTATCGGGAATTGCTTTGAGTGGGTTAGATAATTCATTCATTGTGGATAAGTTAATGCAAATGGACTTAGATAACTTGTCATTCATAAAGCTTTTCAGCAAAGTATTCTACGAAAATCCAGAGATACTAGCAAAAGAGTTCTTATGTAGATCACTTACCATTGTTCATCAGCTAGAAGAGAAATCAATAGATGAGGATAACGAAGTCGAACATAGAAATTTCCAAAAGATAAGAGAAGAGTTTAATAAAATTTCAAGACAAGAAGATATGGAATATAAGCCTTTCGACAATGATGCAGTCGTACTCTTGAGAAAGGATCTACTTTCATACATAGAAGAAAATAAATTAGATATGGACAAAACCCCAGAATCAATCCTTGTTCGTTTGAAATTGATAGAAACTTATGGTATGGACACAAATGACATCAAGTTGGCTTTGGCAAAATTTCATACTTATCAGACCCACGAGAAGTTTGGTATCGAATTTGTCCAACACAAGTTAATTCAGTCATTCTGCTACCAAGCCATTATGGAAAGTAATGAGCATTATTTGAAGATAGCAGAAACCCTACTTACTGTAGAAAATATCCCTGTGAAATTATTACAATGCTATATTTTAGCGAACTCAGAATTCAGCATCGACAAATCGCTACAAATTTATAATGACTACATTCAGAAAGTATCCACATCCATAAATGAACAGAGTGGTAGATCTCCATCAGGTTTAATGACTGAATCGTTAATGTTAAGTAATTTGTATCATAACGATAGAGAGTTTGCCTACTTGCTATTTGATAAAGCTGTTGCAAATAATATATTATCCAATGAGCTTGAAATTGCTACAATAAAAAAATTGTTCAAGGTTTATGGTGACTCATTTATAGAGGATAATTGGGATGCTGCTAGACCTATATTAAAGCAATACCTATTAAATACTATTAGATCCTTGTAAATACACTCTTAGTCAATAAATTGCATAGAAAAGACGAAAAAGGAAATTTAAGCGCGATTGACTCATAACTAGTTGAACGACAATCATATATATATATGAGATTAATATTCAAAATTTAATCATTAATTGAATACTTTAATAAACTAATAACTATGTCAAGTCCTGTTATTTTACATTTGAGAGCTGAAACCAAGCCATTGGAGGCTAGAGCTGCTTTAACACCATCTACTACCAAACAATTGTTAGATGCTGGTTTTAAAGTGTACGTCGAAGAGAGTTCGCAATCCACTTTCAGTTCAGACGAATATGAAAAAGTTGGTGCCACTATTGTTCCTGAAGGATCATGGAAAGAAGCCCCTAAAGATAGAATTATCTTTGGTTTAAAAGAATTACCAGAAACTGACACCTTCCCATTAGTACACGAGCATATTCAATTCGCTCATTGCTACAAAGATCAAGCTGGATGGAAGGATGTTTTAAAAAGATTCCCTGAGGGCAAAGGTACATTATATGATTTGGAGTTTTTAGAAAATGACCAAGGTAGAAGAGTTGCTGCTTTTGGTTTCTATGCTGGATTTGCAGGTGCTGCCATTGGAGTAATGGATTGGGCCTTCAAACAAACCCATTCAGACAGCGAGAATTTACCTGGTGTCACTCCATATCCTAATGAAAATGAATTAATTGAAGATGCAAAGAAAGTGTTGAAAGAAGCATTAGAGAAAAACGGAGGTGAGTATCCTCAATGTTTAGTTATCGGTGCTTTAGGTAGATGTGGATCAGGTGCGCTTGATTTTTTCAAGAAGGTCGGCATTCCTGATGAAAAGCTTATCAAATGGGATATGAAGGAAACAGCCCCAGGTGGTCCATTTAAGGAAATTGTTCAATCCGACATATTTGTCAACTGTATTTACTTATCTCAACCAATTCCTCCATTCATTGATTACAAGAGCTTGAATGTTCCAGAAAGAAAATTAAGAACTATTGTTGATGTTTCCGCTGATACTACTAATCCTCATAACCCTATTCCTGTTTATACTATCGCAACTGTTTTTAACGATCCAACTGTTCCAGTCGAAACCTCCGCAGGTCCAAAATTATCCGTTTGCTCAATTGACCACTTACCTTCATTATTACCAAGAGAAGCATCTGAATTCTTCGCAAAAGATTTAATGCCTTCCTTGTTAGAATTGCCAAACAGAAATTCTTCTCCTGTATGGGTGAGAGCTAAGCAATTGTTTGACAAGCACGTTGCTAGGTTAGATTAAAAAGGATCAATGATTTGCTGAGCAAATAAAGAAAATTTAAAAAAATAAAAATTCATTAGTACTAAGTAGGGAATTAAATATATATTACGTATAAAATCTATTCTAGAGTTACGTTAACTTTAGCCTTTTTACTTTTCTTTCCTTTTTTCTTTCCTTTAAACATGACCTTCTTTATTTCTTCACCGTCAGTTTCATATTCAGATTCAGCATCATCCCTCTCTGGAAGTTCACTATAAAGTCTCTTCATTGTGGAGGCTTTTTCAACAGCTTCAGGGCATGTCACTACACAGTTCAACCTTTCACCACTATCATAGATAGCCACTTGATCTCTAACTGATTCTGATAAATCCCAAACAACGATTTTACCATCAGATGATACAGATACCAAGTACGGAATGTCATTGGTTTCTACTGGATGATGAATTAAAGACAAGCCCTTAATACGATTAGTATGCCCTCTTAAAGTAAACTCAGGTGTAATTGACTCAGCTTTTGCTTCCCAGATTTTCTTTTCATCGGATTCCGGTGTTCTTTGTGTAAGAAGTTGTTCCTTTAAGTCATAGAAATCAATGCATCCATTACTGTGTCCCGTCACAAACCACTCCTTTCCGTCTATTATCAAGTCTTCCATGCACATTAATGTAGATTTAAAGCTGATCTTCTTAATAATTTTTGCTGTAGAGGTTTCATAAACCAATAATTGATTCAATAACCCAACTAAGAAGTATTTACCGTCTTTTGACCATCTTACATATTCCCCATTCTGGCCCAAATGGTCCCTTCCTTTGATCTTTAACACTGCCGCTTTTTTAGCAGTCATCAAATTCCATAATCTGATAGTTTGATCTTGGGAAACAGAAATAGCCACACGGCCAGATGGATGGATGTCCAAGTCATTGACTCTTCCTTGGTGTCCCTTAAGGGTGCTGAATATTTCCCAATCCTTCGTTCTCCATATTATAATCTTTCCATCCTCAGAACCTGATAAAAGCCATTTTCCTGATTTGTCGGTAGATTCATGCTTCTGCGACTCGTCAGAAATACCTTCGTTAGAGAACTTTAATGTTGTAACTGTACCCTGGTGACTTAACAATGTACCTAACTCCTTTCTCTTTTGTAAGTCATATATTCTAATATGCTCATCGTTTGATCCAGTGACCAAGTATCTCTTGGCTAAGTCAATTGACTTTATAGAAAGAGAATGTGCCTGGAAATGAAATATAGGCTGAAATACGGGTTGTGATTTATTTAAAAGCACCGATAAACATAACAAGTTATGTTCATACGATCCTACCATGATACGAAATTGAACATTTTTATGTTTTGCTACTTCAGGTAACTCTTTCGTTTCCTCAACTTTAGTATTTTTTGTCACATCATCGCCGACTTTCTTGTCGTTGATTTTGACCTTTTTTGAACCCTTTGAACCCATGCTTTATGTTCTACAGACAAAACTTACATTTATATCAGAAGTCTGTCTATTCTTTTGAAGAGCGATGAGCGAAAAATACGAATGTCGCACCTCATCCATTTTGCGACATTTATTGTCAAGAGGTTTGTTATGATGATATTTGCGGCAAGCTTTAGGTAGTTGTATCGTGATTGTTTCTGACAAGGGATAGTCAACATATTGCAATTATACTGATACCGTATATCTAGGTGAAATATAGCGATCTCCTTAAAAAGATGGTACAGAATCAAAAGACACCGTCGCAGCATAATTCTACACTTTTTATTTCACCTGTAATCAATAATCGTCGTCAAGACTTATTCATCACACCACCAAATCCACCAACAACACTATTTGACACGCCAGGATCGAACCGTTCACTGTTTTTTAATTTAGAGCGGTCGAACTTGCAAGGGGAGCAAAAACAAGAGACAGATGTGGAGCCCTTGACACAGGCAGAGAAATTGAGACTATGGAGACACGATGCATTGATGCAACACCATTATACAACAGCGGAATATATAGGAGACAAAGTCTTAGCGTTGACAGAAGATCCAAACGATGCATTTTGGTTAGCTCAAGTATACTTTAACAGTGGGAACTACTTGCGAGCCAAACACTTGCTCACAAGCAAGCCTGAATATGAGAAATCGGTGAGTTGCAGGTACTTAGCCGCGTATTCTTTAATAAAGTTGGAGTTGTGGGATGATGCATTAGATTTAATAGGAGAATCCAATCCCTTTAGAAAAGATGACAATTATCAGGTTAGGAATAGCGATGGTGGCATCAAATTGGAAGCGTCCATGTGCTACTTACGAGGTCTTATTTACGCAAACCAGAATAACTTTGAGAAAGCTAAAGAATCATACAAGGAGGCTGTTTTGGTTGATGTAAAGTGTTTTGAAGCATTCAACGAACTAATATCAAACAATCTAATGACTCCGAGCGAAGAATGGGCATTTATTACTTCTCTCAATTATAGAGATGCAGATGATAACGATGAGTTGATTAAATTATTATATACAACAAACTTGAGCAAGTACTTGAATGTTCAAAAGTTTGAGGAAGCTGAAAATATATTGAAAGAAGAATATGATTTGGGAGATAATTGCGACATATTATTAAGTCGGGCTGACTATCTTTATGTTCAATGCAATTTTGATGAGTGCTTAGTTACTTATGAAAAGATATTATCACAGGACCCGTATAATTTTAAAGTATTGCCAAATTATTTGAGTTGTTTGCATGAGCTTGGCGGTAAAAACAAGCTATTCTTGAAGGCACATCAACTAGCTGAGAATCATCCCAACAGTCCTATGACTTGGCTTTCTATCGGAGTGTATTATCTATCTATCAATAAAATTGCTGAGGCAAGAAAGTTCTTCAGTAAGGCAACATTGTTAAATCCAAACTTTGGCCACGCCTGGATTGGGTTTGCCCATACATTTGCAGCTGAAGGTGAACACGAACAAGCAATTAGTGCATATGCATTTGCTGCCAGATTATTCCCTGGTTCGCACTTACCAAACTTGTTCTTGGGAATGCAGCACCTACAAATGAATAACCTAAATTTGTCTGAAGAATACTTAATGGTTTCGTCTCAAATATGCAATTCTGACCCTTTGGTGCTAAATGAATTAGGAGTCATAAATTTCTATAAGAATGATTTAATGAGGGCAGAGCTCTATTTTCAGGAGGCTTTAGGGGCTGCGAAGCATTTAAACTCAGATTCTAAAATCTGGATTTCTATACACGCAAACTTGGGACATGTATTTAGAAAGGGCAATAGACTCCACAAGGCATTGGACTGTTTCAATCAGGTATTGAAAATAAGCCACGCCAACGATTCCAACATTCTCTCAGCCATGGGACTCATCTACTTGAAGTTAGGCAACATTTTCAAGGCAATTGATACCCTTCATGATGCACTTGCAATATCCCCTTCGGACCCAGTCGCATCCGACTTATTGAAGCGAGCATTGGAGTCTAACAGGGCCAATAGTTCCCAATTTTTAAGTAGCACCACTGACAAATTGTTGGAGTTGAACATGCCTACCTTGCAATATCGCTCCCGAAAAAACAAAACGAAGTCCAGTCCACATCTTGCAGATATTACTACTTCGAATAATAAGCTCATGACACCGTTAAACAGTAAAACTAAGATTCTATCGAACATTACCAGAAGAGATGACGTATCAGCCTCAAACTTATCTAGAGAGATTAGTGATCTGGCTGATACAAGAGATGTGAATCTACTTGTACAAGAGCTAAGAAAAGGAGAAGACTCTAGCGACGACGACGATGTAGTGATGGATATAGAAAGTGATTAGGTCCAGTATTCCAGTATTTATATACATAATGAATATATACTACCCGCATATACATCGATTGTTTTGGCTTATCACCTGATTGCAACCGCTTAATTATCTAAATAGGTACAAAATTAATAATAAACAAAAATACAATAGATTAAGTGTTAACTCGTTGTCTACATTGATATATAAATCTCCGCTATTCTATTATCTTGAATCAAACTTTATTGATTTAGGTGTAGCTGAATTTCTACTTCTTGGGTACCTAGAATTGAAGTTAATTAATTCTTTAGCACACCTAAGTGAACTACCCCTGCATAGGTATCATTTATTAATCAATTCATGAATCAGCGAAGGAATGAATACTCTCCAGCCTATATCTAAAAATCTGCAAGCAAATGAACTTCAAATACTAAACATTAATTTTAACCAAGATCAAGGATGCTTTGCTGTTGGTCATGAGACCGGGTTTTTGGTCTACAACACCAACCCAATTGACTTACGAGTAAAGAGAAGTTTTAATATGAACGGGAATGGTTCTGGAATTGGGCATATTACAATGCTTCATAGGACAAACTACTTGGCATTAGTAGGAGGTGGAAAAAATCCAAAGTTTGCCAATAATAAATTAGTCATATGGGACGATTTGAAAAGAAAAAATAGCTTGAACCTCGAGTTTATGAGTCCGGTTCTTAATGTTTTATTGTCAAGAATCAGGATTATAGTTGTTTTGAAGAATCAAGTTCTAGTATATGGATTTTCTTCGCCTCCCAAAAAGTTTGGTACATATGAAACAATCGATAATGAATATGGCTTAGCTGACCTATCGGTCAATTCGACCATGACAATAAGCAATAGCATGTCTGGGTCGCATTCATCGATAGCTTCATCTGTTTCTAATCATATTGCAAATGATAATAACAAATACCAGACTCTTGCATTCCCTGGTAGATCGGTAGGTCAAATCCAATTGGTTGATGTCTCACCTTCTGGTCAAGAAAAGAACTTAGTGAGCATAGTCAAGGCTCATAAGACAAAAATTCGGTGTCTTGCTGTAAATAGGTCTGGTACATTAGTTGCTTCTGCGTCTGAAACAGGTACAATTATCAGAATACATTCCACTCATAACACAGCATTATTATATGAATTCAGAAGAGGTCTAGACAGAGCTATAATTACTTCGATGAAGTTTTCTCATAATGATACAAAATTAGCTGTTTTATCAGATAAGAACACATTACATGTTTATCACATTGCTCCTATTACAAATACGTCAGGAGAGGCTAGTGATTTCTCAACGTATAAAGAAGCTTTTCCTGTAAATAGACAGCATTTATTGGGGAACATCACATTGCCAATCCCTATCCCAAAATACTTCAAGTCCACCTGGTCGTTTTGCTCTGTCAATACAAATAAATATCATGTTGGAGTTCCTGATAGCGATAGTATGAACGATATTGGAATTCTTGGATGGTCCGGAAATGATAGTATTATAATTGTTTGGCAAAATAAGAAAATATGGGAAAAATATGTTATTGTTGAAAAGAGCAATAAACCTTCAGGGGACATCAATGATGGACTTCTGGCTGGTAATCAAAGTAATTCTAATTGGGAAATTGTTAGATTTAATTGGAAGAGTCTTGACAATTTAGTCTAGTAATCTATGTATATCATTTATTTAATGAGGATACTATTAATAATATGCAAGCTATTTACAAATTGATTTAGTCAACTATTTCACACAATATTGGCTCATAGAGTTTCTTCTCTTTCTCTGACTGTACACTTTCCCATTTACGACCATGGAAATTTCTAACAAACCTCTGAGCATTTTCTCTATTCGCAAACCTGATTAAATTTAAATGCACTTGGTTAATAGGGTCGCTGACAATCGTAGTAAAGCAGTTGGAAATCTTTGGTATTGGAGCTAAATCATAGTCCCATAATAACTTGGGCAAAGCGTGTTTGGATAATCCAAATGGCAAATTTCTTACCAAAACCAGTGCTACTCGATTACTAGTATCAACCAAATCAGAAATAGGCCCATACAATGGATCTAAATCAAGAGTTTCATAGTTATCTCTCTTCTCATTAGACAATGCTATTATCTGATTTATTAATGTGGTCTTATTTTGTGAGTATTTGAAGATATTTTGTATTGGTGTGTTTCCGACGGTTTTCTCTATTCGTATTTTCTGATTGTTGAGCACATCATTGATTGAACTATCCAACAAGGGTGACGACATGTACTTCAACTCATTGGCTGTTGCAGAAACAAACTCAAAATTCAAATCGACCCCATTTATTTGTTTGCCCATGGTCTCTAACCAATAGACGCATGCATGCTTATAATTTGGAAATACCAAGTAATAGTATCCCGTGTGTAAGAGATTTGTTGGGTCCCTGGCTTTCACTGCCTTAAATTTAAGACCTTTTCTGAGCTCGTCAGATAAATAATACCGTCTTTCCCTATTAATTGGATAGATATTGTAGAAGTCATCATAGCTAATAAATGAATTCTGGCAATTAAATTTCAAGATATTTGATTTCTTCCGGACTGCACTTACGCTTGGTAAATCTCCAACAGCACTCTCTATAGGTTTTTGTTTCCATTCGTTTTCCATTAATCCATCGAGTATTGATCCTCCGACTCTTGAACTTGGGTCCGTTTGATCTTGCTGATACAAGAATTTGCTCACTATTGGCACTTTAGTTGCAATTTCTGTTGAAGTAGTTGTATATAATAAATTTAGTAGCCTATCAGAGGCCCCTTTTGATAGTTTCAGACTCATATACGTTTATTGGAGTATTCATAAACAGTTATTGCAAATATATAGTGGTTATTGTACTTTTGTTAACTTTTCAAAACCGATCACAAAACTGCCAATTTTTTGTCGTGAATAGCCTTCGGGATAAAATTAATACACAGTTCACTAAGATCAACATTGATAGTAAGGTGCTCTAAATTAAGAGGTGCTTGTTTAGATTAAATAAATAGATTCCTTAAACATTGTATCTTGGATTTTAGTTTAAGCGATCTATAAAAGTTTAATATTCAACGAATAATTTTTATCCGTTGTCCAACACACCCTCGTGCATCATCCTTAATAGTTATAAACTACGTGATTATCAGTTCTTGCTTTGAAACTATTGGTTCTTGGTACAAGTAAAATGTCCTCGGAAACTATATGGTCAAACAACGGTACTTCGCCGTTGCAAACGACAACTGGACCAAATCAATATCGAAGTGTTTTAGATCAAGTTGACCCTGAGGTGGCCAAGATGTTGGCCAGTGCTAACAATAATGCGAACGTCTCGACAGATGGTAACGACAACGGCCGCAGATTTTCGTTCAACGATGGTAGCGATATTAATGGAAACCTTTTTGGGTTCAAGAAAGGATCGTTATCAGCGATTACGGCGCCAGTGGGATCCTACGCTGGCAGTAACAATGGAAGTAACACAGGCCCTCAACGTTTGAACTTTGGGACTGCGTCAATTAGTGGGGGTATTGCTAGTAGGCATCCACCACAAGACAGTTTCTTTCAGAAGTTTTCCTCGGTTGCTGATGCTACTAGAGATATAGAATTGTCCAACAACTTGGGAAAAATATCTTTAGACGCACCGCACTCAAGAAGAACTAGTTTTAACAATGCTGAATCTTCTAACAATATGAATACGTTGAGTGAAGTGGGCATTTTGGGTACTCCCCATGGCTCTTTAAATGAAAATTTGAATATGCCTATGCCTAGAGCTTCGAGGCATCAATCAATCAGTGAAAAGATTGATAACTATAACAATAGCTCGCCGATTCAGGCTAGTGCTGCTTTATCAGTAAATTCTGATTTGAACAATACTGCCAACGATCAAACTTCAACAAAACCCCCTCAGAGTCATCACAACTTCTGGAACCCTGCTACAGCTACCTCATTTACTCCTAATAATTCTTATGGCTATTTTATGGAGAATAATGGTCTACAAGGAGTTCCTGTTCCACCCCAAAATTTCAATCCTTACAATCGTAATGGTCCGATCGTCCCACCCATCAGCCCTCCACCGTTCATGATTCCTTCTCCAGTGACGCAGTTTATGGATCCTGGATTATATAGTATGATGAATTATGATCCTAATAAAGAAGGAACTGAAGATGAAAATGAAGATAATAAAGATACAAGTGAAGAAGCCAAAAAAAGTGACTCAAATGATCCTGAAGCGCTACAAAATGAAGTACCAAGAAACGGACATACTCCTGGTATAGGATTAATGAATCGCCCGACTCCTGGAGGACCTGGATTTATGTTTCAACCCTTCAACCCTTATCCTATTTATCAACAACCGCCTCGTCCAATGGGTATGTCTCCAGTTAATGCTCATTCTTCTGAAAATTCTAACCAGAATAGTGGAAATTCATTGTTTGAGGATAGTGGTATGCGAAATGCACCCCCAGCCCAACAGATACGAACTCAAAACTCTAATTCTTCAAATGGAAACAAACGTAAAGGCAATTCAAGAAATGCTTCGTCGTCCGGTAAAGGCACTAATCATATCTATAGATCGCCTTTACTTGAAGAAATACGTTCTAATTTCAAGGGCAAGGAATACTATTTGAAGGATATCTATGGACATGCTGTTGAATTCACTAAGGATCAACATGGGTCAAGGTTCATTCAACAGAAATTACCAGAATCGAGTGACGAAGAAAAGGAAGTAATTTTTAATGAAATTAGAGACATATCTTACGATTTAATGACTGATGTTTTTGGTAACTATGTTATACAGAAGTACTTTGAACATGGTTCTCCTATTCAAAAAAAGATATTATTAGATTGCATGATTGGTCATATTTATGAGTTATCCTTGCAGACATTCGGATGTCGTGTTGTGCAGAGGGCCCTCGAGGCAATTGATTTAGATGGGCAAATCCAGATTATTGAAGAATTGAAAGATTATATTTTAGTATGTGCCAAGGATCAAAATGGTAATCATGTAATCCAAAAGTCTATTGAAACAATTCCTTTTGAAAGAATTAAATTTGTTTTAGAATCATTAGATAATCAAATATATCATTTGTCAACACATCCATATGGTTGCAGGGTGATTCAACGTTTATTAGAACATTCAAATGCTGAAGAAAGAAAGAAAATTTTAGGAGAATTAAATAGATTTATCTTTTATTTGATTCAGGATCAATATGGTAACTATGTCATGCAACATACGTTAGAACGTGGCAATCCT
This sequence comes from Debaryomyces nepalensis, assembly GCA_030583445.1. Taxonomy (NCBI): domain Eukaryota; kingdom Fungi; phylum Ascomycota; class Pichiomycetes; order Serinales; family Debaryomycetaceae; genus Debaryomyces; species Debaryomyces nepalensis. The sequence goes on along the minus strand of JAJMIM010000005.1, from coordinate 328,599 downwards.
GAAGATAGAGAGGAGATATTGAAGGTTGTATTAGGATCAGTCGTAAACTTTTCCAAGCACAAATTTGCTTCCAATGTAATTGAAAAATGTATTAAGTTTGGTACTTTGGACCAAAGAAGAAGAATACTTCATGAAGTCATGCTTGGAAATGAGGATTACAGTGTTGAGACTGTTAGTGATGATTCAGCCTTGGCGTTGATGATGAAAGATCAATATGCAAACTATGTTATCCAAAAGTTGGTGGAAGGCTTCGATGCTAAAAGCGATGAAAAGAAGATTTTGGTTGTTAAATTAAGGCAATATTTAAAGCAAATTTCTTCTAAAAACAATTATGGAAAGCATTTGGCTTCAGTTGAGAAAATGATTATAGTTGCAGAAACAGCGCTAATAGAAGCGGAAAGAAGCACATAAGATTGACATCTAACAAACTTGTCGTACATTTTAAGATTCTCTCTAAAGACATGGACAATAATTTTACCTGAGCTTCATGAAGGAGATATCTTTCCAGTGATGAATGATACGACGTGGTATTATGTTAATTTTAATTGTCTTCCCCTTTGTGTATATAGTGTTTCTCTAATAATTAAATTATACGTTTAGCTTTCTTTTTTTTTTTACTGTCAATATTCTTACTGCTAATAATTTTGTATATATGTGTTTATAATTAAATTTTTTTTTACAATACCGTAGTTCATAAAAAAATATGTTTGAAATATAGAATTAAATATCATAAAACCGATAAACTGATTGCCCGCATATTTGACAACATAATAACATACTTTTAAAACCATACCTTAATATTACCCTAAAGCTGGACATCCTTGAATCCTGCAACTAGCCTCAAATGGAACTTTTCCCAATCATTATCCTGACAATCATTGTCTCCAATTTCAGACCTATATATTTCCTTAATCTTCTCACATTCGATTGCCTTAGGTAATTCATTTTGCCGTATAGATACAACAAAGTCGTATAATGTTACCCATTTCAATAATTTTGATTCGGTGATAAAATCAGAGGAGTTTAATTCCTTATCGGTAATCGTTACAATCTTAGAAGAATCTGAAGACAAAATCTTTTGTTGCAAATTCAACTCCTTCTTCAAAGGCTTAGGATGCAAAATATCCTCATCATCGGAAGCCACCAAGGAGCTGGGGATAGATGAGTCAGTTTGCATGTCAAAGCTTTTTCTTAGCTGATTCAAGCTCAACAAAGAAGAAGAATTGGTGTGCACCGAAAGTGATTCTGGACTAAACACATCACTTGTTGGAATCTTAATATTCAAATGGCTCAATTGGGCGCCGATAGACCCACCTGGATGCTTTATAGAAAACATTTTCTTTCTTTTTGCTGCATCCTCCTCTATCATTTCCGAAAGTGCTAAAATAGTTGCATCTGCTAATGCCATAGATAACGTCGCCGAAACTGTAGGGGCTGGTATCCCATGGATAGACTCTTCATTCAAGTGCGTAGGTAACTCAGCATATAGCAATGACTTGATTTGATGCTGGTTACTCAATTTTGAATTCTTATTGCATGTTAAAAGGATAATTGGAATTGAAGGCGAAATATGTGGTAACAACTGTAATAGCTCGGGCGTGTTACCGCTAGCAGTAACAAATATCAAAGCATCATTATCTCTTAATATTCCAAGATCACCATGCAAACCTTCCGATGGGTGTAGTGCGGCCGATTGAATAGATAACGAATTTAAAGTAGCCACTAATTTGTTACTGATTTTGAAGCTTTTACCTATTCCCGATATCACAACCTTGCCTCCTCTTAATATGCTCTGAAATAATATTTCCAACGAGTTCAATAAATTAATTTGGGAATATCCTAATGAGCCATATTGGTCAACCAAATGGCTCATTGCCTCACTTTGACCTCCCAACGACTTATTTATCGAGTGTAAAGCTTTCTCCGCTCTTCTTTCATAAACACAAGTGTCCATTCTTATTGATATCCCATAAACTACTCTTTTTCCTTACAATATCGTTATGATCTTGCCATCGATGCTTTTATCAACTCATGCGATTACTAATTTTTAATCTAGCCCGCGCAATTTTTTTCCGTCATTCGCAATAACCGTTGACGGAACAAATTATGACTTTGCATATACGTTAATCGCTCTATTAAATAATTAAACAATACTATAAAACGCGATATGACTATTTATAATATATTAAATGCAATATTAAGTGTAGGAATTGAATTCTAAAGCAGTGAATAATTCGTTTTCGTCTTGAGAGATGTACTCGTACTTGTCAGTGACTTCTGCGGTACTAAAATCTCGCGTGGCAGGGTTCAGATGAGAATTGAATTGCAACTGTTCGAGGAAGGCCTGGGTAGTATTGGTATTGGTCGAAGACTTTGCAGTAGTGTTCATATTTCTATACTGCTCTTCCTTTAAGTTTTCGTGGCTTTGCGTCGTTTTCTCCTTCAAGGTGTCGATTTGTCTGACTCTTTGAGCCCAATTGGTCGTATATGAGCGAGCCACACTTGAATGCCACACAGATGCAAATAAGTCTGCCGTCAATGCTAAATTTCGGATAAATATTGGCAATTGGTCTTCGGAGATTATCTTGAAGTGGCATGTTGCGAATACGCCTGGCACACCCGATCTTCTGTAAGTTTTGACTTTGAAATATTTCTGATAGTGGGATCCGACGTAACTATTACTTGCTCCTTCCAGAATTTGAGGGGTTGACGAGTTCGATTCAAACGTGCCAATGCCCCCCTTCGAAGAAACAAGAGTTGTCGAAGGGGAATGTGAAGAAATGACAATATTCAAAAAATTGAATTGAGACTTTATGATATTAAAATTGAAGGGAAGTCCTGATTCGTCAAAAAAGATGTTGACATAGTTATTGCCAATATGCCTCTTTTTGAAGTCGAAGTATTTGTCATTTTCGTTTTGAGCCATCATAGTTGCAGTGTGAAAAATCAATTGGGTAGTCTTATCACTCCAGAAAATAGCGTATTCACCATCCGTATTATTTTCGTTGTCTAGTCCCCCGAGATAGACATCATTACAATCCTTCAACTTTATTACTCTTCCGAGGTTGTCTAATAAGTGTTGATAGTCCTGTGATCCGATTTTATTACCTAATATTTCGATCTCTTCTGCTTGGTTTGGTCCTATATACAATAGACCAACTTTATGATATTCAATTACTGGTATCCTATCGAGCACCGCGAGTGCCCTAGACGTTCCTGGATCGTCAAGCAATGGTAAAGGTTTAGATCTACTATCCTTATCCAAAGTGCTAAACATTTGTAATAACATGTGGTTCGAATTGAAAATTGCTTTTAAATTATTGTCGTTCGAGGTGCTAGGTTTCGTTATTGACATCCACTCAGGGATCATTGATTTTTCCAAATTAACTTGAAAGATCGAAACACCAGTTGGTCGCCTAAACGTAAACAATGATTCTCCCGTTATCATATCAGTATCAATACTAATGATTGTACTACCCAGAATCCATTTATTTGTGCTTAAATAGTTTTCATGGCCTGAAACGCTTGTCTTTTTCAAAAATGTCTCCATAACTCGAGCTGGATTCATTATCTTTAAAGGCACATCTGAATAGGTAAATCTGTAAATTAAATCCAAATATGCTAGAGTTTGGTCATTTAACAGCTTACCGTCGTCGCTTAATAAAATCAAGTTTTTAATTAAAAATGATGACACTTGATTCCTTTCGCTGATATGCATCATTAGAAACCAACTTGAAATAACGTTATATGATAAGGCCGATAAGTATTCTGAAAGTATTGGAGTAATCTTAGTAGCTTGCGTCGTTGGAGCTTGCTCGACTTCTGCATCCACTCCGTGCGCTTGAATGATATCATTTTGGGATTCGCTACCAGTTTCACGTCCCTTAATATCTTCCGAAAATTCGATGTATTTGAAAGCAATTGCGAACACTCGCTTGTATTCATCAATGGTAAAATTGGATGTTAATGCTGGTAGATGAATCAATGACATCAAGAACTCTAAGGTATGAGAACTTGCAAATGCACTTGTTACTCTGGTCTGTAATTTGGATAAAATAGCAGGTAACGACTTCTTAATTGACAATGGTATTTCATAACAGCATATGGTTAATATATTGATACATGGAATCGCAGTTTTTTCCCAGGATCCTAGGCCAAAAAGCAATGCCTTGATTATTTGATCTTCATCATATTTAGAAAAAATATCGTGGTATCCTAACAACGCTGATAATGTCCTAACAAAAGCAACTTGTAAATTGGCTTTTGTTATATGTTCAGGGAAAGATATGCTTCTCGGCAAATTAAGCATTAATTGGTCGCAAACAATAGACTTTAATTTGATAATCTCTTCATTATTATTCAAAAATAAAGTCATGTTTGCTAGTTGTGAACAGAAATGGGCCCAAATATAAGAATAAACTTCCCAATTAATAAAGTTTGACATGATCTCTAAGACTATTGCAAACCATTGTGATATATCAATCGTGCATTCATCCTCAGTAAAAATCAACTTCATAGCCCTAGGGTTGAATAATTTTAGACTTCTAGATGGTTGGTTAAAATAATGCTCTGGTAAATACTCAAGGGACTCGGGATATGTCCACTGGAACTCCTTGTTTGTATCAAAATCAATATCCTGAATATTTCTACCAAAAGTAGTAGCTAAACCATCCATATCAAGGGGTCTATTGAAAAAGATAAACCTTTCACTTGTGGCTCTTAACCGAACTAAGCATCTGGATAATATTAATAATATATCGGTATCTTCTACAGCCAATGCATACTTGCATATTATTATTATTAATCGAAACATTTCTTGAGCCTTATGTCCATCTTCAGTTGAAGAAATTAAAAAAACCCGAACAATAGATTCGGTAATTATTCTTAAAAATGATGGCGAGAACTGGGTATGCTGATCATTGGCACCACTAGTTTGAGATATTGATCCTAGCGAGCTAATTGTCGCCAAACTTATACGTCTCTCGGTATTATTTTTTACTTGGAATCCTGGCATAAATACTTTAGACAATTCTTGAAAAAACGACAACAGGCACTTCATTGCAATGTCTGCAAGAAAGTTATCTGCTAGAAATTTTGCAACTTTCTCATCTTTTTCCGCTATCGATTTTCTAAAAATATCAAAAATGACAGCATAGGGAATCATACTTTCATCAACAATTGAGAGTGAAATATCGTGAGCCTCTTTTAAAACCCTTAAAGTTTCAAGTCGTATATCGGTAATTTTTTCTTGCTCCAAGTGTTCACTTCTCAGTTTTGAAGAGTTATGTATGAGCCATGGAAAATAAAATTTATCTAAAAGATTGGTCCAATTATCCCTCCAGAAAGGACTTAATACAGTGCATAATTTTTCTTCGGAATAATAATTTAGCACAAACCTGATATTATTCATAGATAAATACTCATAGTGAATCATAAAGAAGTTAACTAATTTTTCTTTTGGAGCGTGTAATTCGTGGGCTTCGTATAGTTCTTGTAAGGAGAAACATATTGATTTTAAGTAACTAATATCTTGTTCGGAATTTAATTTCAAGCATGCCAAAACATCAAACATCGAGAAACTGTTCGAATACCATAAATGAAAGGGTAATAACTTATCCAAAGAAACCTTTGCATTCAATTTTTCGTCAAATTGTTTTGAGAAAATTCTATCAAAAGAACGTAAAAACGCAGTATTAATAATAGGGACGTTGTACGATATTGTACTTTGGACAGTCTTAAATATCAATATATGAAATCCGCCTATTAATGGTCTGTCCTCTGAACAACACGTAATTAAAATCTTTTCTAATAACTGAATTGATCCCAAGCAATTAATTAAAGATTTATTTGCTTCTCTAGTACTATTATGAGAATTAATGGTTACGTTTGATTTCACTGAAGATAGTAGATTCGAATAATTATTAGATTCCATAGTTCTATAATGTTGAACATCAATATTCAGAATAATATCACAGATTGTAGATATCACAACTTGCATCATCAGCCCCTCACATATGCAATTAATTAATTCCCAAGTCAAATTTGTTAATGCATGGCTTGTTCCATAAATAGATGAAAGATACTCTATAATCCCTGTAAAACATTTCATTGGAATGCTACCAAATAGAACTATCGCCTGCAATAAATCCAAGCAGCCAATTATAATTCGTGGATTACTTGTCCTAGATGCAATTGTCAAGATTTGAAATACAATCGAGGTGACAGTGTTCTCATCAATGAAACTAAAACTGAATTTAAGACAATTTTTGGTAAACCCTATAATCTCCATTAAGTTCTGAAAGGTGCTGTCATCCAGTAGAGTTTCTTGGTCGTCTCTATCGGTATAATACTTTGCTGATTTTCCTAATATATATAGACACAGTTCAATAAACTTACCCAAGTTTTTATCTTTATCATAAATGATGAAATCGTGAATATCTTTCCCATCGTTAGTCAATTCTTTTAAGGCCTTAAAGAATAAGTCTAGCTCCGGGTCTATCTTACTTTCGCTCAATTGGCAGAAGTTAGCAATATCCTTGTAGTACATGAGCTTTATACTAAGAGACAAAGTGTCATCTTGCTTTATACACTCTATGAGCAATTCAAGGGTTATTCGCCTGATATACGACTGGACTCCACTATCGCACATATCTCTAGCCAAATACCAAATCTCTGGAACAGAAGAAATTGCATAGGATCGAAGCGATTCAGTAATCTTTGATGCAGCCGAGGCTCTTCGTGGCAATGGGCCACTTTGGAGTTGGTGTAATAGTTTCTGCTGGTCACTTCCGCCACCAATGACAGTAGGATTTATCAGTATTGGTGCATTGCTGCTGGATGACGACTTTAATGATTTAGATAACGATTTAAAAACATTTCCAATACCCGATGACCTTCCAAAAGACGGATGGTGAGTAGACATTTTTATACTGCAATAACATAAACCTGATCTTAGCTTACACCCTTAGCTATAAACTAGCAATCAATTAAACAAATTATTGTATACTATGAGTGGTACTTGATATTGGCCTTATTTTGTTCAAAAAGTTTCAAAATCATATTGATGCGCGGAACTCAGTTTTACGTCAAATCTATTAAAATTAAATGTATGAATAAATATGTAAATACCTAACACCAGAAACGATAAACTCTATAGTATAAAGGCTTTGTGCGTAATATTTTTCTTTCCTCTTCTAATTCTTCCTTTAATGCCTCCAAATCAGTTTCTCTACGTCCAACATCAACGTCTATATCTTTGGCTCGAATACAAATAATCCAGTTCCTTTTCCAGACCTTGTGTCCAAAGTAGAAAACAATTAACACAACGAAACCCAAATAGCTTTGGAAGAAACCCTCTGCACTTGGTGATTCTCCCAATGGAAACAAGGAAACCCAAAATTCAGCTATCAAAACTAAAGTGTTCAAGGTGGCACCATAAATTGATCCAATCACACCAGTCTGCGATTTGAAACTTAATTCATCGGTGGACCTTCCCTTTACGTATAATGCCCGTCTAAATCTGATATGAGCTATGCAAATGGACCACCAAGTGAAAATTGAACTCAAACCACTGATCAGTAGCAACCAGTTGAAAACGTCTTCCTGTTTACCACTTGCAGCAATAAAACTTAATAAGCCAAAAGCATTTGTAATTATAATTGCAACTAAAGGCCTTCCTGCTCTATCGATGTACCCACAGATTTTTGGAGCCAATCCTTGCTCAGATAAAGCAGCTAAAGTTCTGGAAGTTGCATAAACAGAAGACGATCCTACCGATATGACCGAAATCAAAATAACAGCGTTCATCACCGATGGCAAACCGCTAATACCACCGTTCTTAATTGCAATAACAAATGGAGAAGCGGTCACATCGACAGAGCTTGCACCTAATAATCTGTCTGAATTATAAGGAACTAAGAAACATATCAATGTCAAAGAAATCATGTAGAACATCAAAATTCTCCAGAAAACTTGCTTGGTTGCTCTAGGTAACGTAACCCTAGGATTATCTGCCTCAGCAGCAGTCAATCCAACTAATTCTGTACCCCCAAAGGAGAATGCAGAAGTAACAAAGACTGAACTGACACCCTTAAATCCATTAGCAAACAACCCAGGATCATGCCAGTATTTTGCTCCTACATAGTGACCATTAGGTGCACCACCTGCTGCAATAACAATCGAAACAATAATAAATCCAATAACTGCAAGCACCTTAACCGATGAGAAAATAAACTCTGCTTCCCCATAAGCCTTTACCCCAAAAAAGTTAATTGAAATAACAAGTAAATAGAAAATGAGCACCCAAACGTCTGCATTGACAGAAGTTATCCAATATGTCATTGTAATGGATCCTGCAACAAGCTCTAAAGGCAATAAAACCAAAAACTGGAAAAAATAGTTCCATGCAACTGCAAATCCAACAGATGGGTCGATAAATCTACTAGCATAAACGTTAAAAGACCCAGATATAGGAAATGCTACAGCCAACTCTCCCATAGCTTGAATCGTGCAGAAAATAGCTGATCCAGTCAACGCCCACGCGATCAATATACCCAACGGACCACCAGTATATAATGCAGATCCTGAACCAATGAAAAGTCCAGTCCCAATCGATGATCCTATAGCGATCATCTGCAAATGTCTGGACTTCAATTTTCTTTTTAAGGGTGACTTGGCGGTCCTGAGGTTCCCTTTCTGTACATCGTCCAATTTTTCAAGGTCTGCTTCTTCCTCTTCTTCATAGCCTTCGTACCTTTTGAAAGAGTCTTTGAACGATTGCCATTTATTGTGCTCTTTTTTTTCGCCAAAACCGGACGAATGACTTGACACTCCATTAGATAATGGAATACTATCACTATTAGTCGAATCAGATTCTTTAGCTTCCATTAGGTTCTTGTCTATATGAATTTCATCTACTTTTCATAGTATGAAAAGTATTTAAAGTATTTTTTTTTTCTTTTTAATTCAGTACACGGCATCTGCAACAAAAAATAATTCGCAACAAAATACATGAGTCAGAGAATGCAATAAATATATCCAATATCTATTATGAAATGTTAAATAAAATTCTAAAGAAACCTTAGTAAATTTAGCCAAAAATATATAAACCAAAGAAATAAACGACGGTAAAATCGGTACCACAATTTAACCATAAAGCAAATCAACAATGTAACAAAACCCACCACCCCACGTAATCTTTTGAAGTAATCTCCTAAGCCAAACAGGTTTAAGTTTAAGGAAGACATTTCCACAATTATATCCCTCACTTTCGACACCTATTCCCCACTTAATATTCTCTCTAACGTTGCAGCCGTTCCAAAAGTTCCACCACTTATGCCTCTCGCAAGTTTTCAATCTAACCAAGTTTTTCATCAAGGGACCGGATGGGCCCGAAATATACTTGTATCCTCCTATGAACAGGTGTTTTTGACGAGGATCATCATCTGGTAATTTTTTATCTCCCCAGTGGCCAGTGAACGACAACCAGTTTCCATATTCTAACTCTCTGCCACGGTGCCTTGAATTCGTATTGTTCTCAACGGGATATACAAACACACCGTCGTAGGAATATGCCAAGTAGTTCTTAGTTGGATTCCATAAAGGTCCTCTATCAGTGAAATCAGATAGAATCCCGTAGGGCAAATCGTGAGGATGCTGTCCTACAGAAACATAGTTTGCATGCGTTCCTCTGGCAGAAAATATAATCGGATGAGTTTCGTCAATCTCCCATTTTTCCAAGTTGTGATAGTAGTAAGCCCCTCCACCACCGTGGGCAGACATCCAGACAATCACAGGCTCGCCGTTGTAGAATCTTACCAATGAATGCTCCCAATCACCTACATGGTTACCGTATGGGCCAGATCCCATGACAAATGGGCCCAAATTAAACGAGTAGAAGTAGAACCAGTACGCATCAACCCATCCATTACCCTTGTCAACCACAATCAATGTTGCAGGTGCGTCCCTGATCTCTCCGTCGATTAATGATGGCTTGTTCTTTAAGCCAGTAATCCAATGAGGGTCTTTATCAAAATCAGTCCTCGACAGCAAAAATATCTCCGGCAAATTAGGCAATTGTGACAACTTGTTGATATCCATTTTTTCTTCGGTACCCTCGATAATGCTTCCATTGTCATACGTCACAAAAAAGTTAGTCACGTAATCCTTGATATCATATGGCAAATATCTTTCCTCTGTGTATAAATGAACTAATGGCGCATAGTCAATAGCGTACTGCGGTATTTCTCCATTCTTCAACGTCCTTTCTTCCTTCGTAGGATGGCTCAGTATTGGTGGAAAGTTCCTTGTAGGGGATTTTAGAAGGTTATTTATTTCAACCTTTTCTGATTTCACAGTATTCATAATGTAGCTGTTTGCTGTTGACCATCGGGGAACCGACGTCGACTCTGTCGCAAACACTAACGCTATTATGGATAACCAGTATAATATTATCATTGTACTTTCTTTGCGCCCTAAGGCTTAAATACATACAACTAAAGAATATATTGTTGCTGTATGTTCTAATTATCGGATTGTGTCGGTATATTTCTTTTGATCATCATGTGTTATGTGCAGGTCTTATCAATTACAGGCATTAGAAACCTATGGTCAATGGGCACTATCTATTAATTATATCATGTATGTATAAAGATTCTTATCTAATAAATTAAAAGACAAAGACTTGATCGCCCAACTTTGAAACTGGTCTTGCCTTTTGATAACCCAATCCAACGGCAGCCTTTTTCATGGCACTGATCATAGGTGGTGGGCCACACAATAATAAGTTTGTAGAATCGGTAGCCTTTGGTAAGTGCTTTTCCATGATTTCGGGGGTAACAAATCCAACACCTCCAGTCCAACCTTCTGGGGCGTTGTTCAAAACGTAGTAAATCTGGAGTCTGTCTGCATGTTGTCTAGCCATTTTGTCTAACTCTTCCTTCAATAAGATGTCGTCTTCGGAAACATTAGCGTATACCAAGCTGATCTTAGTCTTGTCTTCTGGGTTTCTCAAAATTGCAGTCAAGATCTGGTACATTGGTGTGATTCCAGTACCACCTGCGATCATACCAAAACTGTCAACCATACCAAGGGTGTAGGTGAAGAACCCCTTTGGACCCCTGACCTCAATGGTCTCTCCGATCTTCTTGGATTCGACATGTCTCGAGATGTTTCCGTTTTCGTACACCTTGATCAATAAATCAAAGTACCCCAATTCGTCGTCGGTCGAGATCGGCGTGTAAGATCTGACCACTTCTTTATCGTTGATAGTAGCACCGATCGAAATATGTTGACCGATTGGCAATCCCAATCTATCGGTCGATCTAGGTAAACCGAATCTGTACACGCATGTGTTGTGAGACACTCTAGTTTTTTCGATTAATGGGAACTTTTGGAATTCGTTTGGCTTCAATACTGGTGTATTTTTCCTGCTCAACTGGTAATAGTAGTAAGCAACGGCCGACAAAATAATCGACGCTACAGTAGCCACAATAACAAATGGATTTGGTTCTGGTTGAGACATCTTTCCTTTGCTACTAATATAACAATCTCACCGTTTTCGGAAAAACATAGACGTATATATACGTTTTGTTGGATTTTCGCAGTTGTGTTACCCGGAACGTTAATTTTTCACTTAGAGATGGAACATGAAGTCCTATCTTATCACATGAACCTGCTACATGTTCCCAATGTGGAGATGTATTAGAAAGGGGCCGAAACTACAACTAGACATGCAAAAGATATTTCATATGCCATTGCAGGTGAAAATATAGTCTATTAATTTGTATTTATTATGCATATTCACAAAAATGCTAGCATTTATGTACTCAAGCAGTATGTATTCGTTCGTTGCGTATGTACTCGTGTACTCGTGTATTCGTTGCGTCCACTAGTTTTATTTCTCGTTTTGCTCCGTGTTCTCTTCTTCTTCTTCTTCATCTTCTTCTTCCTCGGTATTTTTAACGTTCCATTGGCAGCTTATGTCCCAGCGAGACCCTTTCGCATTTATGCTCACATACTTAACAAACTTAAGCACGGATGGATCCCTCAACATTAAGCATAAAGAGTTCCACTTACACTGGCTTGTGTACAAGACACTGTCGTCGTTTGGATCGCTCGATTTATAGATGGCAGGGTCGTCATCTTCAAAATCACTGTCATCTCCTCCATTTAGGGCCATGCATAGCTCATAGCCCCCGTACTCACCCAGTTCCCAGTTCTTTGGGTTTATCGCAGTCGGGGTTAAGCTTAGAGTAGCTTCGAGCAATAGATTCAACTCGTCCGAATTTGGTCTGGCTAGATCTTTGTCTGTCTTCGTAGCGAGAATGAAGTCATGTCCTGGTCTGAAACGTCTAACTAATACTTGATCGCTAGTAGGAATCAAACCTGTAACCACCATCAACCACTTCCTAAATGCAGCTGACCTCAAAAAGGTACCAAGATCACTCAACTTCTTATCAACATTCTCAGTTGATGCTCTGTTGATAAGTTCAAAATTAGGCCCTTCTTGTGGTCCTACCTTGTTAATGTTTTTTATTCCTTCTTCCGAAGCCTCAAAACTATCCTTCCCATCCATGTACATAAACCTTTGCTTGTGTGGTGGCATCGAACATTTCCATGGGAAATTGATTTCTGAAGAAGTTTGCGGTGTCTTCTTCTCCATCTCGGTAATTTTAATAGCTTCTTTGAGTAGATTTGCAAACTCTTCATTCAAAACATCCTTAATCTCAACCACAGATTCCTCTAAAAATATTTCATTTAGTTTCTTAAAGTTTTGTTCTTGTAAATACAACGGATTCAAGTACTTCGATAAATACTTTATTTCTTCTTGTAAGAATTCACTATGATTTTCAATTAATTTTAACTCTTCCTTATGAATATCATTCCTAAATGGTTTTGGAAAGTCGAATTCTTGCAACTCTTTGCTCTGCAACTGCTGTAACGTACTTCTGGAAGTCGTCTCCTCTTGCTCGCCAGGAATAAAACCTGGTTCTCCTTCTTGTGGGATGTGAAACCAACCCTGAATTGACAATCTTTGCTTATCAACTCTCACTTCCTCGACATCATGAAAAGACAAGCCTGGCTGTACAGTGAAAAAAGCAATTTGATTAAATTGTGGAACCAACTTAACCTCGTAGTCCGTTTTTGGAACGTTTGGCACAATTGCTGGGAATAATCTCAAACCACCACCATAATGCGGTTTCCAGGTCTTATCTGGGTCTGGCAAATAAAGAATAAAACTGACTCTTCTAGACCCAATAACATCGTCGTGTGTTAATAAATGGCATCCCTTTGTGTATGTATTTATCGACATATCCGTCTTGACACCGCTAAGCTTTCCACATCCCGTCATCTTGGAAACTGCATCTCGAAATTCTTCGGAATATATTGCAGAACGCAATTTGTACAACGATGGTAATCTTGATAAGTCGTTCCAATCCAATCCTGATAAATTTGCTAAGTCCCCAGACTGGTAAACTTTATATATATCTGTCTCTTTCTTGGTGAAAGCAATTTCGCTTAATACTTCCTTACGCACTTGTCTTAACAACGTATCATCTATGAGCTCTTTAATTGTTCCCCAACGAAATGGCTCACTATTCTTTACTTGTTCCTCTATGTCTTCCTGGAATTTTTCATTCCAAATTTGTGGGTTAAACAATCCGTGTATATCTTCTTTACTATATACATCATTCAACCTCTTATTAGTACCATCTTCTTTCTCTTCAGTGGGTCTCTTTCCTGACATGGTTGAACGTAGACTTGATCCTGTGTAGCTATCTATATAAGCATCTCAAATCATAAATAGCCTGAAAAATTTCGTTCAATCACGTGTGCCTGTACCGGCAATCTTCTATTGACTCATGGTGAATCATATAATTTTCAAATCCTAATATAATTAGTTTAATTCTACTTTATAACAAAATCAAGTATATCTATATACGTTTATTTAAAGAATTCTATAATCTGTATGGTAAACATATAAAATGGTCAGTTCACCTCCATTATCAGCCCTGTCGTACAATTCTGTTCTTGATTTCAAGAAAGTTAAAGCTTCCAACTGGATTATTCAAAAATTCGGTGGTACATCAGTTGGTAAATTTCCAGAAAATATTGTGGATGATATAGCCAAGGTATTTAGCAGACAAAACAGAGTTGCAGTAGTTTGCTCCGCAAGATCATCTAATACAAAAAGTGAAGGAACAACCTCAAGGTTGATCAAATGTGCAGACTTAGCGTCTGAAAATGGAGATTTCGCTTCGTTATTGAAGGTTATTGAAGACGACCATGTCGAGAATGCTAGAAACCGTCTTAGTGATCAGAAAATCCAAGAAGATTTGATAGAAAAATCACTGAAAGAATTGGAAAGGGCCTATGAATTGTTGAAAGCATGTCAAGTCATTGGAGAAATCAGTCCTAGGACATTAGACTCAATTATGTCCGTCGGTGAAAAGCTTTCGTGTCTTTTCATGGCAGCTATTATGAACGATCGTGGATTGAAAGCGGAATATATTGATTTATCTGATATCATTCCATTAGATTATGATTTCACTAATGGTTTTGATGAAAATTTCTACAAATTCCTCTCTACCGAGTTAGGTAAAAAAGTATCCTCTCTTGATACTGACGTTGTTCCCGTTCTCACTGGTTACTTCGGGGTTGTCCCTGGTGGATTATTGAACGGGGTTGGCAGAGGCTACACAGATTTGTGTGCAGCATTGATTGCTGTTGGCACCCACGCGGAAGAATTACAAATTTGGAAAGAAGTTGATGGTATATTTACTGCTGATCCTAGAAAAGTTCCAAATGCTAGACTTTTAGATAGTGTAACGCCTGAAGAAGCTGCCGAGTTGACTTACTATGGATCTGAAGTCATTCATCCTTTTACTATGGAACAAGTTATCAAAGCTAAAATTCCAATTAGAATCAAGAATGTCAAAAACCCAACTGGATCAGGTACTGTTATTTACCCAGATAACTTGGGTAGAAGAGGTGAAGAGACTCCTCCACATCCACCAGCAGCATATGAGACTTTACCTAACTCGTACATTACTACCCACAAGAAGAAATCCGCTACTGCTATTACGGCAAAGCAAGATATTGTTGTTATTAATGTTCATTCAAATAAAAAAACATTGTCACATGGCTTTTTAGCACACATCTTTACAACGTTGGACAACTTCAAGCTTGTTGTTGATTTGATTTCAACCTCAGAAGTCCATGTATCAATGGCGCTTCAGATACAACCAGATCAAGAAGCTCATTTAAAAAATGCATTAAAAGAATTGCGTAAAATGGGTACAGTTGATGTAACCAGAGAGATGACGATTATTTCTTTGGTTGGAAAACAAATGGTCAACTTTATTGGCATAGCAGGTAACATGTTCAAAGTGCTAGCTGATGAAAGAATTAACATTGAAATGATTTCCCAAGGTGCCAATGAAATAAATATATCTGCAGTTATTAATGCTAATGATACCTTACGAGCTTTGCAATCGATTCATGCTAAATTACTTGAAGGAAAGTACGATTTATTGGTTGATAGCGCAGTTGACTCCCGTTTAGAAGGTTTGAAATTGCAATAATTTCTATTCAATTATTTATCATTATCGTTTACAAAGCATATACTTTTCTGTTTGATTATAGAAGTAAATTTCTTCTCACTAATTTTTTTAAAAAAAGGTTTATAGACATTAATCATTTACATACATTCAAATATTTAGCTGTAGAATCGAAACAATGAACTGGTAAATAATACAATTAATCTAAATATCAAAATCCCCAGATTCACGATTATTACTATCACCCCCAGACAACTTGGCATTTTCTTCAATAAATCCTTCCATATCCCCTATCATGCCACCTAATAATTCTGCAGCCAACTTATGGTAAGCTAATTGAGCCTTAACGAGCTCAAGGAATTCCTCCAAAGGTTTAGCATTTTCTAAAACGTTTTGCAAAATATTAATTGCATCTTCGACTGTGTTCGCAAATTCATCTTCAGCATTCTCCATAATAACTCTCAAGTTGGGCTCTTTAGAAGGATTTGAACAGTTTGTTAAATTAACACGAGCTAAGTCGTAGTCAATTCTCTTTTGTTCAACCTTTTTTTGGATATTATTACTTTGAGATATCAATTGGCGTAAAGTGGTATTAAGAGGCTTATTGAACTTGGACTTGATCAATTGATCTTGGCCCAATCTTGCATTCCCGATCTTATTCAAATTCGATGAATACAAATCTAACCCTTTAACCAAAGGGTCCTGATTTTGTTCGCCAGAGGTTAGAACTGAACCATCTGTAGCCCTAGATAAAGCATGGTATAATGTTTTAGGAGGTTTGAATTCCCCAGTTGATGGGTTCACTAAAGCTGCTTGTGCTTCAGCTGGTGTGGTAGCCTTCGACAAATTAGAAACTCTATTGCTGAAATTTTTACCAAATTCCGTAAATGATTCTTGTAAGTTAGTTGGGTAGTCATAACTTTCATTTTCATAGTTTGTAGAAACTTTCAATACATTTTTATATAACTTTTCAATATTATTACATTTTTCGGCTAATTCTACGTATTCTGATGGTAGTTGACTAATATCGTCCGAATTGATTTTTCCCATCTTTTCTTGAACCATACGAGAGGTTCTCTGGGCTAATGGTAAAAACTCATTATTAAAATCATTACCCAATTTACCTCCTAAGTTCTTTAGGTCTTGAGTAAAACTCGAAAAATTGAATGACATTGCTTAATATTGCTAGGTATCGAAACTGAATAATTGTAATGGCTAACAAAAAAATAACAGCTCCTTATGTTTTAATTTCGAATCTCTAATCTGAGGAGGCGCACGAGACATTTTCCTGGTCTTTGATAATTAACCACTTCAATTTTTAGCCATAATTTAATTAGCTAATTGCTTGATTAAGATAACGCCTTATAAGTGTATCTATATTGTTGTTCATTATTTGCTCTTGTTAATTAGCTACTATACAATTATTAACTACATAAGTTCATCATTATCTAGAATTTCATCTTCCAAATAACTCATAGATTGACACGCTTTATATTCATCAATAACATTGACCACACTCTCTCTACATTCATTAAATAAATCAAGCACTCTCAATCTTTCCTCTTTATCGTTTGATTCTGTGTAGTAGTTAACGTAGGCCTCTCTTTTCGCTAACAAATCAAATTGTTTTACGATTTTGCTAAAGACGTGAATAATAGATGTGTTATTTGAAATCTGGATTCCATTCAAATTCATGCTCTTTTGGGGTGATTTATACCCGTTAATAAATGGTGACTTTTGGCAATTGACAACATGTACAGAAGAAGATGTCCAAGGGACAAATTCCACTCGTTGCTGAGCCCGGATAGAACCTTTGCGGATCTCCTGTTGATTCAAGTTATTACCTATCAAATAGTTCAACATGGAGATATATTTGATTGGTTCATTCACCTTGTTCATCTTGTATCTGTCATTCAATAATTCTAAGATAATATCGTGTTCATTCAAGTTAGTAAAGTTATACTTAGTTACCCGTTGGTCAAAGTTGGATAGGTTTGCAAATGGTGCAATGGACGCAGATAAGAATTTTAAATCTGGTGATGGTACCAACGTGGATAGAATAGATTCGTTCGAGCTATACATGTAAGTAGGGAATCTCAATGGATTAGACACACTGGCCAGGACAAATGATATCAATTTGTTTGCACCCTCGAAGGCACTATTACTCTTCTTGTTTAATGTGTCGTTAGATATTGACGAAGATATTCCAAATAAGGCATTCTCAATGCTGTTTAATGAGTCATTATCGAAAACGAATGTGCCATCACTGAAGTCAATTAATCTTTTCAAAGTCAACAATGTGTTATAGGGCTGAACTACGACGTCAGAAGTCTTGTCGTTCGAAGGAAATATCAGAAAAGTATTTATCATTTTCTTACTTCCATATCTGTCATTTAATAATTCAAGTAGCAAAGAACCTACACCTGAGCCCGTTCCCCCTGCCACACTGTGCATGAGTTGAAATGTTGATAAATTCTCACATTTATCACATTCTCGGTCAATCATATTTATTAGCTCTTCTTGGTACTGCAATCCATATGAATATCCATATTGCCAGTTGTTAGCGGCTCCATTTCCCTGATCACTAAGATGTATATTTCTTGGATTGAACATTGGCATTGCATTAGTACATTTGTTAATTACTGACGGTTCTAAATCAATAAGTATTGATCTTGGGGTATATTTGTCTGAACTTGATAGCGTGAAGAATAAGTCTGCCCTGTCTTGCCTATCCAACATAGGAGTCTTGGATATTTCGTTCTCATAACCTAATCCTTCGTTCTGGTAAGGTAGTACAGTTCCATCTGGTGATATTCCATGCTCCAAAGCTAACTGATTCCAGTATTGGAGACCTACCTGATTACCACACTGACCAGCTTGAAAGGTAATAGTCTCGCTATTTTAAAAGGTTAGTTAATGTATCACATATTATGAAATTCTACCTAAACACATACCCAGGCATATCTTTCTATATGGCTAATGCTTCTTTATGGCCTTCTAAGGTGCATCATATCATATTAACTAACGCGTTAATCATAACAAAGAAGTAATCAATCACGTGATTTGTGCTTTTGATGATGAACAAGAAGGCCTTCATCAAGAGAGAAACCGTAGAGCCAGAAGGCCGAACCACAAGTAACGAGATCTGAACATAATAAAAAATAGATATAATGTATATGCTACGTATACAAGTATTTGTATGTGTAGAAAATATACAAAAAAAATTAAGTGGACGAGACAGGAATCGAACCAGTGACCTTCTGCTTGCAAGGCAGACGCGCTACCAACTACGCCACACGCCCTTAACTTATTAATGTGAAGAAATATATATTATCATATATCTCAAGATGAACGATAACAGAAAGTCAATATCGCAATTGCTAAAGATTTCAACAGTCTATAATAGACACTCATTAGTCTAATAAGGTTGTAACGAAATTCGTACAATATGCTATTCAACTAGCAAGAACGATTGAGTGAAATTGGATAATTAAATGAAAAATTAGTTATACATATGTCTCATGATAGGATAGTAAATAACTTACGTATGGTTATGGGGTCGCCTTACTGAATTCCTTATTTTGGGAATAGCTGTTATATATTTTCATCTTGAAATCATTCTAAGAAGTAAATTCATATTGATCATTCAATCACTTCATTGATTCTTGACCTATATATAAGGCATTAATAATTTAGAATCGAGAAAGTTGTAACAAATTTGGAATAATTACAAAAATTATTGATTAGTGCGATAAACATATATTAATTTTACTAACTCATATGCAAAAGGATAACGAAAAATTTAAAAAATAGTGCTAAGCATGAAGAAAATGTAGGTTCAATTGGAAAAGCTTTCGCTTATTAAGCTGACCGGCAACAGTAAACGCTTCATAGAAATTGATACCCACATTGGAAAATATTGAGTATTAATGTGAAAAATAAATAATAAATCCTAGCAGCATATTGTTTAGAGAAAATAAGCAAAAAAAGTTGGGTAATAATTTTAAATTTTAGTAGATCATTGTGTGAAAACTTCATTAAATCTAGTAGTAAGATCTCTTTCTCTTCTTACAGGTTGGAGAAGTTCCACCAGTGGTAGTTGAAGTTGAAGTAGCCGAAGTTTTAGAGGTGCTGGAAGTTTTAGAACCACCAGAAGTAACAGTAGAAGTAGCACTAGAGCCATCACACTTGTCGAAAGCAGCAGCCAAGGCGTTGACAGCAACGGTCTTTAATGTGTCAAGAGTGAAGAATTGCTTGAATAAGGATGGAACTAAACCAGATTCCTTAATAGCCTCTATCAATTCTGGAAGGGTGATTGCGTCTTGTTCAAACATTTGCTTGATTAAATCAGCACCGTAAGATAAGAAATCCTTGTTGACTACTAATTCTTGAACGACTTGTGTACCTAAACCCGATTTCTTTAATGATTCCATCAATTCAGTAAGAACAGAATCATCGGTTTCACTGTCTGGAATTTGGGATGCAGTAGTAAGAGCCCTTTCAACTATCACATCTCTCTTGCTGTTACCGGAAATCTTGCTCTTAATCTTATCAAATAAGTCACTAATGTATGATCCAGCTAAATCGTAAATCTCACCGTAGAATTCACAATCGTTGATAAGATCTTCAATAACTTGAGCAGCTAATCCAGAGTTGTTTAATGAGGTGAACAAAGTAGTCAAGTTAATGGTACCATTCTTAACAAGGGCAATGATGACCTTCTTAGAAAGTGGACCAAAGTAATCATCGGTAGCAAAGTATAAAAGAATTTTAGCGGAAAGGTCAGTGTCCTTAATGTAACCTAAGACAGTGGTCACAATAGGGTAATCTCTTTCAGAAAGCTCATAAGATGGAGAAGCTTCTCTCTTAGCGTTGAATTCATTCAAAACAGCAATAGCGTTTTGAATTTGTT
Source organism: Debaryomyces nepalensis (assembly GCA_030583445.1). Lineage (NCBI taxonomy): Eukaryota > Fungi > Ascomycota > Pichiomycetes > Serinales > Debaryomycetaceae > Debaryomyces > Debaryomyces nepalensis. Next base: position 308,127 of record JAJMIM010000005.1, on the reverse strand, counting down.
CGGCATCTCTCTTACTAATAGTAGTGGTGGTTGGGGTACCAGCTGGTGCAGCGTGGATAGAAGCAGTTAATGCTAAGATTAATGCAGCGGAAGTAGTGGATAATTTCATTATAAAGCGATCTGTATTCCGTTTGGTGGGATTTTTCAGTCTGATTTTCTTCTGAAAATAGATGTTTGAATAGCTTAAACAATTGTTCTAAGTTCAAGACTTTTCCCACATATTTATATCAACTTGCAATGGGGAAGAAAATTTGAAAAAACCGCTTCTGTATTTCACTAACATTACTAGAAGAAGTGTTTACTAGAAGAGTAGAGTAATTTATTGCCTAATAAGGGCATGGCTTCTAGTTTTTCGTAAAAGTCCATAATAGATGGAGCTTCCTAGGTGCAAAAAATTTCCTAATGCGGTAAATAAATAAAATTGACCATTTAACGGATTAGGAAATTTTGATTATAGCTAAAAACATTAGGCTCGCTAGTTAACAGAGAAGCATTATTCGATATTACCATAATAGGTTATGAAACACATCGTCTAAAATCAAATTTATCAATTAAAATTACCAGGGTTCATCAGCTCAATAATATGATTTCTCCGCTAAGGCATGTTAACAATTGGGCCTATTTGGTTTGGTTTGAAGATATTCTGGGCTCACTTATTTTATCGAACATACTACAATAAGGTTATTTTTAAGCCATTCTACTTCAAGAGGTCTAATATTATTGTCAATAATCTGCTATCTTCATGAACATTGAGTAACAAGAGAGCTCTATTTTTAATAGCACTTTTATATTGTATTCGTAAAGCTGATGGAGAAATTCAATAAAGTTCTGCCTGGTGAATATAAATAGGAAGTGTTCTGCAATTACAGGAAAATTATTTAGATATGCTATGATTTAAGTGATATACCTCTAGTACATGGAAAGCAGGAAATGAATGTGAAAGTTTTAGTGCAGTATCGAATTAGGAAAAATTTACGATACAGGGATGTAACATGTATCTATGAGGAGTTTTTCGCTAGATTAGCCTATGATACAGAAAAAGAATAATGTTAACATTCATAAGCTGTTAAAGGAGTAATACCTACATGCAGTGATATTTCATGCCTCTTGAATCACTTCAGACTGTAGTACCACGATATGTCGAATTCAAGTGCTTCTAGATTTTAGAACGACATAATCGATGTAGAATGGAAATATTAATTATTGAGATAATGACAATGAGCAGGTCACTCAATCAGTGAAGTAATAATCTTCTTTAAATCGTCAATATATATCTGCTTAATCGTATAGGATTATTATGCGCTTGTTGTGCAACAATTGACTACTGTTCGCAATTCAGATACAGATGCTCTTGTTAATGTAAAAAGTCAACCTATTCTCAAATAAAACAGAAGATTGTAACTCAGACGTATTGAAAGTCTTCAATCTAGTATCTATAGATGAATAAAGGTTAATTGGTATAAGTTCGAATAAGAAGCACAACCATACTTCCAAATCCATTTAATATGGGACCATATACGGACTATAGACAGCCAATTACCTAAGAAAAAAAAGACAAGGAAGACAAATCGGAATTTCATATAGAGATATCCCACAGGTGATATATATCTTGATAAATATATAAACTATATATTGAAGAGTAGGAAAAGTTGCAATCAAATTGACGTGAAAAAAATCGCTTACTGCTTTAAAGTGCGAGCAATAAAATAACCCAAAGTACCTACATATATTTACCTTAATTGTTCACATATTAAATAATAGATTGCCAGACTACTAATATCTACTGCTTGCCGATTATTCAATTCAATGCTATACAGCGGAATCTCAATCTTATACCAGCTGCTAGCAGTCCTGATTGGGTTGTATTTAGCTATTCTATTCGTTGTAAATAGGATATCTAATGTAACGGTTAAGGCGTTGGGGTGGTTGGCTGTGAAACATGTTACGATAAGGACAAAGAAAGGTGAAGTTTACGTACGAAAAGTCAAGTTTACAGTCAACCTTTTTAGGAGCAGAGACTCTCCTTTAAAGTTATTTAATCTAGAATTTCATGACATGGAATTAAATGTGGTACAGTCGATCCCGGATGTTCAGGAGACCATGAAAACCAGGAGAAATGATGAGAATATTGAAACTGATATCCTTAAGGTCTTGAAATTTTGTGTACCGAAGAAGGTATTTGAAATAATCTTTAGAAGAAGAATATTCAATAAGTTTAATTTACATTTTTACAGATTTGCCATATACAATAAAGAATTTGATAATTCAAGGTATGCATTTTTTGATTATGCTAGACTTGAAAGTAACTTCAATGCAGAAGGTAGGGGCAGGTTAGTTGCTACAGTCATCAATGGGTATACACATAGTACAGATGTATCTGCTGAGAACAATGACACTAAATTTATTAGAAATGTTGAATTCTGCATCAATTTTAATACAGTGTTCAGCTGTATGATCAATTCACGAAGCAAATTGTTCCTTGAATTAAAGAATTTTGATATTTCGTTATCATTAGGGAGAATGTCATTGCCGTTAGATTGTATATTACCACACGCGAGAGACAACAAAAAAGATCAACTTCAACAGAGAAGCAAGGTTGATATAATTAAATTAAGTGAGAGTGTTTTAGAAGTCTTCTCATCTTTAGACATTAAATTTGAGGATTTTAGTGTCTTGTATCAAGATGTGAGAGTTCAAATTGCAAATTTGCAAACTGTCGCCTCCAAGTCTCACGATGTACATTTGAACAAAGAAGACCTTATGAATCTACTGATTTATATGACTTCTTGTAAAGTATTTCACAAGGAGGGACAATCACTTGAAATCCCTTCAAGCACTTTTGAAGTCAAATCCGATTTTGTAAGGGTTCTTAAAGCAATTTTGGAAGTTAAAAAAGGTGCAAATTGTTTCTCACAAAATAGTAAGCCTTTAGAGATTAGATCAGCGTTAACAATTACGAGGCCTGTTGTCGATATTTACTATGATCAACTTGAACATCTTTCCTTCGCCAATAATCCTCGTACAAGAGATCAAAATAGGAACAAGTTTGATCGCACTGGCTTCTTGGAAATTATTAATTATGTTTCGAACAAGATCCTTATTGTCGACACTACTGTCAATGTTCATTTACCTAAATTAGGAAGTAAGGAATTTCATAGAGGATCGCACCTGAATATTGTTGTGTCATGCTCCCTATTATCACTTTATCATAAGTTCCAATCACATAACTTCAAGAAAGGCATGCAAAGAGATACAGAAAAATTTAATATTGATGGATATTTCAAATTGAAATCCTTAAAGATAGATGTTGTTGATAATTTAATTCATTTATCCAGATCCAACTTATTATTATCTTACAATTTTCTAGAAAATAATTTATCTATTAGGTTAGCAAACAAGGAGGTCAAACTAAAATCGGTCAATGATATTATATTCCAGTTACTTCGAAAGCTAAGAGACTCAAATATTAAGCAGCATAATAAAATATTTGCTTCTGAGGAGTTTGAGAGAAGGAAACTGTTGCCTCTGATCAATTTAGGGAATACATGCCAGGAAAGATACATTGAATTATTTAACTTGCTACCACCGTTTATTTCATCTTTCAAATTCTCTAGTTCCAATATTGAAGCTGATATAATTTGCAAAGATGGATTACCTAAACATGTTGTCTTTGATGAAATGCTTCAGAAACATATAGATTTAGGCGAGTTTAAAAGGGGTATCTTTATTAAATTAAACGATATTGAATTTAATTATAAATACGCCAAAAAAGAAATTTCGTCATCAATCCGATCTACTCAGTGCTTTACAGTTAGCGAGTTTGCTAGTGAATTAGAAGATAACTCTGAATTTCAAGATGCTGATTCTACTGAAACAGATACAAGTGATATGTCAAGTTTGGATTCAGAGAATATCAAAGATTCTGAAGAGGAAGAACTTAAAAGGGTTAAGAGAGTTTTAAATATTAGTGATATTTCACTAAAAAATAACTGTAATGAAAAAGACAACAATGGAGACAGGGATAAAAACAATCTATTTCTATCAGTCAATGCTATTGATGGTAAAATAGATATATTCTTGATATGGTGCTCGGTGTATGCACTGAGTTTAATTAATTACTTTGCTCCTAAGGTGAAGAGAAATTATACGAAAGAAGAAATGGAAAAATGCAGAGGCCCACCGAAAAAGCTTAAGCTTGATATTTTCATCGATTCAATTGCTGTTACGGTAAGATTACCAAATAAAGTTGATGTGCTCTTGGAGTTTGACACAGTAAAGGCTAGGAACATCAGTTTTGCGAAGGCAACAAGATTTAATTTTATCAGGCTTTACGTGGTTCACCCAAGTACGAGGTTATGGTCAAGACTATTAATAATTAAAGGATCGGTATTCAAGTATAATAGTGTGGTATTAGATGATCATGATAGATTCGAAAGTATTTCTGAAAGTATAAGATTGAATATTCCACATCAATTTCTTTTTTATACAGTGATCGATAATATAATTACGTTTGCCAAGTCTGCGAGACAAATACGCTATAATTTTGATCAGTTAACATCGGGCATGGAGGAATTTGATCGTATTATGCCACAAGAAAAACAAAGTACAAATATTCCTAGAATAAATGTGAAAGCTAAAATATTTGGAATAACTCTAGAAAATGATTTGTTTGAAAATGAATTATCGTATATCTTTGAATTAGGAAAGATTGAACAGAGGGAAAGATTAAAGAAATTAAAATTATTTGATGTAAAAGTAGAGGAGATATTATCAAATACAAGACCTGGTATAGAAGAGAAGATAGAATTATCGAATAAGAATCCAGTTCCGCAAAAGTTTGCAACATCAATGGGCCATTTTTCATCCTCTCCGAAAGCGAATAGCCCTCTTAGAAAGATTTTCAGCGAGTCAGGATTCTGTCTGCCATCCCGTACCCATTCTTTTAGGGATAAATTTCATAAACACAAAAAAAATGAATCTTGGGATATAAAAGAAGAAGATGAAGAATGGATTTATGCAAATGATAAAGAAGCAAATATGAAGATTAGCCAAGCTAAAGAGAGATTGGATAAACAGTTTGCAACTTCTTGGATTCAGAAATATAAAAAATTTCGGAACAATAAAATTCGTAATTGGGAAAATAAGGTTAAAACAGGATGGGGTCCAGAACGAGTTCATCCACGTATAACTGAAAAATTTGATATTCTAGATTATTCATCTGGTCCTCATATGTTGTGCGGTTATTTCAAAGATATAGATCTTACGGTTGATAAAGCAAAAATAGGCGACGTGGATGATTTTATTTATAAATATGGGAAGAAGCAACCAAAGCTTAATTATTCAATTTTAATTCCATTATTTGTTTCATTGAAAAGTTCATCTTTATATGTTATTTTGAGAGATTATCCTTTGCCTTTACTTTCATTTCCATCCAACAATGAACCTAAAAATCCTACAATAAATCTTCATGGAAACTTTGTTATTAATGAAAAGTTGGTAAAATCTAAGGAGGAGATGAGATTTATCTATGTTCCCTTTTCACCTGCAGCTACGGCATCGAAAAATGAATGTGATAACTTCTATTCCGTATACATCCCTCGTACACTCACTCCGGTTAAAGTTATTCTTGATATGAAATGTGATTTAAATACGAATAAAGCATGTATGATCACATGGTGTAAGGCATATTCGGCTGGTTTACTGGCTGTACTGGCCGCATTTGATAAATTTACCAAACCCAAAATTGATTATAGTCCTATTGGATGGTGGGATAAGGTTGCATTATTAGTTCATGGGAAGGCGGTTTTCAACATAGCAAACGAATTATGCCTTCACATGAAGGCATCCACATGTCCCTATGACCTTGTTGGAAAAGCAGCTGGATTTGTTTTTTCTTGGAGAAATAATGTGTGCTTGAGATTAAACGACAAAGGAATAAGTAAAGATCTTTTAAAACTAGATAGCGATGATTTTGTACTTGGGATTCCTAACTATTCACAATCTGAAATTGATTCATGGAGCTTATTTTATGAGAATAATAATTTATTGCTGGGAAGTGTGAGAGAGCCTAACAAATTCAGCAAAAAAGTAATAAAACTATCGTCCTCAAATAGAGTTCAATGGGTATTTGGAGTTTTGTTTGAAAGAAATAAAGAATGCTCTACTATTCTATCCGATCAACAACCAAGAACTTCTGTATTCAAAGCCCACTATGATGTTAGAGTAGCGTCTACTAGCGAGGATTCTTATATTGATTACCGCTCGGATTATATCCATATGTCATTAAGAGTAGTTTCAAAGTCATCAGGGAATAATTACAATGCTGCTTATTTTACCCCATTGACATTTCATTACTTCTTTCATTGGTGGGATAGTTTAACAAAGCATACTTCTTTACCCATTCGAAATGGCCGTCTTTTTTCTAAGGAGCCTGCTGACGTATCTCATATTAAGATGGGGAGTCATATATTTACGGTCAAATACCAATTGATTTTTGAACCAATTTCTATATCACACCTCTATATTCATTCATCAAACGGTCAACTGGATCGGAGAAATAAGTTAGCTTTCACTGGTCTCAAAGGAAAATTTTCTACCTGTGCAATTGATTTGCATCAGAGAAAGGAGCAAATTCGATATGTGAACGAAAAGTTAGATATAAATAACAAAATTTTGCATCTTAAAATGAATGAAGGTGGGGTTGATATAGATGATGCTGATATTAGGTTTGTAAATGCAATATTTAATGAGAAATCAGTAAGAGGATATCTAGAAAAGTATATGAAAGATTCAAATGATTCAGAATCGACCGACTCACGTCCGCATAATTCACAGAATGACAAATTTAATACTTTCAGCGATTGGATTGAAAACGTCGATATATTTGATAACGAGAATTTGTGGATTGACGCGGATGATTACGTAGAATTACATCAAACGGTACGCCCTAGTCAATCTCCAAATATCAGAATATTGCCATTTTTTTACAGTCCAAAAATTACATATTTTAGAGAATTTTCACTCCACGAAGATGGACCGTATCCATTTGGCAACGAAAAGTTTCATAATTGTATAATTGGTCTCAGCAAACCAGAGAACACACAAACAGTTTTGCTCAATGAAAGAAAAAAGAATGTGGAAAGGGAGATTGAGACGAACAAACAGCTACTTCCTGAAAATTTATCTCAAGAGGAAGAAGATATGCAACAGGAGGAAATACAAAAAATACGAAAAGATATTAGAGAATGCAAAGAAAAGTTAAGTGTAATAGAAACTATAGAGGAGGAATTGCTAGATTTAACATCAACACCTAATATTTCGAAGCCTGAATTAGATGAAGATCTATCAACCGAAACAAATAAATGCTCCTACACAGATAGAAATAGGTATAACAAAATTAAAGACATGTCTGTAATAAATTCATCAGTGAGTGATTTCCATAACAGATTCATCCTTCATAACCCACAATTAAAATGGCATAATGACTTGCGAGACTTATTTATGGAGTATATTCAAAAAGTGGGTGACAGGAAAACGCAAGTATATTTTATGGGAAAAAAAGCCATTGACTTAGCAGAATCGTTTATCAAATCAAGAATGGAAGAAGAGGACAATAATAGAGAACAGTGTGACGAAGCTTGTAAAAATTCTTATGCTGAAAAAGTATTTAGAAAGGAATATAAAACAAGTGAAGAGCTTCTTAAGAATTTTAATCAGCAGATTAATGAGATATATTCTGACGATCATGAAGTCGAGGATAAATATTTATTCAAATTGATTCATCCGCAAATCCAATTGGTGAGCGAAAGAGACTTGAATTCATGCGTGTTGGTAACATCAACGGATGTAGAATTAAGGATAGTTTCTATTAATGTCAAGGGAATGGATGATGTGGTTAGCGAGAATAATGAAGTAAGTAAATTGGTTGAATCAAGGTATGGCGTTTCGTTTGTAGATTCACACGTGTTTGCATTCAAAAGGCCGGAGAATTTTGTCACTCTCAATGATATGCCATATGGCTCTAATTGCAATTCGAACCTTACTTGGCCGCCATGGTTGGCAACTGAAGTATGTTATGATAGTAGCTGGGCAAAAGAACAGTTGGTTATTGAAAGAACGTCAATGACATTTTTGTTGATGAAGCCAAACTTCTTAGTTGCAAGCAATTGCAGGGCATCAATTCAGAACACAGAAATTTCATTGCATGCATCAAAGCTTGTCATTAACGCAGATTCAAATCAATACTCAACAATGTACTATATTATTACAGATTTATTACTGCATACCAATACACAAAGAGATTCTTTACTAAATAAGGTGGATAAAATAGTTTCTCTTTCAGATTACAACGATTTTAATGGATTAGATATCAGGATCAAAGAATTGCAAGATTCAATGAAGGTTTATATTGAAATTATTTTGAAGCTTAACCGTAATGTTTTTTTGTTAGACGGTCAACAGAGAGAACAATTAACCGCAATGGAAGTTGAATTGGAGAGAATGAACATCGAATTGTTTGTGTTGATGAATGGTTTGGGAGTAAAGAGTTCAAAGAGTCAGTTAAGCAATAAAAATACGACTAGGTTATTGTCGGTAGAAGCAGATCAAGTTATTTGGCACCTTTTGAATGAAGACAAGATGCCTTTTATGGATTTTGCATTAGCCAAAGGTAGGTTTATACGAGTGGATTCGATAGACGGAGCAAATATTAACCTTCTTGAAGTGTCTATGATTCAGGGATTCAACTTACAAGCTGAAGCAATATATCCAGAGGTTTTGAAACCCCATTTAGGATCTAATGAATATGAAAACTATACCTCTATAAAGAAGATGGACAAACCAGTATTACAAGTAACTTGGCGAATGTTGAATCACATAGGTGGTATTCCAATCATCCAGGAAGCAAAAATCGACGTGCAGCCTTTGAAAGTCCAGCTAGATTATATTTCTACCAAGAAACTCTATGCATATTTATTTCCAGGTGGAAATAATGAGACAGAAGTGAATGATGATATCCTTGAGGATGAAATTAAAGACTTCGAAGCCACCAAAAAGCAGAAGGTTAATCCATTCAAGAAGTTCATGAATAGAGAAAAGAATAATCTGTCTGATAGCGTAATCAGTAGAGAATTAGATGCTGCAGACTCGACTGAAGAAGTTTCATCAAGTATTCTATCTGCAGAGGACTTATTTAGGACTGATACCCAGAACACTAGCAGATCTTCATTTAGTATTGAGAAAAGTTCTAATTATAAAGGTACTAAAGAAGCAGATGATATTGCTATCATTATGAATAGGTCGTCGAAGTATGTGTCCATTATAAAAATTGAGATTGCTAAAGTTAATATGTCTATTAGTTTCAGTGCTCCAAAGCATTTAAGTATTCTCAATGTTCACAACTTAGCCATGACTATCCCGACCTTAAAGTATAAACACAAAATGTGGTCGGCCGAGGAATTTGTACTTAGGTTGAGAAAGGATATCATAAAGATCATATTGAATCATACAGGGAAAATCATAGGTAACAAATTCAAGCCCGCGAACAGAAAACATAGAATGGAACCTTTGCAGCAAATTTCCAATTATGCGTCTTATATCACCCTACAGGATTTACAACTGAAACAAGAGGATCAGTCCGAAGACTTGAAACTGGATATTTCTAGCCAAAGACTGAGTAAAGCTGATAGCACTGGCCACTGAAGTATAAGATAGAGAACAAATTGAATAGCGATCTTTCTAACACGATTTGAATTTTGATTCCTTTTACTCTTCGATACCTGCAAGTTCTCTGATAAGTATATACTTATTTATTATCCATTGTGTAATTTATAACAACTAATTAGTGAATATTGTTATTCTGATATTCAGGTATTAATAACGAAGGTTTTTGTGTAAGGTTCCGGCCTGCAATATTTAGGGAAGAAACGGAGAAAGCACTATAGTTATTAAATATAGCATTAATTGAACAGGATATGGCTTTCTTTGAAACTATACGGGACAAGGCCGTCAGCACAATTAATCAGGTGCTAGATAAAAAAAATGCATCTGACCTTACCAAAGATCAATTATTCTGTAATGATAACCATCTTCCAGACGATGAAACTATTATCTATGAATCAGCGGTTGAAATTGGCATCAAGTCAGAGGATACCAAAGACCACTATAAGGACTTACCTGTTCCTCAGGGAAGGATCTTCTTAACTCAGCACTTTTTAGTATTTCGGGATGCCTTTGATAGAAGGAATTGCTCATTTTCTTTACACTTATCTACTGTCAAGAAAGTTGAAAGAATTCCTACGGCTTCATATGGATTTGCACTTTCAGTAACCACACATAGCAAGCTAAAGATTACTTTGTATCTCATAGGAATTCGTTCTGAAAGTGAAAAATTTGCCCACAATTTAAAGATGGCATTGAAAAAGAATCTACTGAATATTCAGAGGCTTCAACCGTTTATTCAGACATGCTATTCAGAGTATTTATTATCAAAGAATAGGATATCAGATGAAAAAATCGATCTTATTCCCAGTGGTGGTCTTGGTCTAAAATATAAATTTCCTGGAAACGCTAAAGAGTCTAGAGATAAGTCAAAAATGAAACTATGGTTTGATCTATTTAGAGTCGATGGGAGAAATTTATCACTTATTAAATCCCCTATGTTTTATAGATTGGTGAGGGTTGGCTTACCGAATAGATTGAGAGGAGAGATATGGGAACTATGTTGCGGGTCAATGTACTTACGGTTCGCTAACCAAGAAGAATATCAGGATATATTGAAATCCTATAAAGATAAACAATCATTAGCAATTGAGGAGATAGAAAAGGATCTTAACAGATCATTACCAGAGTACGCAGCATACCAGAGCCCCGAAGGTATTACAAGATTGCGTAATGTTTTAACCGCATATTCATGGAAGAATACACAGGTTGGGTATTGCCAGGCAATGAATATTGTAGTTGCAGCTTTGCTAATATTTATGTCTGAGGAGCAAGCATTTTGGTGTTTGAATATTTTATGCGACAGAATAGTTCCCGGGTATTATTCTCGTACAATGTATGGTACGCTTTTGGATCAAAGAGTTTTTGAATCATTGGTACAAGACACTATTCCCATGGTATGGGAACATATTACGAAGAATGATATTCAATTATCAGTTGTATCATTACCATGGTTTCTTTCTTTATATTTAAGTTCTATGCCATTGGTATTTGCATTCAGGATTCTTGATGTATTTTTTTTGCAAGGTTCTAAAACTTTATTTCAAGTGGCAATTGCTATTCTAAAATTAAATGGGGAAGAATTATTGAAAACTGAAGACGACGGAACTTTTATTTCAATATTAAAAAATTATTTTCAAACTTTAGATCAATCAGCTCATCCGAACTCCCCAAATCCGAAATATAGATCAATAACCAAGTTCCAAGAATTACTAGTTACAGCTTTCAAAGAGTTTTCGATTATTGATGATGAAATGATCAATAAGCATCGTAACAAACACAGGGATACTATTTATCAGAACATTTCTACCTTTGTAAAGAGAACTGAATTAAGAAACTTACCAAGAACCAACAATTTTACTCAAGATATATTGGGTGTTATTTATGACAGGTTTTATTCTATAGTTGAATCTTATAGTATTACAATGGGATCAGGTACTAGTACGATGGATTTTAAGGCTTTCAAACGATTTATGTCGGAAATTTGTGATTGGGTACAACCTCAAAGCGAAATAGAAATAGACAATCTGAAAGAGGGAAATAATGATTTCTTATATAGGTTGTTTTGTCATTGGTCTTCAGAGGGAGAAGAGACTCTTGAATTATCAGACTTAGTTGTTGGGTTGAATAAACTTTATGAGCCTGACTTATTGACTTCAATAACTAATTTCTTCCAGTTGTATAGCAATGAAGATGACAAAATTGATAGGGAAGGTATCTTAAAAATTTCAGAAGACTTGTTGTACTTGACAACACCTTGGAAAGATGGATTGCTTTTGGATCAAATTACAGAAAACGCTATTGAAAATGCCATAGCTGATGAAATTTACAAACAACAAAAAGAGAAAGGGAGTAAATTTGATGAAAATGATATTACATTACCTACAGAAGCTAATATAAATAAACAAAAATTAGAAAACCAACAAATAGAAAGATATTTATCTGGTGCTAGCACATTTATACAAAGATCATTTGAATATGCTCAGCCGGAGGAAGAAGAAATTCTTATTAAGGATTTGGCTATAGATAATAAAATTTCGCACAACGCTGCTCTCAATCCTAATGCACCAGTTTTTATAAATTTACCTACATTTAGAATGGTTATTTTAGCTGATGAAACTTATGAGCTATTCTTTAGTAAGACCCTAAGATCATCCATTCATGTCTCAAAGCCTCTTGATTCCAAGTTCAATACTATCCGTAATTTGCGAGATATGTTTGATGGATTATTGGCAGATGGAAGAAAGGTCGCAAGTAAGGTTCGTCGTCGGATGGACTCAGCTGCATCAAGTGCGTTACAGAACTCGAGTAGTAGTAATGAAAATGTTGCTGCAAAGTCAAATAGCTCAGATAAATTGAAAAATACGGAAGAGGAAGAGGAAAGAGATGATGATTTTGGTGTTATTTCTATTGATGAGAGAGATAAGGATATATTATTGGGAGCAGAAGGGCAGGTTTCAATTGATCAGATTAAAAATTCTCGTTCAACAAGCGAGGAATTAAAATTCCAAAAAGCCGAGGATAGCTCTAAACAAGAAAACATTCAGGATTTCAATGAGAAAGATAAACATTTAATTGAATTTGAAACATAGCCTTATAGTTTATATATATATATATTATACTACGTTCATCTAACATAAATGACAATAAATCAAGTATTACATAAAACTTAAAAAACAATAAACTTAAATAAAAATACCATTAAATTATTCTTACTCAAGAAATGACTGATGATTTATTTCAATCTTTTCCGAAGAGCTTTCTTAATTTAGCAAACTTTCTCTTTTCCTTATGCTTAGGTTTTGATGAAGTCTTGTTTCTATCTTCTGGCGAAGACTTGTTGCCGTTGGCCATCAATCCAGATGAACTTTCGTTCCTCATGGAAGTTTCATGTGAAGTTCCTCCATTAACAACCTTATGTGATTTAGAAATACCCGCAACATCTTCATCTGAATCATTGAATCTAGAAGAAAATCCTCCACTAAAGAATTTACTTCTTCCTTCATTTTCGTTCTCTTCGTCAGAGTCAGCAAGTCTTGATTTGAAACCTTTACGATGTTCTAAAGGACTAGAATTAGTTTCTTCTGTATTGTGAATTTCATTATTTTCAGCTTTATCAATTCTTTGACCCTGACCTGGTGATGATATATCACGGAGAGTAGTTCTATGAGGTTGGTTCTTCAGCTTTTTGTTTGCCATAGTATTGCTGTTCTCTTTTTTAGGAATAGGAGAAAATGACGACTTTGGTCTCGCATTTGCTTTTGCATATAACTCAGCTGCTCTTACCTTGGAAGGCGATTGGTAGTTTGGTTGCAAAGCTGGATGAGCACTTATAGGGCTCACATAAGATGTTCTATCTCTCGAAGGACTAACTTGAACAGATGATCTGTCTCTTAGTTTTCTGTTTCCCATTCCTATATTAGAGTTCTGAGAGTTCTGGTATGAATTATGTGGAAGTGTCTCTGGGAGGGCTGATTGAGGCCTAAGGGATCTTGATGCCAAACCAGTACTTTGAACTGAAGGTGATTTTCTTAATGTTGTCCGTTTAGGTTGTACAGATTGGTTTTCTGGATAAGCACTTGTGTAATTGAAATGTTGAGCTTGACTAGCATTTCCATTAGATTGAACTTGCTTATCATTTAATTGCGACGAGGATAATTTCGAATTCAATCTCGTATTTTCTGCAGTAGCCAATGAAAGATATGCATCCTGTGCTGCGTTTTTTACAACCGACGAATTGTTTGACGAATTATAGAATGAACTAGAATTTTTCATGGCTGATTTAACTGGCCTTTTCTCTTCTCTGGATAAAATGTTGGAATCAAAACTTCCGGTTGAATGAACCGAGGAGCTAGAACTACCGTTATTAATTGGAGGTATAGGAATTCTTAATGTTTGAATATTCAGGTCTAAATCAGGCTCCAATCTGTCTTTTTCAACATTTATTGGTTTCTCAATTTCTTCAGCCTCGTTATCGTTAATTATTTCTGGGTTTGGATCAAAAGCTGGTCTTGAATCATCAATATCTCCCGGATGCGAGTCAAACTTTGGTCTCAATTGCTTTGCTAAGTTACCTTCATTCAAATCATCATAAGGTACCTCCTCTATTCCAAATTCATCTTCTTCATCAGCACTGGCGGATATTGGATTATCTATTATGCTATCGCGATTTAGCAATTCTTTGGATTCCGTATATTGGCTAATGACATTGAGCTCAGCCGCACCTTGGTCATTCTTATAGCCATTTGGATGCTCATCATCACCATCTATATTCTTCTTTTCCAATTCATCTACAACAACACTAGAGGCATCTATAGATGCATCAGGTATGGCTTCACTCTCATAAATAGAGGCGTCATCTATCGAGGCATTTATGTCTTCATCTCTTGATACATCATTTATTTGTCCTAGAGATGGCTTTTCAATAGTGGAATCCTTCTTATCTGCAGAGAGATGTTTATTTTCTACTTCGTCAACAATTAACAGAATATTAGGAACAGGCTCATCTTCCTCCTCCTCATCTTCTTCAATAATTCCTTCATCCGCATTTTTCTTTGTTTCTTCTTTCTGTAAAAGTAAGAGTTTCTTTTCATTCTCTAACCTATCTAATTTTATCTTTTCATATTCTAGACGCTTTAATTCTAGATCTCGTGAAACTTGCTTTTCATGATCTATTTGTTGCTGCAACTTTTCTAATTCAGAATCATTATCACGTTTGTTGTACTGAGTTTCGTCATTTTCAGTCATTGTTCTCAAATTTGAGCCTCTACTTAAACTAGATAATCGTTGATGAGGCTTTTTATTGGCACCTGAAACAGAATTTAACGATGTTGTTCGTGGCAATTTTCTTTGCGATAAAGAAGTCATAGAGCTTGATCTAGGCATTGACCTCAATGAATTATTCCTAGCCATCTCCTTTTTGTATACTGTTTCCGGAACCTCAATGACTTTGATACCATTTGGTGTTGGAATATACTTTTTGACCATCCGAACACTATCCTGACCCGTATTTCCATTTCCAGATGGTGGAGGTGACATCTGATGAGACAACCTCAAATCCCTCATATTGGCATTGTTGTAATTCTGAATGTCCTGGTGAGCTTCATCATAGTACGAATCATCGAAGCTATTGTCCACACTGTGGTTCCCTCTTGCAGACCCTTGAATAGAAGACCTCCGTTGGCTGGAATGTGGAGGTGTCTGAATTGAGTTTGCAGAATTGTAGGAAGCATCAGAGAAATTTCTAAATTTGTTACCTGGGCTTCTTGTAATAGAGTTCCTCTTTAAAAGACTATTACGTTTCTGTGGTGGCTTGGCTAAGTAATTATCTGACCCACTATTCGACGTATATCCTTCCTGATGTCCTTGTTGCTTAAAGGACTTGCCAATACTCAATGCTGCTGCTAAGGCATTGCTATTGGGCTGGCTGTCCCTTGATGCTGCAGGGTTAACCCCAGTGTATGATGTGTCATGAACACTTCGGTTTTGACGTCTAGAAAACATTTCTTTATTCAATAGCCAGAAAAATCACTTCAATTACACGTTTCTAGATAGATTGATATAATATATCCGATTATTGGTAACAATTTCACTGAACTTATCTGGTTGTTCCTTACAGGTCCTAGCATTTTTATCATAGACACTAAAAGTTTTATTGCTGGCGAAGCCATCAATCACGTGCGAACACATCCAATTTCAAGACGCTTAGCAGGCCTATATAGCAGTTTTATATACATACGGGTTGGGAGTTACCCTTATCCTATTCAATCCCAAGGCGTTTGAGAGCCACAACCCACATCTTTGGCCCTGGCGTACGAATATGCCCAAGAATGGGCGGATGCTGATTAAAAACCCTGTCCACAAGAAACCTTGTATTAACGGCATGAGTATTTGATCTTTTAACACAGCATATGCAATTATTGAAGGAGAAATAGGTCCGATTGGGATCGGCGCAGCTGAGTCTTGTATTATTCTTTGCTCTTCGTCGTCAATTTGTTCGCTAAGAAGATGCAACTCTTTTTCTGTTAGCGCCTGCGATTCTGTAGTATCAACATCGCTCGTTTTGTGTCCAGCATATGCATTTAAAGTCTTCAAAAATGACTGCTCAAACCTTAGATCAGGAAGGGCAAAATTCGACATTTCTGTAATGATATCCAAGAGCGTCAACTGCTAATCCCCAACTATTGATTTGGGTTGTAAAACCTGAGATGAGGGCTAACATGTAAAAATCTATTTTGGAGACGTTTACAGGTTACCTTCAAAATTCGACTTAAATGAAAATTAGACAAATACAAATACAGTAGCGGCCAATATAAGCATTACAAGATATGGATATAGATAAAGGAAGCGACAGTGGTCCAAGGGTTACTATTAGACAGACTGATAGAGAGCATGTTGATTTCATATTAAAAGATGTTGATTTATCCATGGCAAACTCGTTGAGAAGAACGATGTTAGCAGAAGTGCCTACATTGGCGATAGATCTTGTCGAAATAGAGGTGAATACGTCTGTATTGGCGGACGAGTTCATCTCGCATAGATTGGGGTTAATACCATTAAATAGTGAGGGAATCGACAACTTGTCGTACTCTAGAGATTGTACTTGTGACCAATACTGTGCCAACTGCTCGGTCAAGTTAGAGTTGACGGCCAAGTGTGATACTGACTCGACAATGAGTGTCTACGCATCTGACTTGGCTAAATTCCACAATGGGTTGAAGTTGGGAGACCCAGTTATTCGTGATAGCCAGCGCAGGGGTCCACTTATCTGTAAATTAAGAAAGCATCAAGAATTAAGAATAACTTGTATTGCAAAGAAAGGTATCGCCAAGGAACACGCAAAATGGTCTCCTTGTGCAGCTATAGGATTTGAATACGATCCATGGAATAAGTTGAAGCACACAGACTACTGGTATGAAGATGATGCGGAAGATGAGTGGCCAAAATCAGCAAATTGTGATTGGGAAGAAGCTCCCGATGCTGATGCTCCATTTGACTATAAGGCAAAACCAGCTACATTTTATATGGATGTGGAAACGGTAGGTAACTTACCTCCTAATGACGTTATCTTGAAGGGTATTGAAACCTTACAATTAAAGCTTGCAGGTATTTCAATGGAGTTAAACAAGGACAGTATAGAGGCAAGCAATGCTGCAGCCGGGGGATTTACGACATATGGTAGATCTCCTGGAGGAAATTCTCCTGGAATGGGAAACTCTCCATATGGTGGTGACAGCGGTTTCGGAAACTCTACTTGGGGTTGATTCGTTCCACTCTCTTTTATATTTATCTAGACCATCGGTGTAGTTTTTCTTGTATAATTATATCTATATAAAATATAATCTTAATGTGATTGATTCCAGGCCACAAGTTCGTCAAATTTGACTAATGTTCCGCCAAAGACATCTAATGCGCTCCCGTAGGTCAAATCGACTTTGCCATTACTCAATTTGCTTACTGTGTCTAAGTCTTTTACCAGTTTTGCACCACCAGCGTAAACAATTCTGCCTTCAAATCCTTCAGGACACCATTCTCCAAGTTTGGCAACGAGCTTTTCATCAATCCCTTTGCACAATCCTTCAACGTCCGCTGCGTGAATCAAAAATTCATCACAATACTTGGAAACTTCATCCAAAAATGCTGCACTTAATTTGCTATTTGTCAACGTTTGCCATTTATTCATGGCTACTACCCATTCAGTTGTACTGTCACGCCTAATTTCCCTGCAGCTTAAATCAACGATCAACCTACTTTTTCCAACTAACTTTGACACATGCTTCAACTTTTCCCAATCAAACTCTTTACCGTTGTCACTATCACTGAATAACCAGCTGGTTAGTATGACATGCGATGCTTTATGCTTTTCCAACCATTCTAATGCGTTATCTGCGTTTATACCTCCTCCCACTTGCAAGCTGTTTGGCCACAGTTGACATGCTAACATAGCAGCTTCGTCATTTTTAGGATTTGAACCCAATTTGATGACATGACATCCATTAATACCCGCCTCCTTATATAAGTTAGCGTAATACGATGACGGCTTTGAAGAAACGAAGTTCTCAGTTGTGGTGGATTTGTCACTCACTTCCTTTGTATCATCTTGAGTAAGAGTCCCCCCAACGATTTGTTTCACTTGACCAGAATGTATGTCAATACAACCTCTAAACTTTGTCATGATGTCTTTTCACTTATTATTAACTATCTAACTGGAAATGATTATGTCCATATCTGAATCTCGAGGTTTCAATAAGCCGCACTTGCCTATATAAAAAAAATCAAGATTATGTTAAATGGTCCTGGTAAATTTCAATATATGAGTCAAGATGAGTGATGATGAATATTTGAGGTCTTTAGAGATACAAAGAAGAAACTTCGAAGCTCAGTTTGGTTCCTTAGAGACTTTGGGATATGAAGATAAATCGAAAGTGAAAGATAATCAAACAGAAAATAATTTAAGCGATGAGATAGAAGATGAATACGAATTTAAAGGTTTTGGATCCAGCGACGAATCGAATTCGGAACAGCATTTAGACCAAGAATCAGATGCTGAATTTGATTCTGACCAAGACTCGGAATCTGACGAGGAGGTCGAACAGGTAGTTGCTCCTAAAGTTGTGAAATTAAATGATGCATACTCGTCTACCAATGGCCCCATGGTAAGCAAAGCAGACAAAAAACTACTCAGATCAGGTAGGGCACCCACACTCGCCGAAATAGCCAAAAAAGAGAAAGAGCTTGAGAAGATGACAAAAAAATCACAGAAAGCAGTAAAGGAGGACGAAGATAACTTGGAAAATGATTTAAAGTTGCAAAGATTGCTCCAAGAATCACACATATTGGCTAACAAGCTTGACTACTCTGGCGCTGATGTTACCATGCAAACACTTGATTACGAAGCACCTATTGGAAATGCAAGGAAAAGAACTCTTGATTCTCGTCTTAGAAACATTTCGTCGCTCAATTCCTCCACAAACGGGTTGCCAAAGACGTTGGAAAAAATGCCCATGTCCATGAGAAAGGGCATGATTGCCAGCCGTGAGCGCCAGATAGCTAAATATGAAGAAGAGGCAAAGAACGCAGGAATCATTTTGTCCAAGGTTAAGAAGGGTGAAATGAGAGATATCAAACAAGGAAGGGGGGCTACATTAGCAAGTGATAGATTAGGTACAGGAAAGAAAGCCCCAAAGAGAGTCAGAGATCGAGGCTTGAAAATCCACTCTGTTGGTAAATCAACCAGAAATGGTTTGATTATTTCTCAGCTGGAAATTGACAAAATAAACAACCAGGGACGCCGCCATGGCAAGAAGAAGAGAAGATAATGATATATCCTTCACTTACAGAGTAGTATAGACTTAGTTTCATTGTATAGTAGCATTAAATATTTCTGCCAAAATTTATCGTGTCATTATTTAGCAGCATCTTTTCAAAAAGAGCGCTACATAAAACGTAAACAAACAGTTTACTTTTAGCGCTTATTAACATTATAGACATAAACATCAATGAGTTCTCATGTATTGCCTAAGGCACGGGAAATACACAAGAATGGTAATAATCGAACACCTTCTGGTAGGGTATCGTCGTTCCAAGACCTTTCTCATAAAGGTAGAGTAATCTCTGGAAGAGCTTTATCAAAAACCAAGCGAGTACCCTCAAATAATAGGCATGTAAGTCGAGGTGATCTATTTGTTGGCAGAGGCGAAGATTCAAATGGATCATTTTCGGAGGATAATGCTATTCATTTTGATGAGAATAAAAATACAATTCTATCTAACTTTGAGGAGTGGATCAAATTATCTACCGACAATAAGATCACATCTAAAAATTCGTGGCAATTTGCATTGATTGATTATTTTCATGACTTGAATGTTATCAAAGACGGTGAAAATATAAATTTTCAAAGGGCGTCTGCAACGTTGGATGGATGTGTAAAAATTTACCTGAGTAGAGTTGAATCAGCGGCGACAGAAACTGGTAAATTACTAAGTGGATTGGCCACCAAGAAGGGTCAGGAAGCCAATGAAAATGGAGATGTTGACGCAGAACAACTAAGCGATTCAGAAGAAGCAAATGACTCCCTGGAAGGTGGCGGCGATACAAAGAAGAAAAGAAAGATCAATAGAGTTTTAGAATCCACTCTCGTACCATTTGATTCTATAAGGATTCGAAAATTAGATCAAGAGTTAGCTATTGACCCATTATTTAAAAAAGCCCTTGCAGAGTTTGATGAAGGTGGCGCGAAGAGTTTGTTATTAAATACATTGAATATCGATTCATCTGGCAGGGTAGTATTTGATGCTACAACGAACCCTATTCAAGATGAAACTACTGAACCAGATAGTAGAGTAGAGAAGAAGCCAGACATTAACCAGACTGAGCCGGATATTTCAACATTGCAAAATTTTATTTTTAATAAGCCCGAAGATTTGGATGAAGTAACAATATGCCCTTCGCTAGATCAACTTGATGTGGTTCTTGCCGATGTCAACAAGGCTAAGACCATACTAAGTGATGTCAATAACAAGTTTCTGAATGATGAACAAGATGAAGAGTATAATAAGTATAAAATGGATGATTTTGCAGATATTGGGTTTCCCAACTATGATGATGATGACTTCGGAGATATTGGAGCACAAAATTTTGATGATCCCAACAATGAACAACCTAATAACGAATTTAACGAAAGTATAATAGCACAAACTGGAGGCAATACAGTTGCAACCTCAAGTGCGAAGCTTTTGGATGTAGATCTTATGGCTTATTTTGATGAAAGGATGAAAACCAACTGGAGAGGACCTGAACATTGGCGTGTCTCTGCAATAAAGAAGTCAAAAAGATTAGAAGATGCTGGTGTAAAGAAAGAGACTAACCCTTTGGAGTTATCTCAGAATCAGAAGAAGAAACAGGTTACAATAATAGATTTTTTTGACGATAATGATGAAGACGATGATATCGAAGATAAATTGTTCGAAACGCCAAAAAATTCTTTGTCAACCACCAGAAAACCAGAAGGTAGAACGAACGACACAGCAAATAAATTACCTGAAGACATTCAGTACAATTCGAGCAGACTCACCAACTTATTTATGAAACCACAAACTTCAATTTTATACTTCCCAAAGAAAGAATCACTGTCACCAAATCATTCAAAGCCACTCACTGATCAAAATTATTTTGCTGACCAATATATTCAACAAAAGGAACACGAAGAAAGAATGTCTACGTCCATGCGTCAAGCCGATTTAGATGAGCTCGATGATTTGGGCGCCGATGACGATTTTGGAGGAATAGATTTCAATGATGCATTAGAGGGTGGAACCCTATTAGCCGGGGCCGATGATGAAAAGACTGGAGCTATGGCTGGGGGGACACAATTGATCACTGGTGGAAGGAAAGTGCGTCCAGAATACGTGAATTTCTCACGTATGGCAAAAAGAGTCGATGTTAAGCTTTTAAAGGATAACTTATGGAATAATTTGAAACCAAAGGTGGAATCAAACAAAGACAACGAACTTAATAACGCTTCTACTTTACCCGATGAAAAGCCCAGAACGTTTGGTGAAGTGGTTACATCGGTTGGTAAATTATATGGCGCTGAAGAAAAGAAGGATTTATCTACGAGTTTTTGCTTTATTTGCTTGCTTCATTTGGCAAATGAACATGGCTTTGATATCTCCACAAATGAGAATCACGATGACCTACAAATAACAGGTGTACCTACCTTGTAAAGGAAACTCCCATTTGGCTGTGAATTTACGTGATCTCAGAATTTGCCACCACTCACGACCAAAATTTGAACACTCGTAGAACCTAATAGAAATGCGATAAATAGTTAACCAATTTACTTTTCTTTATTTATTAGTAAACAATCAAGTGATGTATAATATAGCACGGATATTACCGAGAGTATCACGAAGTAGTACTCTCGGTACATGGCCGAGAACCTTAAATGTTGGGTTTAGGCCTTTATTGACTACGAAAACCAGGTACATTTCCAACTCAACGATTAGCATCTTACAAAACCAAGAACGTCTAGCAAACAGCGATTTGAACAATGCTGGTGCTCAGGTAGAGTTCTATAAATTATTGATGAACAATAACTATCCCCACTTGGTTGTCCAACGTTATGAAACTCCAGGCATAGCGTCATCTGCGGAAAGTACGGCCATATATATTGATGCATTAAACAAAACTGGAAAGAAAGGCAAAGCTGAACAAGTATCGAAGAGCCTTATGGCATCAGGTTCTGGGGTTCAAAATGGTGGATCTCTACCACACGGGTTTGGTTCAAGATATGAACCTGTACACGTCATTGTGTCCGAGTCGGCAATAACGATCATCTCCAAATGGTTGAAATGGTTGATTCCAATAGCATTATTGACATACGGGGCTACTAATGCATTCAACTACTTAGTGGAAAATGGCACTATTTTCAAGAACAGCGAAGTAGCTGACAAATCTGTGGATGTATCGCAATCAACTGTTAGATTCAAAGACGTATGTGGCTGCGACGAAGCAAGAGCTGAATTAGAAGAAATTGTAGATTTTTTGAAAGATCCATCTAGGTTTACAGGCTTGGGAGGTAAATTACCTAAAGGTGTGTTATTAACTGGTCCTCCGGGTACGGGTAAGACTTTGCTAGCAAGAGCCACGGCAGGAGAAGCAGGAGTTCCATTCTTTTTTATGTCCGGATCTGAGTTTGATGAGTTATATGTTGGTGTCGGTGCTAAAAGGATTAGAGAATTGTTTGGTCAAGCGCGTGAAAAATCTCCAGCTATAATCTTTATTGATGAATTGGATGCGATCGGAGGAAAAAGAAATCCAAAGGATCAGGCTTACGCAAAACAAACCTTGAATCAATTATTGGTTGAGTTGGATGGATTTTCACAATCGCTGGGTATTATTATTATCGGTGCAACGAATTTCCCAGAAAGTTTAGATAAGGCATTAACCAGACCAGGAAGATTCGATAAGGAAGTTACTGTTGATTTACCTGATGTTAGAGGACGTATTGATATCTTGAAGAATCATATGGAAAATGTTGAGACGGCTGAAAATGTCGATCCATCTATTATTGCTAGAGGAACCCCAGGTTTATCTGGTGCTGAATTAATGAATTTGGTTAATCAAGCTGCTGTGCACGCATCTCAGTTATCTGCACCAGCTGTTGATATGAATCACTTCGAATGGGCTAAGGATAAAATCTTGATGGGGGCTGCCAAAAAGAAGATGGTTATCACCGAAGAAGCAAGAAAGAACACCGCATACCATGAAGCTGGACATGCTATCATGGCCATGTTTTCGCAGGGTGCTACACCTTTGTATAAAGCAACAATTTTGCCTAGAGGTAGGGCTTTAGGTGTGACATTCCAATTACCTGAAATG
The DNA here is from genome assembly GCA_030583445.1 of Debaryomyces nepalensis. Lineage (NCBI taxonomy): Eukaryota > Fungi > Ascomycota > Pichiomycetes > Serinales > Debaryomycetaceae > Debaryomyces > Debaryomyces nepalensis. The sequence continues at coordinate 284,529 of JAJMIM010000005.1, read as the reverse complement.
GATAAAGTTGACATGACCAAAAAGGAATGTTTTGCCCGTTTGGATGTGTGCATGGGTGGTAAGATCGCAGAAGAAATGATTCATGGACCTGAGAATGTCACCAGTGGATGCTCTTCGGACTTAGCAAATGCAACAAGTGTTGCCCGTGCCATGGTGACGTCGTACGGTATGAGTGATAACATAGGGCCTGTGAGACTCAGTGATAATTGGGATTCTTGGTCGCCTAAAATAAGAGATATGGCTGACAACGAAATCAGAGACTATTTGATTGCCAGTGAGAATCGTACTCGTATGCTCTTGAGACAAAGGCAAACAGAGTTAAAGAGACTCGCCGAAGGCCTCTTGGAGTATGAGACGTTGACGCGTGATGAAATGGAGAAGATTGTCCGTGGCGAACCTATAAACAAAACTAAAGTTATATCTAATACGGTCATAAAGTCCCCTTCGTCGTCCCCTAGACCGGATATACTTAATGACCCACCTTCGGTACCCGTCGAAGCATAAAAAGCTTTAACCTATGTAAATACATATTAATAAATCATTTTCAAAGTAAAAATCAGTATGCCGTAGGCATCGTGGAGTTCGGTAGTCTATATCCCCAAAGAGTGGAGTGGAGGACGTTGGAGCGCGTTGGAGGACGTTGGAACGTTGAAGGGCATCATAATGTCTTGTTAAGAAGGGGCCAGATCGGATCCCAACTAATTTCGTCCACGCCTTACAACCGATATTTTTGGCAGTAAACATCCATACACCACACCATACATGCATATTTCCATATTTTTTATCTTCTGACATGTTCATAAAATCTGACACTTTATGTCTACCAAGCACACTACCCCTCATTATATTTTGACAACACTTTTACAAGTATATATTTGCCCATTACCTACACTTCTCGCCATGTAATTAGGCTAGGGCGCGTAGTGTAACTTCTTAATCAATCATATATGAGGATAATTCTGGTTAATGGCACATCTTACGTCGGCGCCGATTTCGTATGACTTACGCTCATGTCGTGGGTTGAAGGATCGACTCCAGAATAATTTCCGGGTAACTAGGTCCACGTGGGACCCTTTTATTCGTGCTTAAGATTAATGGATTTAGTGATAGTAGACCAGATACTTAACATAGAATCGGTAATTAACGCTGGACCTTGGAGCGATTCAAAATTTTTAACCAATTAGTTGATTTTTATATTTTTAGGTGGTGACAATTGATTAAAATTCTTTTATCGTCAGTTTACGCCTAAACAGAATAACGAACCTTTACATTTCCTTCGTTATCGGCGGTTGAAGAAATATTGAACGTTTATATCAGAGAATTTTTAAAAAATAATGGAAACGACAGATTGGTCTAATACAGTTTATTCACCGAGTGTCAAGGGAGATACCAGTCCATACTATCACGATTTAGATCATGGTGGTGCAACAGGTGGACATGGGGCACACGGTACACCGCAAAACGCCAACCAACTGACTCCAAACTTTTCAGAGCAAGATCAGTACTTACTCCACCAGATAGAACACAATTTGTACGAAGCAGCTTCTAATGGGACGCCAGGTTCAAGCGGCGCACAAGCTAATGGGGCACAGCACCCGCGTGGTGATGGTTCAGGGAAATACGAATTTGGACTTGACAACTTAAACTTCGTAATACCGGAAGACGTGTCGTACGAGCAACTGTCGACCGCATATCCGCCATCTGCTAGCAATTTAAATACCAACACACCACACATGCTTCCAAGTAATATAAAAAAGCAAGCTAAGGAACAGGACAGCCGTACAATGTTTATGTCTCCCGTGTTACCTGGCCAAAATGAGAAATCTTATAATAACCAACACTATTTCCATAAGTTTCAAAAACAGAGTAACGAAGGCAACACGTACGCACATCAACCAAGTAACCAGCACGTTAGACCAGAGGCCGTCTTCACACCATTGGAGTCGCCAGCTGTTACTCCCCGAGAGAGCCAGGTGAACTCAAATAATTATCCTTACAATCCACCTGTTCAGGCCACGTTTGAGCCATTAACTTCACCAGCATTAAACGCACAACCAGATAAGAGAAGAACATCTTCTGTATATGCACCAACGGAGGAAACCGTTCCTCATAAAAGGAGGACCCCTCATGGCACGCCAATTTTGCCGGCTAATGGCCCAGGCCGTTCCAAACGTTCTCCTACAGTAAAACCAAGAAATTCGCATAAGTCACTGACTAGTTCTCCTTTTGAAAAATTACCTGAGGCTGGTGTAGATCTGCAAAAAAATAGTGGTTCATCTACCCCCATGCTTCCACCACAAGGTAAGAAAGTCGAGATAAATAATAATGGCAATGAGGTACCGCCATCATCTACAATGATGGGCTTCACCATGAGTGTGCTTGCGGAACAACAACAGGAAGGTTCCAATAAAAGCAGTAAACCAGGTAGCGTACAAGGTACTCCTTTAAATGGTCCTATTAGGAACTCTATATCATCATATCCTAATGGAAAAATATTGCCAAAATCGTCTTCCTCCAGTGAAACTTCTCCCACATTAGACCTGCAGAAGGGCTCAGATTCACCCGTGCTTTCAAGAACAAAGTCCAGATCTGAAAAGCCTATCGCAAAGAAAGCATCACATAAATTGGCAGAACAGGGCAGGCGTAATAGAATGAATATGGCTGTTCATGAATTGTCGAGCTTAATTCCTCAAGCTTATCATGACGAGGTGTCTATTCCTTCAAAAGCAACCACAATCGAGTTGGCCTCCAAATATATAAGAGATTTGATAAAGGAAAATAACGATATGAAATACTACAATCTTGAACGTTAACAGATTTAGCTATATGAAAGATAACGTGAATAGCGCTGAGAAGTAACAAACATAGTTGACTGGTCATAGGTTTATTGAATTAGACAGGCACTTCAATAAACTATACTAAGTTATATGTATTGTTAATTTTCGGTTATTTTGTTGGTGGTATACTTCTTATCCTTATAAGCCAAGTTAAAACCGTAATTAGTTTCAATTCTTAAGTAACATATTCTACTTCCACTCTAATGGGTGACGCGGCACCCTAGGTAGAGAACTTGGATTTTCAAGAATTACATTAAACAACAAATAATTATATTGTGTACATAATAATTGTCATAATTATAAGATTAATTTAATGATAAAACGCCGCAGTGTCCATTTATTGTATATGGAATGATTTATGCAAATTTCAATTTAATACGTCATAAGAGTAACTACAGTTATTCCAGGAGTTTCTTGAAGAATTAGTCTATATTAAAATAATACATTTCATAATCGAACTATATGATACATAAACAATTACTTTGATTATTTCTTTTCTTCCTTAGAGTCAGACTTCTTAGAGTCAGATGAGTCTTCCTTAGAGTCAGACTTTTCACCCTTTTGGTAACCACTGTAAGCAGCCTTGGCCTTGTCAGTGTAAGAACCTTCAGTGCTGTTGAATTCCTTGTAGGCTTCTTGGGCACCCTTAGAACCAGCTAATTCCTTACCTTTGTTGACGATATCGTTGAAGTTCATTTTAAAATTGCAATTGATTATATTAATAAGAAAAAGAGTTGACGTTAATGAAATTGGCGAATCCTCTGTATTTATATTCCGTCTACTATGGAAAAATGACCACGTATCTATGATGTAATTTACTGGATGTAATGTACATAAGGTGTCACAATTCCAGATTGTCTATTGTTCGGTATTTATCGCTCACCGATTGATGAATATTAAAACCGCGATTGCAATGCATTGTAAGAATTTCATCTTACTAGGAAATACGAAATACTATTGGTTGCAATATGCGATTGAAAGTGCAACGGTCACTGATTAGATTTACCTAAACCATTGAAATGTTACTAGTAGAACAAATTGACATGTCAAAACGGCTTGGAATTCTAGCTAAAAAGTATTCAATAGTAACGCGGAGAGCCTATTCTTACATGAATTCGCGATTGTTGCATGCGTCGAATTCGTTCAACATTCATTGCAGCATATTCGTCACATTGAAGATATTCACTAGCAAGCTTGCGGCGTCGAATATTCTAGAATAAAGATGAGACAGCTGTTCATGAAGCCAAGGCTTGAGTAGGTTACGATATATATATAAAAAAGATAAGACTACTTAATCAAGCAAACTTGAAGGTGCAGTGCGTAAATATGATCCTATTATGTCCTTATTGTATTCATTTAGGACATTACTGCTCACACGACATTGGGAAGTGTACATTTGAACTACATGACAAACTAAAAATATTAATCCATTCACATACGTAATAATTGGTATCTACATCTAAAGCTTTAATTTTTCTAAGATTGCGATGGTTTGCTCGTAACCTTCTATTTCAGCCTTATAATTCTCTGCTCTCTTATAAGCAGCGTCCTTTGCTTCTTGCTTGGTCTTTTCAGTGAATTTACTGATAGAGTCGTTGATCTTAGCCTGGAACTCTAAAACAGTAGACAATTTCTTATTAACCTTCGCAATTTCAGTATCTAAATTGATTTGACCCTTGACCAAGACATGAACAGTGCATTCAGGGTTAATGGCTTGCAAGGCACAACCAGAAGGAACTTCGTCAGCTTTACTAACAATACCAATCTTTTCGACACCCTTGATCAAAGATACAATAGAGTCTTGTTGCTCAGAAGCAATTTTGTTGATTTCTTCATTTGAAGCTTCAACGTAGACTTGGCCATTTTTCAAAATGTTGTACTGAGACAACAAAGATCTGGCACCCTTGGTAATTTCCAAGACCAATTCATAGGCTTCTAAAGATTTGACATCTTCAAAAGATGAATCATATTCAGGGAAAGCAGCAGTAACAATCGAAATAGATTTTTCACCTTCTCTACGAGGTAATCTTTGCCACATTTCTTCAGTAACAAATGGCATGAATGGGTGGATCATTCTTAAAGCACTATCGATACATGTGTATAAGGTATCTTGTGCTGATTTCTTCTGTTCTGGGGTACCGTCTTGAATCAAGGATTTAGAGTTCTCGATATAAACGTCACACAAGTCGTACCAGAAGTTATAAATGGCATTTGTCGATTCAAAGAAATCACGCTTTTCTAAATTAGTAGATAAGTTCTTTGCAGTTAATGTTAACTTGTGTAAGATCCATTTTTCTACTAAAGACTCTTTTCCGGACTTAGCTGACGATGCTGGTGGTTTGTAGTCATCACCTAATTTACCCAAGACAAACTTAGTGGCTTGGTAAATCTTATTACAGAACTTACGGTAACCTTCAACTCTCAAAATATCCAAATTGATATCTCTACCACCAGTACTGTAAGCACATAATGCAAATCTTAATGCATCTGTACCACATTCTGGGATACCGTTTGGATAAGAAGCCTTTTGTCCATCAGTAGCCTTTTGCAATTCTCTTGGATCCAAATTACCAGTCTTTAATTTGTCATGTAATCCTTGCAAAGGAATACCGGAAATAACATCCAATGGGTCAATAACATTACCCAAGGACTTTGACATTTTACGACCTTGGGCATCACGAACCAAGGAATGACAGAAAACTTCCTTGAATGGAACCTTACCGGTCAACTTAAGACCTAACAAAATCATACGACTGACCCAGAAAAATAAAATATCCCAGCCTGTTTCCAACATAGACATTGGATAAAACAAGTCCATGTCCTTGGAGTTGTTTGGCCATTTAAGGGTAGAGAATGGCCATAAACCTGAAGAAAACCAAGTATCCAAGACATCCTCATCTTGTTCTAAAGTAAGGTTTTTATTAGGGAACTTCTTTTGAGCCTTCTCAAGGGCTTCTTCGTAAGATCTTCCAGCAACCCAGTATTCATTGTTTAATCTATCATCCTCGGATCCATCAAAAGTCACATAGTAAACTGGGCATCTGTGACCCCACCATAATTGACGAGAGATACACCAATCTTGGATATTTTCTAACCAATGGAAGTATTCAGCTTCAGAAGTTTTTGGTGTAATAGTGATTTCACCATTCTTCACAGCCTTGATAGCTTCAACAGCCATATCCTTTTGGTTGACCCACCATTGTGGCTTCAATAATGGTTCAATGATATCACCAGATCTGGAACAGATTGGGATGGTCATCTCATTATCTTTTTGATCAACATACAAATCTTTAGCTTTTAATGCTTCAATAACCTTAGCTCTGGCATCGAATCTCTTCATACCCTTCCATTCTTCACCACAGCTTTCATTCAATAAACCGTCATCAGTATAAATATTAATGAATTCCAAATTGTTTCTCTTACCAGTGTTGTAATCGTTTTGGTCATGAGCTGGAGTAATCTTAACAGCACCAGTACCAAATTCCATATCAACAGCTTCGGAATCAGTTACAATAGGTATTTTACGATCTAAAAATGGATGAAGGACAAATTTTCCGTGCAAATGTTTATAACGAGGATCGTTTGGATGAACTGCAATACCAGTATCACCGAACATTGTTTCTGGTCTGGTAGTTGCAACAGTAATCTTTTCATCAGAACCCTCAACTGGATATGAGAAAGAAGTCAAAGTACCGAATTCAATCTTAGAGTCATAGCCTGGGACGGATAATAAGGTCTTTCCGTTAATGTTTTTGTTGTCAACTTCCAAGTTAGAAATAGCGGTGTTCAACTTCACAGACCAGTTAACTAATCTAGATGCCCTGTAGATAGTACCATCTTCATGTAATCTGACAAATGCCTCAGTAACAGATTCAGATAAATCAGGGTTTAAAGTAAATGCTTCTCTTGTCCAATCGTAAGATGCACCTAACTTTTTGACTTGGTTTTTGATTCTTGCATGGTATTCTTCTTTCCATTCCCAGACCTTTTCAATAAACTTTTCACGTCCGTAATCGTGTCTAGTCTTTTGTTCCTTGGCCCAGATTTGTTTTTCGACAACTGACTGAGTTGCAATACCAGCATGGTCAAACCCTGGTAAGAACAATGTAGTCTTACCCTTCATTCTGTAGTATCTGATTAAAGTATCTTGAATAGCAATGGTTAAAGCATGTCCAATATGTAAGGCACCAGTGACGTTTGGTGGTGGTGCTGGGATGGTAAATGCTCCTTCTGGCTTAATTTGGCCTGATTCAGTTAATTCCGGTTGAAATAAACCTTGCTTATCCCACCAGCTATACCACGAACTTTCAACGTTCTTTGGATTGTACGCTTTGAAAGCAGGGTTGTCCAATGGCAATAAGATTTTCTTTTCCCCTGGATTGGTTTCGTCCTTGAACTCTGGAACTTCTTCAACAACCTTCTTTTCCTTCTTTGGCTTCTTCGATTCAACAGGCTTGTTTTTTGAATCTTCTGCTTGTTTGGCCTTCTTAGCATTGAACTTGGCTAACTTTTCAGCCTTCTTACGTTCCTTTTCTAATTCTTTAGCGGTCTTCTCTTTCTTGACTGGAGCCCCATCTTGAGCAGGAAGCTCAGTGGTTGGCTTCGTACTTTGATTATCACTCATTCTAATTGAATATAGTCTTCTAGAATATAATGGATATCGACAAAAACTACTTTTAACAATACTTCTAATGAGCAATCTACTAGATAGCATACAGTTGGACCGATCCAAATTCTAGCTCACTGAAATTTTTTTCAGTGAAAGTGTCATAATTTGGTTTTGTGTTCATATCCATTAGCGAAGAAATATATAACATATAAACCAGTTATGAGTTACTATAGTATACAATGTAGAAGATTAGAGGTGCCAGTAGGGAAGAACTTACTATTCTAGAATTTTAGCCGTTTATTTTCAGGTGTTTCCGAGTCTACTTGATCTCTTTTTCGTTTAACCATACCAGAAAACCAAGAACTTTGGCCTGCGTCATCTGGCGATTGATTTCCGTTTGTAATTGGTGCATTGCTCGTTTTGTTGGTCAATAGAATACTATCGAAGTCATCACTAAAAGTGTTTGATATTTTTTTCTGTTGCTGCAATCTGTTAGTCATGGATTTTGACATTTTTGCACTAGTATTAGTGTTTACTTGAATATTTGACCTAGTATTCACACCTCCTCTACTCATACCCAATCCTATTTCTTCACCGAATGTATCAGTTACGGAGTCCTCTTGTTTGCCAAATTCCATTTTGTTCTGGGCTTTCCGTAACTCAGACATTTGGAAGCGTTCCTTCATTTTTCTAAATCTTCGACCTCCACGCTTTTTTGATTTATGTTCCACAGGGGCAGGCAATGCTTTATCTACCAGAGCTTCAGGAGGAGTTAACAACTTTTCAATTTTATCAGTAACATCTGCCAAGTATTTCTGGCCAATAGACCCATCAGGACATGATTGAGATAAGTCGATTCTCGCAGCAAGAATGATCTTTCCGCTTAAAATTCTCATAGTAGATCTGACAACAGCAGGAGGTAAATATCGTATTAACTCGCAATGATACAAATATCCTGCCTGTCGAACTTGTCTGTCAGACTTTTGCGACGACAAATCTCTGACTCCCATTGACGGAAGATTACATGATGGAGTCAAAGATAATTGCCGAAGTGAACCACTGGCAATTAAAAGCTGGGATGTTGTTATAGGACCGACTATTGCTGATACGTTAGGCGCAAACTTCGAGAGCTTTGCAGCTATAAAACCCGACAATTGATTTAACACATTACTAAGTTCGACTATTAGCTTGCATGCTTTAGATATCATCTCAAAGTCGTGGTCATTTAGTACAAACTGGTCTTTTGAATGTTGCATCGCGGACATTATTATAACAAGAACCTTTTCATTAGACACGATATTTGCAAGCTCCTGTTCATGAGTCTTGATACCAGGTAAGTCTTGTTTTATCACAAGGATGATATTTGCGTAGTCCACAGGATTTAAGACAAACGTCTCTAGTTCCGAAAATACCACCTTGTACTGTAATTTGATAAATGAATGGATTAGAGAGATTTCTTGGTTAATTACTTGAGATAACTCGTTGACCATCAATATGAATGAGTATTCTTCACTATGGTTGTCACTACTGACCGAGGATATCAATTCCATATAGTCGGTATTCTCTTCATTGGAGTACATTTCAATTCGTGCTTGTAATTCTGGTATTATTGGCAAGATTCGAGATGATTGGGTTATATCACCAACATTTGCAATATCAACTTGATCTAACCTGTCTTGTAAGTTATAATTAGAGCCTTCTTTTAACAAAGACTTCAATTCTTGCTCGAACGTCTGTCCATTCTCTTTGGCTGATGTTGGCTCTGCTGGCTGCAATGAACTCAATTGAGCTTCTTTTTCATTATAAATTTCATTAATTTCATCATCACTGGAATCGCTACCTAAGTCCGCTAGAAGCTCTTTCTCATAGTCTTCCATGGTTGTACGATAAGCATAGACAGATTATAACTGAAGAATTCTTTGTGTAATGAATGCGATTTTAAAATTTGAAAAAAAATGTTATCAAAATGAGATGAATACACAGAAGGTCTTTACTATATTTTACGATTGCACTAGATAGTTATGAGTTTTAACGTAAAGACGGCAGTCCTCAGCCGAGTAGATGGATCAGCCGAGTTGTCTGTGGGAACAACTAAAGTAATAGCATCAGTGACTGGACCAATAGAACCTAAAATAAGGCAAGAATTACCTAATTTGGCCAGTTTAGAACTTATAGTTAGACCTTCAGTAGGTGTTCTGACTACCAGAGAAAAGGCATTAGAAGACAAATTAAGATCAATTTTACAATCGATAATTATAAGACACAAATACCCGAGACAGTTGATACAAATTGTGGTACAGTTCTTGATAACAGAGAATACGGCTAACGATAGTGGAACCAACGAAGGCAACAAAGATTTCGTTCTGGCTGAGCTTGATGCAGCAATAAATTGTTGTTACTTTGCATTGATAGACGCTAACATAGCATTATTCAACTCTTTTTCTTCTACCTCAATAAGCATACCACTTGATACACTGGAAGAAGAGTATACTATAAGCCCAAATATGAAACAATTATTGAAGAGTGAATCTCATCACGTAGTAAGTTTTGCTATTGAAGATGGAAAAGCTACAAATTTGTTGCTATTGGAGTCGAATGGTAAGTTTACCGAAAAGCAGCTCCTTCTAATTATCAGTAAAGCCAGCGAAATATGCGATTCAATCCACAACACACACCAAAGAAAATATATTGCAGAAAAGGTAGAAAGAGATTTCATCTGGAAGTCATGATATTGTATATTAGAGTTTATAAGTGTATTATCGAATAACATGGTATTTACATATATGTACGTAGATATAAATATACTCAATACAAGGTAGCCAACGGATCCAATCTATTATTATTGTTACCCAACAAGTTAATTTCACCTTGTTGGAATTTGTTGTTTGGATTCAATTTATGTTTAAACGTGAATCCAATAAAATTTTGATTACCCTTCTTATTATTTGAAGTTTCTAATAACTGTTCATTATGCTCTTGTCTTGCAAATACATCCTTATATTTTTGCATGCTCTCTTCGTCTTCAAAATCATCAAAATATCCAGCATCCTCCTCATTATCTAACTGTGGAGTAAACGGAGGGGTCTTCTCTCTCAATTTATTCCAGTCTTGTATATCACCAAAGTAGGACATACTCTGAATTTGTTTAAAGTTTCTTAATCTAGATGAAGGAGATGCAATTAATTTGACAATTAATTGCCAGGTTCTGTCACTAAATACATAGCGACCATCTTTAGTTTGTGGTCTTCTGAGAGCAGTTTTCCAATTTTTCAAGTTATGATAAGTTTCATCTTGTTTGGAACCAGAAAATGGTGGATATCCACACAAACTTTCAAACAACATACAGCCCAAGGACCAATAATCAATAGTATAATCATAATTCTTTCCTTCTAAAACTTCCAAGGCCATATAATCAGGAGAGCCAACAATCGAGTTAGCTAAGTTATGATGCCCCTGAGATCTTTTGAATATCCTCTGTCTTTCAACCATTAATTTAGATGGTATCTTATAATTATCTAAATCTTGCAAGTTTTGCAATTTTAATCTCATACTTTCAATTCTTTCGTTTGATACATTACCAGCAGCTAAGCCAAAATCTGTTAGCTTGATGTGACCCTTGGAGTCAATCAAAAAATTCTCGGGTTTTAAATCTCTGTGAGTAAACCCAAGTTCATGCAACGAATTCACTGCCATAAACATTTCGCTTATATAAAATCTAGCATGAGGAGGAACCAAGTACCCAGTATTATTCAATAACGTCCTGAAATCACCACCTGGTACAAACTCCATGGCTAAAAATACCTTCTCAGGATCTTGGAATGCGTATAAGAGTTTAACCAACCACTCGCTTCGAGTGTTGGTTAAAATGTCTCTCTCGGTAAGAACATGCTTTGTTTCATCAAGCTTTAGTAAAAGCTTCTTATTCAATACTTTCAAGGCACAAATCTCCCTTGTGTCCTTTTTTCTTGCTAGAAAAACCTGTCCATATCCACCCTGTCCTACTTGGGTTATCATTTGGAAATCTTTGTGTTTAGGTTTCAATCTCCTCTTTCTTAGCAATGCTCGTTCTCTGCCAATGTAGTTCTTCCATTCCAACTGTTGTCTCTGCGGATTTTGACTGAAGTTGGGGTCGTTCATCAATTTCTGTTGCACCAACTTGGTTCTATCGCGTCTGCTAATCACATAGTCGAACATATCGCAATAGTAATCCAAGAAGTAAAGCTGGGCCACCGACGCCAACCTCTTGGTTTTAGGATTATGCGCCTTCAACTCGTTAGTGTGCGCATTATGGTTCAATTTAGGTACCTTCATGTCGCCGTAATCCACATTAGAGTTCATACCTTGAGGGAACCGTGACCGTGCTAGCTGCTGTTGGGGAGAACTGTGCAAAATTGACTTTGTTGGAGAGTTACCTGGCGTTATGTTCTCCTTGTTTATGTTATTATACAGGGACTTGGAATCCACCTCCATATCACTCATGGATACGTTTTCCATGGAGTGAGAAATGTCCGAAATGTCTTGCAAGTCTTGTTTGGACGATCTGAAAAATGCCATCTTGTTTACCTTCAGACTTGCAATGTAAAAGAACCAGTATACTCTTTCTCTGTCTCTTGGTCTAACATAAATCATATAAATGATTGTGGAATGTTTACAAAGTGGCTGATTCGAGCGGGCGTGTATATACCACATAAAAACCCGTACACCAATAGACTAGACCTGGCCACCCATTCAACCTGGGGTCTATTAAAAGCCAGGTTCAAACTTTGTCTTTGCCCAAGGTCCACAAGAGATATGGAGGGTTGAATGAAGGATCTGTATATCTGGCTAGAATTCGGAGACCAGAGTGAGTTGCGGACCGGTCTTCTCGGAGTTTGATTATTTCCAGCAGGGGCCAACATTTCGTGGGGTGTGGGACATTCTGCACTAGCGACCGCTGCAATACATACGAGAAGTGAGATGCCTTCCAACCGAGCCAAATTACGACCCACACCTGGGAAGGGGCTAATTTGCGGCCTCTTTCATTAATACTCTGTCGCGCATAAGATTCTATCTAAAATAGTGTACACCACCATTATGATCGTGCTATTTCTACATCTTCGTATATCCTATTTCATCCTATTTCACCATATCGTCTCATATGGCCCCATATCAAGGTCACACAGTACCATTACAGCGTGGCCCTTACTGGGCACATGCCTGGTGCCCCCCGGGCGAAATTCACCACAATTGGAACATTTCTTGTCTGACCACCGCACTGTTTGCAACCCTTGTACCCTATTTTTGTGGAACCTTGACTTGAACATTGTAATTCTTATAATATCCGAAGCATTGTCTCAACTGGTCACTCATCGATTCATCACCTTAAAAGCGCTGTTGGGCCGGCTCATTGTTAATGCCGATGAAAGTTGCGGCTCGGGTAGATTTGCACATGTTACCCGTCCGACTTACCGGCTCTAATTGGATGAGATGTCAGTGCGGCTCATTCAAATTGTTCTTTTTGTTCGTTTAGTGCGTTTCTTTCGGTGGTACACCCGCACAGAAGTCGCTTGTTTGGGTCTAAGCCAATTGCACTGCGTGCATTGTGCATCAAATCAGTCTTGCAGTGTTTTGCAAGTTAAGTCCGGCCGTTCCCAATTTATGCATAAAATATACCACCTTTAAAGCTTCACTACTGGTAGGAAACGTATATCCTTTGGTTTCTTTGGTCCAATATCTGTAGTATTCTTTTTAAAGTGGCACGTAGGGATTTTCGGCGATTAGTTGCTTTCGCCCAGAATGGAAAACAATCCTGAACCGGGTGTCGGACTTTTCGCGATTGTTCTCTTGGACGGTTAGATGCCTGAAAATGGTCTGCTAGCCCCACAATAATTATTTTTTTTGGTTTTTTTATTAGCTGTTCTCCTGTAGCGTGCTCAGTAGTATGCAGACTCTTTATGTGGTATATTGGTTTAACAGTAGTTCGTGTATTTGACAACAACCCCGCCGCGTACAATTGTTCATCTCGGCATTAAAAAAAAGTGTTGAGCGAGATATTTGCGAATTGTGGGGCTATCATATAAATAAAACAGATATTCCTTGAAATATCAGGTTTTTATCGCTATCATTATCAATCTTCAGGGACTTCGAGTACTATTTGGATCGCTACACATTTTGCTAGCACTGATTGATTTTTTTTTGATTTTACTGACTTTTTATTAGTAGATCTTATACTTTACTGGACATCTTGGATTGAACCGGTTCACTGCTGAGAAATTGCGCATCGCCTAAAAAGAATTTTTTACATTTACGTTTACATTTAACTCAAAAATGGCAGACTTGGAAGAACAGCAACCACAAGACCAACGTTTTGTTGTTAGAGATGGTCAAGCGGCCGAAGGATCTAGTGTAGACTCTCAACACTACAAGGACCATGGAATCACAGAAGTTGTCGCTGATGGTGAATTTATTCAGTTTGGTAACGAAAAGTACCGTCGTGATGAGTTGGTTGAAGCCTTCGGTGGTACCTTGAATCCAGGTTTGGCTCCACCACCTAAACATAACTTGGCCAACCCTGCTCCTTTAGGTTTGTGTGGTTTCGCGCTTACCACGTTTTTGCTTTCATTGATCAACGCTGGAGCCAGAGGAGTTACAATTCCTAATATCGTTGTGGGGCTCGCTTTTTTCTACGGTGGTGCAGCCCAATTAGTTGCCGGTATGTTTGAAATTGCGCTGGGAAACACCTTTGGTGGTGTCGCATTAAGTTCTTACGCCGGTTTCTGGGGTGGATGGGCCGCTATATACGTTGACAGTTTTGGAATTGCTTCTGCCTACGAGGATCCTACTGAATTTAGATATGCTGTGGGTATTTTCTTGGTGGGGTGGTTTATCTTCACCTTCTTTATGATGTTGATGACTTTGAAATCCACCGTCGCATTTTTCTCGATTTTCTTCTTCCTTTCAATCACGTTTTTGCTATTAGCAATTGCTGAGTTTAAGGCCGATGGTGTGGCTATCAAGAAAGCTGCTGGTGTATTTGGTGTTATTACTGCGTTTGCAGCATGGTACAATGCGTACGCTGGTATTGCCAACAAGCAAAACAGTTACATAACTGTCAAGGCCATCCACTTGCCAGACTTACAAGCCAAATAGGTGCGAGTCACTTATTCGGCCGGGTTAACTTAATTATGATGTGGCATGCAAATGTCGCCGTGCTTATGCCTTAATGAATGTCTATTTATAATATTTATATATTTATTAAATACATGGTAGTATATTAACAATTAGTAAAGTAGCTTTTAATTGAATTCCGATCTCCTCGTCATATACTCTATGTGGGGTGTCAACGGGGTCATATCCAGTCTAAATTACGATCTCAACGGGCCCTTTCTCCTATTCGTATTCTCATGTATGCCATGGTATGGCGATCTGGGGTACCCCTACCTATAATACCCGTCTTGTGCTGTGGTGTGAGGATCCCGTACGGCATTTCCCCGGAATGGTCCGTAAAATCCCACCTGAATCATGACTTTTGGAGATTTTCCAAGACACAAAAACCACTATTTCTTGCTGGGACCACTTTAAACAACAGAAAAAAAAAAAAGCTTTGCACAGAAAAGATTTATTGGAGTCGTATCAAATCTTGGAATATGTGCTAATTTGCTTAACTTTGATCCTTTAGCCACCGCCGATATAGTCCGTTATTCTTATCTCCCCCCAAAAAAAAAATTTGCTTATAACCCTTTTGGTCTCATTCGTCTATTGCACCAGCGTTTTAGAGGGCAATCTAAAGTTGATTAGTGCGATTGCCGTGCAGAATACTCCGTTCTTCTTGAGATGACATCCTGCACCTGTCTGCGTATTCTACTTTGTAGGAAATCTAGTCACGTCCCGCTAAGGCATTTTTTTGCATTTAATATTCTTGGCTTTTACTATCTCTGACTAAAATATCTGGTGCATAGATAACGTCAAATAAAAATTATATAAATAAAAAAAATTCTTAAAATTTATTTTCTATTAATTAAAGTTAGACTTATTCGTAGACTTATCATGATCGATACGGAAAAGAATATAGGCAGCGATGCCACGTCTATGTTATCTAGACATACCGATGAGTACAACTTACTGGTGGCTCGTTCCAACCCTGTATCGCAAGTCACAGACACTGGCCATCAATTGAAGAGAGCTCTTCATGCTAGACATGTTACTATGATTGCTATTGGTGGTGCTTTGGGTACCGGGTTATTAATTGGAACTGGGTCTGCCTTGAAGACTGCGGGGCCAGCATCAATTCTTATTGCTTATAGTGCGATTGGTTTTGTGGTGTACATGGTCATGTGCGGGTTAGGAGAGGTTGCAACCTTCATTCCATTAGCGGATGGATTTGCTGGTTACTGTAATAGATATGTCGATCCTGCGTTAGGATTTGCTTGTGGTTATGTTTACTTGTTCAAATATTTGATTTTACCTGCTAATCAGTTGGTGGCGGGCTCATTGACTGTGCAGTATTGGATTTCAAAGGAGACAATGAACCCAGGTATATGGATTATGATATTTTTAATTATTATTGTGTTAGTGAACATTTTGGGTGTCAGATTCTTTGGAGAAATTGAATTCTGGTTATCCTCCATCAAGGTGGTCACATGTCTCGGGTTGATTTTGTTATTGTTGATTATTGCATTGGGTGGAGGACCAACACATGATAGGTTAGGTTTCAGATACTGGAAAGACCCTGGTGCATTTATTGAATACGCGGATTCGACCAAGAATTTGCACATCGATGGTGCTAAGGGTAGATTTGTTGCCTTCGTTTCAGTCTTGGTTTCGGCTGTTTTCGCATTCTTGGGTACTGAATTATGTGGTATTACTTTCGCTGAGTGTGCTAGACCAAGAAAGGCCATCCCTAAGGCCATCAGATTGACATTTTACCGTATTGTCCTTTTCTACATTTTGTCTATTTTATTCTTGGGTATGTGTGTGCCTGCTAACGATCCGTTATTGTTATCTGCCAGTGGTAGTGATGCAAGTGCATCGCCATTCGTTATTGCTATTAAGAACGCTAAAATTAAGGCATTAGACCATATTATCAATGCCTGTATTTTACTTTTCGTCTTGTCTGCTGCTAACTCAGACATGTACATTTGTTCTCGTACAATCTATGGTTTAGCAGTCGCAGGCTACGCACCTAAATTCTTTTCAAAGACAAATAGAATGGGTGTCCCATACTATGGTGTTGGTTTAAGTTTCCTTTTCTGTCTTCTTGCATTCATGACAGTTTCTTCGTCATCCGGTGAAGTGTTTGGTTATTTTGTTAACGTGGTCAGTATTACTGGTTTAATTGCTTGGGCATGTATTTTAACTATCCATATCAGATTCATGAATGCATGTAAAGTTCAAGGTATTGACAGAAAGAGAGACTTAGCTTACAGATCACCATTACAACCATATGGATCGTATTTCGCATTGGCTGTGTGTATTCTTGTCATCTTCATTAAGAATTTCACTGTATTTTTGGGTGATTCCTTTACATACAAGAGTTTCATTACTGGTTACATTGCCTTGCCAATTTTCGTTATCATGTACATTGTTTTCAAGGTTTACCACCGTACTAAGACTCTTAAAGCGGATGAAGTTGATTTAGATACATACAGAGACGTCATTGATGCTGAAGAAGAACAATATGCTTCAGCAGCAGCTGAGAAGAAGGCCTTAAGAGAAGCCCAGGGTAACCCTAAGGACAAAGACTGGTACTACGAGACATTCCTTGGATGGTTATTCTGATTCGATACACTGTGAACTAACAGCATACAAAGTAGTGACTTTACAAATACAGCATTTTATACAAGATAACGGCTGGAAGAGCTTGTGTAATAAGATACCATATAAATTAATAATATGTAAAATGACATGTTAAATAGATTTGCATTCTAATTTCTCATAGGGTTCGTTCTTCGCCATAAATATACAAGTTTGTTTAATAGTTTTTGTCGTCTTCTCTTCTGTGATTGTAATGTGATTATAATGCTACAATAATCACTCTGATTCATCGCAGATGATTCTGGCAGATGAATCTGACATCAATGAAAGCCATCGCATATGATTTTCGATGTGCGAAGAATTTTGATTTACGAGTAGATTTATCTAAACCCTACAGTAGTTGGACAAATGTCACCGACTATTGAGGAAATAAATGCATCTTTGAATTCCCAGTGGTTCGAAGTATGTCAGACAAATGCAGGGAGAGGATGTATAGCAAAATGTGAAATTCCGAAGGATACTGTTATCCATACATGCAATGCGTTAAGCTCGGCTATATCACGTCCATTTAAAAAGGAAGTTTGTTGTACTTGTTTTAGTTTTAACGGTGGAAAGACTCTTAAGCATAGGTTAGGTGATCATGTATCATTATATTTCTGCTCCCCTGAGTGTGTTGACATCTTTGTTGAAGCAGACAACAATGGTATTCACTTGCATAGTCTTCTCGCAATTGAAAATCTTTATAATGCTGGACTTAAGAAACCAGACGCACCAGAGATAATCATAAATGAAGAATCCTTTGATCAACAAATCAAAGATGAATGGAATGCAGTACGTGAATGGGAAGCTAAAATCAATAAAATGAAGCCATCTAAAAGGCTTAATCAGATCCCCAAAATTGGCGAGCCTGAATATATTGAGATCAAGTATATTGCTGGAATATTGTTCCAGATTCATAAAGGGACACATGAGGAGTTAAAATACTTTCAAAGCTTGCAGACCAATGAACTTGATAAGCTAAACAGATATCCTCAATTATTGCAATCGTATACAAATATCTATAAATTCGTTAAGCTCGCAGTTAGCGAGGAACTTCAACCATTGGTATCGATCGAGTTGGTCAGACAAATACTAGGTTCTAACCTTACAAATGCTTTTGGTATTTGGTCGCAACCAGTCATTGACACTGAAGAAAAGGATTACTTTGGATTTGCTATTTACCCATCTGCTTCATTTTTCAATCATTCATGTAGCCCAAATTTAATCAAAAAGCGTGAGGGTGATAAATTATATTTCAGAACATTATCAGATATTAATCCAAGTACAGAATTGTTCATTAACTACGGTAATTATTCAAACGAGAATGTGGAGATAAGGCAGGCGCAACTAAAAGAATGGTTTTTTGATTGTATGTGTATAAAATGCGTAAATGAACTTGCAAATAGAGCTTAGATGTAAATAGAATAACTAATACTATATTTATTTAGTAAAGTCAAATTCTGTGTAGAAATTTTTAAATTCCTCACATTCTTGAGTTTCTTTATATTTTGACTGCTGGCATTTATCCCAGTATGTTCTTTTTGGACACTTTAAGGTATAAGCGAGTACTCTTCTAGGAAACTGGAGATCGATAGCTTTTGATTCATCTTTTAGTTCAGCAATGTAAATTGTTTTATCAGTTTCATTGTGACAGATTGTAAATACAATATAATCCGAATTATTCAAAATTGACAATAATCTTGGATCATCTCCATTTTTGAATACTTCGAAATTCAACTTATGATTTCTTTCAAAGTTTTCGTTATTTAGTTTGCTTTTTTCTTCCAATGCTTTGGGAAATGTATCGATTAAATTTTCACTCACAGGTAAAAATTGTACATGTTGGTGTACATTAGTTTTGCGGTTAATCTCAAAAAATACTAGCTTTAAGAAAGGCTTCGAGTTTTCAAATGCTTTTACAAGTGACCTTTGATATTTGAGAATTTCTTGATATACAGGCGACTGGGTCACATCATCTGTAACAGTTCTCAAAGTGGGCAAATGCTCTATTGGTATGATTATAGCGTGCCCTGAAAATGGTAAACTCTTAGACAGTCTTGTTAATGGACCCTTCGCAACTGTCATGTATGTATAAGATCCGATAGATATTATCATGTGAGTTTCAACCTTAGGATTGGACAAACAAAAAAAGCATTGATCAGGTGTGACTACCTTTGGTTTTTTAGTTGGAACGACTTCCTCGTTAAAGGTCGTATCTAAAGGTCTCTTCAATGGCTCTGGCGTTTCCTCGAATTTTATAGTAAATGGATTCACCGTAAGATTTGGTGGAGATAGCGATTTAATTTCATTTGCTATTTCAAACGCATAGAACCATTTTTCTCCGCTTCCTTCTTGGCCTAAACTGATAAACCGTGTTACGGTTTCGTTATCCCATTTGAAAGGCTCATTTTCAAGATATCTCCCCCTTTCATTTCCTACCGCAAAGTGATATCTAGGTTTAATCATCTTGACTACAGAATCAACCTTTTTGTTTGCAACCAATAATAATTTGCTCTGCTTAGCAATAGCATAGGGCCAGTTGTAAGTAATCAAGATGTCTATCCTACCTTGTTTTGACTCTTGCTCTATTTCTTGTAAAATTTCGTCTGTTATTTCTGTTCCTGCCGAATATGCGACTATCAACCCAGATGCTAGCTTCAACTTTGTGAATGGCGACTTCATATAAGTCAAGTTCTTCTTTACATCGATCAACTTGCTCTCTTGTCTTTCGCTTGGTACATTTTCACTAATCCCATTGATTCCCTGTGTGAAATATGCACTTTGCTCAAGTTCAGCATTCGGTATGTCTGTTCCCACTGGTAAGACGTCTCCTAGCAATAATATAGCCTCAAAAGGTCCAATTTTTTGGTTCTGTAAGTTTGCCTTCTCTATGACCTTTTCTAATCCCTCGGGCGAGGGATTCAATACTAAAAATTTACTCTTATTGGACATTAGTCTCCTACAATACTTAATTCTCATCACATCTGATGCTCTTCTGCTTTTGAGTCTTCGATTATATGCAGGTGGTGATATTGTGACATTTTATTCTGTCGATGGGCTAACTGATTGATCTGCTCTACGGCTGCAATATTCTACGTGAAGTTTCACTACTAATTTCAATGTAACCAGTTGTCGTTTTGGGTATTACAAATATATAGTTGATATATAGTTAATATTAGTCTTGTTCGTTTGTATTTATCAATATGTAGAACTATTTGGAGCTTGCTTTTAGGTTATAATGAATTTTTCCTTATTGGAGAAAATTTGGAGAATTTCTGTTAAAAATTCCCCCACGCCACTTTTTCCTTTTATCCCTTAGATCTATATTAGTTACGGGTTACGGTCTATTCATTCTAATGGCACCCCACCTCACTAGTTATATTTGCTAAGGAAGTAACGGACATTAACATTCAATAATAAAATATGGGGTATAGTATTTTCCAATAGAACAATCTCGCCGTATTCGTGCTTCCGCTAAGATCTTTCATCTTCCCAAAGATTTACAAAGTAGGCAAAGTCGCCAAAATTATATGTATATTATATATTATGAACCACCCTTACCATCCGTATGCCCTCTATTAAATCAGCCAAGAGTTATTTCATGACTTTGATAATAGATATGACCTTACAGATGAAAAAATTGGAAAGGTACGTTTACAACAAAAAAAAAATTACTAGCGCGTTTCCTAATTGGTCATGATCAACAATGGCTATCGAGCGAAACTTTTGCATTAGATTGCAGCTAGATATGAAAAGCGCCCTTCAATAGCTGATAAGTTGATCACACAAAATTCAACAATTAGCGCATGTATGTCTACATCAACGTAGCTTTCTATATATATTATATATATAATAGATCTGCCTCGAGGATTTTATAAATCTGAGAAGGATAATCGTAGAACTTTAATCCAGTACTTCGATTTTCGAGCAATCAGAATAATGAGTAATAATTCTAAGAAAGATTTTGGCACGGTGGTCGACATAGAGAAAGCAGGATCGGTCGACAGGCTTAATAACACTACAAATTTCGAAGATTTCAATGATAAGTTGGATAAGGAAAAGTACGGTGAGACCAAGAGGAAGCTTAGTCTGAGACATGTTGCGTTGATGATCATTGGACAGAGTATCGGTACAGGGTTGTTCATCGGTCTTTCAAGCCCCCTCATGACTTCAGGAAGTTTGTCACTTTTTATTGGGTTTTTGTTTTGGGCGTGCCTTGTGGTGTGGCCTTTGATGCAATGTGTTGCTGAGATGTGTTCGTTTCTTCCAATCAAGGGAAGTTTTTTGCATTATTCTGCCAGATGGATTGACCCAGCGATGGGGTTTGCATGTACAATGATTTACTTATACACAAGTTTGATGTTTATATGTGTTGAAGTCGTTGCATTTGCGTCGGTGATCGGATTTTGGACCGACGCCAACCCAGGAATATTTATTGCGGTCGGTATACTCTCGATCTTGTTCTTTAACGTGTTTGGTGTTAACTGGTACGGAGAAATTGAGTTTGTATCGTCTATGTTGAAAGTGATTCTTATAGTAGGATTGATGTTCTTTGGATTGATTGCCATGTGTGGAGGAAACCCAAAGAATGATGCATTTGGATTCCAGCACTGGTCTGAAGGTGGATTGTTCAAGTCCTATCTTGTTGAAGGTAGCACAGGCCGTTTTCTTGGATGGTGGAACGTCTTGATTTATGCAGCTTTTGCTTGTGGTGGTCCAGATATTTTAGGAATGATTGCTGGTGAGGTTTCGCAACCTCGTAAAGTTATTCCAATGGCTGGAAGAAGGGCATACATCAGAATTTACGTATTCTACTTTGGTGGTATTTTCTTCATGAATTCTTTGTGTGCCTCAAATAATCCTGATTTAGTGGCTGCATCAAGTACTGGACAGGTCGGAGCTGCAGCATCTCCTTGGGTCATAGGTGTTAAGAACGTTGGGGTTACAGGATTAGATTCCTTAGTTAACGCGGTTATTATGACTGCTGCTTGGTCCTGTGGTAATGGTTTCTGTTATGCAGCCACTAGATGTGCCTACAGTGCCTCTTTGGCGGGATATTTACCTCGTTTCTTCTCTAAGTGTTTGAAGAATGGTGCTCCAATTTATTGCGTGGTTGGTTCCTTATTGGTAGCTTGCTTATCATTTTTGAGTATTTCTAACTCAACTGCTGAAGTATTTGAGTGGTTCATCAATTTAGCAACCACAGGATTATTATGTACCTACTTCGTATTGTGGCTCTGCTACTTTAAGTTCCGTCGTGCTTTAGATGCACAAGGGTTCGACTATAAGAAGGATACGTACTACCAGCCACCATTTTTCTGCCAACCTTACATGTCCTACTTTGGATTTTTCATGACTGTTTTAGTCTTGTTTTTTAATGGTTTCTGGATCTTTTTCCCTGGCCAATTCTCGGTTTCTAATCTTTTCACATCTTACTTTGCTCCAGTGTTCTTCATTGTTTTGTACTTTGCATGGAAATTCATCAAAAAAACCCACGTTAGAACAAACTTAGAGGCAGATATTACCACTGGAAAAGAGGAAATCGACATTGAAGAGGAAGAGGAAAACCAGTGGATAGAATCCCAGCCTAAGAAAACAGGCAAAATTCATAGAGCGTACGCCAAATTTGCGGACATTTGTTTCAATTGATTTTAAACGAATCCCTTTTCATTTCTTCATAATTATACATAGTTACATTAGTTTCGTCTAGTAATAAAAATATTAATACAAGTAATAAATCAAAACTAGTATAATGTAGAAGCACAGCAGATTGCAGCAATTTAGACTGTATAGGGCACAGACCTAAATCAAAAAAGATGCGACTGTCATTTTTTATCGGACTAAATAAAGACAGTCACAAATTATGGTTATGCAGCCCCGGTTCGCACTATAGGCTGGAAAATTTTCAGGTCCTAAATCTTTTATGAAAAGAACTCTATCTAGTGTAAAGAGTTAGCTGCTTAATACAATAACAGAAGAAAATGGGTAAATCGTATGTAATATAACAGTATGGTTGTTGAGATCTTGTTCGAGAGAAGAAGGGTTGAAGGGTTAAGAAAATGGAGCCTTTAGCTATCGTGAAGGCCAGAATATGAAACAAGAAGGAAATTATGAGAAACGTAGGGAATATTCGATAATTTCAGGAGGAGATATATCATATTTAACAAGCGAACAGATGTAAATTAAACCATGTATCCAAATTACAGTGGAAACAAGTACTAACATGATATAGTCGTGGTTACAGATCCGGTACTCGTTACCTTTTCCAACGTGACTTTAAGAAGCATGGTACTATTCCATTATCTACTTACTTAAAGACCTACAGAGTTGGTGATATCGTTGATATCAAGGCCAATGGTTCTATCCAAAAGGGTATGCCACACAAGTACTACCAAGGTAAGACCGGTATCGTTTACAACGTTACCAAGTCTGCTGTTGGTGTTATTGTCTACAAGGTTGTTGGTAACAGATACCTCGAAAAGAGAATCAACTTGAGAGTTGAACACATCAAGCACTCCGCTTGTCGTCAAGAATTTATCAACAGAGTTAAGTCCAACGCTGCTTTAAAGAGAGAAGCCAAGGCCAAGGGTGAACACGTCCACTTAAAGAGACAACCAGCTAAGCCAAGAGATGCTAGAGTTGTCACCACCAAGGAAAACGTTCCACAAACCTTAGCTCCTGTTCCTTACGAAACTTTCATTTAAACAACATCAACGAAGTTACTATACATATTTTTACTTGCGTGTTCGCATACATGTTTACCCAGTATACTTACCTATATTTATGTTAATGTTTGATTCTGATTGTTAGGTTCGGTTAGATTCGGGTCTGTTCTCCTTTTTATAATTTGTATAATTAGTTAACCTTTGGGAAATGCAAATAACCTACATGTCAGTTGATTGTAAGATACGTAATCGAACATGTGATTAATCGTATGGAAGTCAAGATATTCCCACCTATTACTCTAACTGTATATTAGCCAAAGTATCACAAGCAGTCATCGTATCTCTTACTATTACTATTCCGCATTCTTCTATAGTGCAACTTAATAATCCCACTATACTGCGGATTGGCCTACAGTTTGGTGCTCGTTTATTTTTCTTCGTTTATTAATATTATCGCTACGATATGACATGTTCCAGTATTATGAAAGAAGGGTCAGAAGTTCTCTTGAGCGTCTGTGATATTTTGTAACAAGAATAGTTTGCGCCAAACACCTTAACCAATAAAACCCTACTCTCTCGTACGAGAAAGCAATTTCAGAGGAATCTCTCCGAGGAAAGACTACAACTCTAAAGGGAATTGTCTTGAAGAACGCGAGATTTCATCATGAGTATAAAACTTGGAAGGTCATATGGAAAATAAAACTTCCAAGTTTCGTAGAAACTGATGGGCCAAGGTCTTTTTATAGGATGCATTGTGTGTCGGGTAACTTTTGAAAAAAATCACTATGAGGGCCTGTATGCAAGCTAACTCATCAGCTGCAATTTTTTTATAGGGCCTTAACTACGATACTTTGGTAAACCTAATAACTTCACGTATATAATGGCACCAAAGAGAAAGGCATCTAGCTCTTTGACCTCCACAAAGCAAAAGAAAACGACCAAGAAAGATGAGTCAATATTGTCGTTGGAACAAATTCAACAACTTGGGGACCAAATAATCGCCTCATCAAAGCATTATAACAACTTTGTACAATTGTTAGAACAATATGAATGCATTAAAAGAGAATTAACGAATAGAGAAGATGAAGAAATTGAAACCATAGGACGTCAACTTTCCATCACCTTATACAAATGCTTCGAAAAGTTGCTTAGGGAACAAGCAATGATCAACAAGAAATCGCATAGTGAAAATAAGAGAATGGTGACCAAATGGCTTTTGAATAAGTACGACACTTTCAAGAGCATAATAAACGGATTCATCATTGACAAATTGGCAGTCGAAACATCGTTACAGGTTGACTTGTTGGAGATAGGACTCAATTTAGTAAAGTTAGAAAGTGAATTCATGAAATCAGGAGAAAATGATTTATATTTCCCAACATTGACCTACAAGGGTATAGTCGAGGCTATGTTATTGAGCGAGAATGGGGAAATAGATTCGAACGGTTCAACAGAGAATTTCATTATTTTGGAGTTCATAGATAAGTTTAAGAAGTACTGGGATTTACAATTTTATTTTGTTAATAATTTGCATGAAGTATTGAATACCTGGAAGGAAACAAAGAATCAAGAACAATTAAGAGTGATTTTTGGTAACTTCTACACCATATTTAAGAATAAATTGTTATTTACACCTGATACCGAAGAGCTTGAAGAACAAAGAACCTGGATTAAAAGAAAGCTTCCATCAATTGCTTACAAGATATCGCAATTCAAAACTCAATATCAAAAGGCTTTTATTGCTGTATTGTCATATCCATTGCTAACCTCCCAATATAAGTCGATTTTGCTCATCTTACACAAGAGAATTATTCCATACATGGCACAACCGCAAAGCTTGATGGATTTCTTGACGGACTCCTACAATGTCGGTGACGATGGCGTCGTTCCTGTGCTCGCCTTGAATTCTTTATATGAATTGATGAAAAGATACAACCTTGAATATCCCGATTTCTACATGAAGTTGTATTCTCTTTTAACTCCAAGCTTGCTATACACCCGTTACAGATCCAGATTCTTCAGATTATGTGACTTGTTTCTTTCTTCTACTCATTTATCTGCTAGTTTGATTGCATCTTTCATAAAAAAATTGGCTAGGTTATCGATCACTTCAAGTGCTTCCGGTGTGGTCATTGTGATTCCATTTATCTACAACTTGTTGAAAAGACACCCTTCATGTATGGTAATGCTTCACAACCCCAATGTTGCTGCCTCTCAGTACGTCGACCCTTTCGACAACGAGGAAGTAGACCCTTTGAAGACTGGTGCCATGGGCTCGTCCTTATGGGAACTTGAAGCCTTAATGTCCCACTACCATCCGAACATTGCCACTTTAGCCAAAATATTTGGCGAGCCTTTCAAAAAGCTAAGCTACAATTTAGAAGACTTTTTGGATTGGAGTTACATTTCCTTATTAGAAAGTGAGAAAAATAGGAAGTACAAGACTCATGTTGCGTTAGAATTTGAAGAAAGGGACTATTTATTTGATAGCAAGGACAGACCAGAATCGTCAACTGTTTACGCCAAAGGTTGGAGCCTTTAAGTGTACTATATAGATATATAATGAATGCGATACTTCCATACATCTCAGACTTTGTGTAACTATAAACGGATTTCCTTTTTTGGACAATTAATTGAACGCGTCGCAGATTTTTCAATTCATTTCCTTAAGCTCTTCAAGAGACATATTACATTTTTGTTTATTCCTTCGATAGCTACGGTTTTCACTCAATCAGAAATGGATGACACAACACAAATTAACGAACAGCCTATCGATGCTGTGTTTGGTGATAGAGTGAGAAGATTCCAAGAATTCTTAGATAAAATAGATGTGGAAGGTACTCAATATAGAACCGAAATCAAGGACATGTTGATGAAGAGCAGATATAGATTATGTGTGTCCTTGGACGAAATTAGAGAATTTGATAAAGATTTCTGGAAAGGATTGTTAAATACTCCAGCAGACTACTTACCTGCTTGTGAGAGAGCATTGAGGGATACGGTGTTGACTATTTATGACCCTACGGACTCGAGGTACGAGGCGATGGACGAAAACCAACAATTCTACTTGTCTTTCAAAGGGTCCTTCGGAGACCATCAAGTGTCACCAAGATCCATTAACTCGCATCATCTTTCGCAAATGGTTTCGATTGAAGGTATCGTAACCAGAGCTTCGTTGGTGCGTCCTAAGATTATAAGGTCGGTTCATTACGCCGAGAAGACAAGTAGATTTTATGCCAGAGAATACAAAGATCAGACCACTTCTTTTGACCCTATTTCTACTGCTGCTATATACCCAACAGAGGATCTTGATGGAAATAAATTGACAACCGAATATGGATATTCTACTTACAGAGACCACCAGAAAATATCGGTTCAGGAAATGCCAGAAACCGCGCCAGCAGGGCAGTTACCTAGGTCAGTGGATGTCATTTTAGATGACGATTTGGTTGACTTGACTAAGCCTGGTGACCGTATTCAGATTGTTGGGGTGTACAGGGCCTTGGGTGGTGCTGGAAATTCGAGCGCTTCGTTCAGAACAGTTATATTGGCCAATTCAGTGTATCCGTTGCATGCGAGATCAACTGGTGTTGCCTCGCAGGAGAAGCTCACTGATCAAGATATTAGAAACATTAATAAATTGTCTAAGGAAAAGAAGATTTTTGAAATATTATCTAATTCTTTAGCCCCATCTATTTATGGTTTTGACTATATTAAGAAGGCCGTGTTATTAATGCTTCTTGGTGGTGTCGAGAAGAATCTAGACAATGGTACTCATTTGAGAGGTGATATTAATATTTTAATGGTAGGTGATCCATCGACCGCCAAGTCCCAAATTTTGAGATTTGTTTTGAATACCGCATCTTTAGCAATTGCAACTACCGGTAGAGGATCTTCAGGTGTAGGTTTGACCGCAGCTGTAACCACGGATAAAGAAACAGGAGAAAGGAGGTTAGAAGCCGGTGCTATGGTTCTAGCTGATAGAGGTATTGTGTGTATTGATGAATTTGATAAGATGTCCGATGTTGATCGTGTTGCTATCCACGAAGTTATGGAACAACAAACAGTGACTATTGCTAAGGCAGGTATTCATACATCCTTGAACGCTCGTTGTTCTGTTATTGCAGCTGCAAATCCAGTGTTCGGTCAGTACGACGTGCATAAAGATCCCCATAAGAACATCGCTTTACCTGATTCTTTGTTATCGCGTTTTGATTTGTTATTCGTTGTTACGGATGATGTTCAAGCAACAAAGGATAGAATCATCTCAGAGCATGTTTTGAGGATGCACAGATTTATCCCACCGGGATTATTGGAAGGTGAACCAATCAGAGAGAGAAGTAACTTATCTTTAGCTGTCGGTGACGATAACACCAACGAACAGGAAGAATTAGAGCACCCAATATTTGAGAAGTTTAACTCTTTATTACATTCAGGAGTCCGCTCTACAAAATCCAACAAAACCCCAACGATTTTGTCGATTCCATTTATGAAAAAATACGTGCAATATGCTAAACAGAGAATAAGGCCCGTTTTAACTTCTAAAGCTTCCGATTATATTGTCAACACATACTCCGCATTGAGAAATGATTTGATTGATAGCAACCAAAGACACACTGCTCCTATTACTGCCAGAACATTAGAAACGTTAATTCGTTTAGCAACGGCACATGCCAAAGTAAGATTGTCAAAGACAATCGAAGTTAAGGACGCTAAAATAGCTGAGGAGCTCTTGAGGTTTGCGTTATTCAAAGAAGTTACGAGAAAGTCGAACTCTAAAAAACAAAAGACCCACCAGGCTTCCGACTCCGAGAGCGAGGAAGAAGAAGAAGAGGAAGAAGATAGCGACAACGAGGACTTACCCCCAAGAGCAACAACCACCAGGACCAGATCAAGATTCAGAGACCAGAATCAAACTGCCGAACCTGTGCCTTCGCCATCGGCCGACGCCATGCCCTCATCTGATAATGAAGCTGAGATGGAAGAACACCTTGATAACTTGCATATAACCCAGCCACAGAACGGAGAACAAGAGGTTCATCCTTTGGCAGAAACCAATAATAGGTCCAATAATGCGACCGCAGCCATTAGCAGCGAAAGATATTCTACCTTCGTTAGATTGATGGCCAGATCAATGCAGTCATCGATATTTGAAAACGAATCTGGTGCTGCTCCAGTTGAACAAGTCATTGAGCAAATCAACCAGGATTTAGAGCAAGAAGATACTTTTGCGGAAGGCGAACTCACCGCTGCATTAAACAAGATGGAGGCTGAAAATAAGATTATGGTAGGGGAAGGTAAAGTTTGGAAAATTTAGTGTTAACAAGGTTATATTTATTTCTTTTTAAGTAAGTCTATACTTGCTTGTAATGTGTTTCATATGTTGTATATTCCGGTCTATAATACTATTAATTGTCTTTTACAGAAATTCGTTAAAGTAGGAATCATCGTATGCAAAGTCCTCTGCGCGACTTTAAGAAGATTTGCCAAAATGCTTCTTTTCGATGAGCTGATGTTGCAAGATGAGCAGTGGTACTGAATCTATAGATCAAGATGACTATACTATTGAAGACGAAGATGAGTTGCTAATGCACAATTACAATACTCTTCCAAAAAACTGTAAAAAGTACTGGAACAAAAGATATAGTTTGTTCAGTAAATTTGATGACGGTATCTACATGACATCGGAGCTCTGGTTCTCTGTCACTCCCGAGGACATTGCTATTTACACTGCTCGTTTAGTACTGGAGATTATTCCTGAAGGTAAAAAGGTGCTTGATATATGCTGTGGCGGTGGTGGAAATACCATCCAGTTTGCGTACTACTTTCCCAGCGTCGGCTCGATAGACATAAATGCATCCAACATGAAGTGCACATTGCACAATGCGTCTGTGTACGGCGTGGCAGACCGTATTTGGTCTCGGGTGGGAGATTGGAACCAGCTCACTCAGATGCAGCCCGACGGGACCCCCAACCAACTGTGGATCCCTCCCGATATCCGCAACCATGCCCAACCGTCTGCGGTTTTTGACTTCGTGTTCTGCTCTCCTCCATGGGGAGGCCCATCCTACAAGAACGCAGACGGCTTCGATGTCTACAACATGCATCCGTTCCCTATTGACCGCTTATGCGAGCAGATCATGCAATACACTCAGAACTACGGTCTTTTTCTCCCCAGAAGCACAAATCTCGACCAGCTCCGAACCTTGGTCACTACGTTGTACGGAAAGTCGGGAAAATGTCGGGTGGTATTCTTAAATCTTGATGGCTACTGTAAGGGAATACTAGCGCTTTTTGGTCCCCAAGTTGCGGCCGAAACGGTGGATTGCCAGTCGTTTCTCTCGTACGACATTTTCTCCGACTACTAGAACACTCACAGCATCCCATAGATGAATCTTAATGCCTGGTACACCCCCAATGGCCTTATATGACACCATTGGTACCATACTAATTGGTGCGTGCGCTCACCAAAACGACGTTTTTGGCCGAAGAGACAAATCCATAAAAAGTGAGAAAAAAGTCTCCTTGATGATGTTTACAAGGAGAAAAACAAACAAACTTGACCGACATTTTGCAGTTAGTGAATTGACCCAAATCAACTAATTTCAATGGAAGAGATTAACAGTAACATGAAAGAGGATTTGAATGCCTCAAGACTCTTGAGAGCCGAGGGTAACGATGATGGTGGCAATAGGTCGCCCAATGGTAACAGAAGCGTGGAGAACGGTATGGGGCCCATAGATGAAGGAGAGTTTTCCAACCACTACATACAAGAAAGCTTCGACAAGATCAATGACGCCATTAGCAAGATCGAGGGCGACAAGATGGCCCGAATCACCCTGGAGTTGTCGTATTTAAGGCATGTTTTGGACTACCAGAATACCAAGATTGAGAAGTTGACGAGCTTGATGGCCGATTTCTTGGAGAACAAGAACCAGAATGCCATCATCAGCTCGTTACAGGCGATACAGGACAGCGACAGCCAGAAACACTCGTCGGTGGCCGACCTGATCGACCAGCAGGTGCAGGGGCAGGCCACCGGCACCGACGCCGACCATGCCCAGGTGGGCGACGGCCCATCGGGCATGCCGTCGTACCCAGACTCGTTGGCAAACGCATCCGTGCACCTCGATAGCAATATGGACCCCCAATTACACCAGGTGGCTGCTGCTGCGGTGCAGCAGGCCGAGGAACAGGCCGCACAGCTGCAACACCAGCCCAACATGGACAAATACCGCAAGAAAATCTATCTCAAGCGCAAACCCAACCCCGACGACCCCTCTGCGTCGCCCCAGGACCCCGACGGCCTCCGCGACTCCAAGAGACCCAAGATCTCTATCGACTTCCTCCACAACCCCATGACTGTCAAGGAGATCTACGACGAGTTCACCAAGGGCTTCCGCGGCCAGCCGCCGCTCTGCGAAATGGACTCGCGCTTCGGCAAGCACGAGTGGAGGGGAGACTCACGCTCGAAGGAGTCCAAGCGCTACCAGAGAAGAAAAAAGCTCTGCGACTCCATTGCCAGAGGCATGCAGAAATACGACAAGACCGCCGAAGAGATCATCCGCTACATCGAGGAGTTCAGAGGTGACAAATCGCTCACATGGGTCATGAATGGCAACCTCCCTCCAGACTTGCATATATAGTCGTCGTCTCTCCATTGACTGTAATGTGTTGCAGCCATTTGCACCATTTGCACCATTTTGTCTATATGTATTATAATCTATGTCGCATTCTTAGTGTCCCGACATCGGTCGCATCTTCCAGAAGCTTCGATCGATTGCCGTCGGAACAACGTCCGGGTAAACGCGGCCATTAAAATTTTCGCTCTATATAACCATTCCGTCGACCGCTGTGACCAAATAATATTAACCGCTCTGTTAAAGTCATTCTTCTTTAATACTGTCTAGTAATTATACAATGTTAGCAGCTAGAAACTCACTTAAGAACGTTGTTCGTCGTTTGCCAAGCTCCAGCCGTGCCAACTCCACCGCGGCTCCAAGTGGCCCTGTTATCGGTATTGATTTGGGTACCACCAACTCCGCGGTTGCAATCATGGAAGGTAAGATCCCAAAGATCATTGAAAACTCCGAAGGTGGTAGAACTACTCCTTCTGTTGTCGCCTTCACCAAGGATGGTGAAAGATTGGTCGGTATTCCTGCCAAGAGACAAGCTGTTGTCAACCCAGAGAACACCTTGTTCGCTACCAAGCGTTTGATCGGTCGTCGTTTCGAAGATGGTGAAGTTCAAAGAGATTTGAGCGAAGTTCCATACAAGATCGTCAAGCACGCCAACGGTGACGCTTGGATCGAAGCCAGAGGCGAAAAGTACTCGCCACAACAAATTGGTGGTTTCGTCTTGAACAAGATGAAGGAAACCGCTGAAGCCAACATTGGTAAGCCAGTCAAGAACGCCGTCGTCACCTGTCCAGCCTACTTCAACGACGCACAAAGACAAGCCACCAAGGACGCCGGTAAGATTGTTGGATTGAACGTCATGAGAGTCGTCAACGAACCAACCGCCGCCGCCTTAGCTTACGGTTTGGAAAAGAACGATGGTGAAGTTGTTGCCGTCTTCGATTTGGGTGGTGGTACCTTCGATATCTCCATCTTGGATATCGGTGCCGGTGTTTTCGAAGTCAAGTCCACCAACGGTGACACCCACTTAGGTGGTGAAGATTTCGATATTGCTATCGTCAGAAACATCGTTGAAAACTTCAAGAAGGAATCCGGTATTGACTTATCTAAGGACAGAATGGCTGTCCAACGTATCAGAGAAGCCGCTGAAAAGGCCAAGATTGAATTGTCTTCCACCGTCTCCACTGAAATCAACTTGCCATTTATCACCGCTGACGCCTCTGGTCCAAAGCACATCAACCAAAAGTTCTCCAGATCTCAATTTGAAAACTTGGTTGAGCCATACATCAAGAGAACCGTCGAACCATGTAAGAAGGCTTTGAAGGATGCTGGTTTGTCCACCTCCGACGTTTCTGAAGTCATCTTAGTTGGTGGTATGTCAAGAATGCCAAAGGTTATTGAAACCGTCAAGTCTATTTTCGGTAAGGAACCATCCAAGGCTGTCAACCCAGATGAAGCCGTTGCCATGGGTGCTGCTATCCAAGGTGGTATCTTAGCTGGTGATGTCACTGATGTTGTCTTATTGGATGTTACTCCATTATCCTTAGGTATTGAAACCATGGGTGGTGTCTTTGCTAGATTAATCTCAAGAAACACTACTATCCCAGCCAAGAAATCTCAAATTTTCTCTACTGCTTCTGCTGGTCAAACTTCCGTCGAAATTAGAGTTTTCCAAGGTGAAAGAGAATTAACCAGAGACAACAAGTTGATTGGTAACTTCACCTTATCAGGTATTCCACCAGCTCCAAAGGGTGTTCCACAAATTGAAGTCACTTTCGACATTGACACTGATGGTATCATCAAGGTCTCTGCTCGTGATAAGGCTTCTAACAAGGATGCTTCTATCACTGTCGCCGGTTCCTCTGGTTTATCCGAAACTGAAATCGAAAAGATGGTTAACGACGCTGAAAAGTTTGCTGAATCCGATAAGGCTAGAAGAGAAGCTATCGAATCCGCCAACAGAGCCGATCAATTATGTAACGACACCGAAAACTCCTTAAACGAATTCAAGGAAAAGGTTGACGCCGCCGATGCCGAAAAGGTTAGAGAACAAATCAACTCCTTAAGAGAAATCGTTGTCAAGGCCCAAGCTGGTGAAGAAGTCGATGCTACCGAATTAAAGACCAAGACTGAAGAATTACAGAATGAATCATTAAAGGTTTTCGAAAAGTTATACAAAAACAATGAAAACAACAATGAATCATCTTCTGAAGAACCAAAGAACTAAATGTAATTAAATTGTTCTTTGTTTGATTCACGCTCTGTCTCATTTGTATTTATGATTGTCTAAGTTATACTGTGGGTAGGACTTTAGTCAGAGCGTTACTGTTTTTACCTGTATATATCGTTAAAATAATATTAATGAATTTTGTTACTTAACAAATAATGTAATCTATACATCTAATATACTTCGTTGAGCCCTTCTAGGTACCCACGGGATCGTTTCATCGAATTTGAAAATGTGGATCCTATTCTTAGACTTTGATTCCTACTTGGTACCAGTGTAATTGTATTCTTTCTTACCACAGTACCGTACCTTTTGCCTATTTCAAGGTTAGAACTTGCTGTGCTATTTGCACGTCTCACGAAATCTTCGTACTTAGCATTAATGGAGCGAGATTCCTGACTTGAGTTTGAATAAACCGATGAAGAAACCAGCTCATTGTCAGAAGAGTCATAATCTAACATTTCACCTAACAATGATCTTCTATTATAAATCTTACTGAATTCGTTAGTAGGTGAATTGGCCACGTCAGAATCTTCTGTAATGCCAGAGCCAGGACTAGATATCGTTATTAATTCTGCATCTGTTTCTGTCTCATATGCTGATTCACTAATAGTTTTCTGGGAATCGGATGCGTATTCACTTTCATCCTGTAATTCATAGTTATCCTTTGTATCTATATTCAAATCATCCATTACAAACCCTGAATTTCTATTTGCAGCCAATGCCTGGAAGAACACTATTTCCTGTCTTAATTGTATCCTTTGACTTATGACATGTCTCAAATACCTACTCCAAATTCCAATTACATCATTTGCATCCTCACCTTGCACTGTGCTAAAATTGTTATGTTCAAGATGTGGTGGTGGTGTAGGTGGAATTTCCTCAATATCACTTATTGAATTATAGGTGTGTCTTTTAGCCTTTGTATTAAGCGAATTATTACCATAGTTGATAGAGCTAGATTTTGTTTTCGTATACATCGAATTAATATAAGAATCTTGCTGTTCACCAATGTATTCTGACATTTGATTATGCTTAATATCTGCATTATTATGTGACCCACCAAAAGCTCCAGCTTCTTGTTTCAATTCGTTGTTCAAATTATCCACCCTTTTAATTTCGCCCTGGCCTAAATGTGGATTCGAATATGGGACTGATATATCTTTTGAAGTCAACCTCTTTACGGCAATATTTTGTGGATTTTGACGGTATTTGCGCTTTAATGTTTTTCCCCTTGGCAGTTTGACAATTGTACCTGTTCTCTTAATACTTCCAGTTCTCTTGGATGGAACTCTAAAATTATTGAATCTTAAGGCTCTCAACTTCTTAGCAAACTTTTTTACTCTAAGTTTGAGTCTATAATACCAACCACCTTCTTTGAATCTAATTGCCTTTGATCTCATTAGACTTGAGTTTGATTTAATTTTTGTAGGGGAATCGAGCATTAATTTTGATGCTTGTCTTGTGGAAAAAATCGTGGTTTGTGAAGCAGAATCTGCGTCAGAGAGTCTTCCTAGAGTGTCTGTTCGTTTTTTCATGTTTGATGTAAGTGACTGATTCATACCCTTAGATTTGGCATCTGCCAAACTGTATATAGATATCGAATTAAGTGAAAGATTGTCCAACTTTTGAATTTGAGGGTTTTGCTGCTCGTATATAAAGCGAGAAAATCGTTTAGGAACTTGATTGATTAGGTTATCTTCATTCTTGCAAGAGGTATTGGAAGTATTTTGATTCACTGGGGTATGAACCATGTTAATATGTGAGGTGTTTGAGTATTGAGGGATTTTGCCTAATTGGTTAAGTAAACTGGTAGTATCGAACGAATTTGTAATATCTGATGAATTGTGATTGGCAGAAACAACACTCGATTTAATTGAATAGGAGTCTTCTGCTAGTTCATTTTTTTCTTTGGACTCAATTACACCATCATTGTAATTTTTCTGTTGATCTAAAGTTATCGAAACTTCAAACGGAATATTTAAATGCGATGGTTGATTAGATTCAATGTTCATTTTCACTAATTTTTTCTATATTGAATTTGCCTACTATAAAGAACCCAATTAGATCAAAATATCAGATCAATGAGTAGATCAAGAAATATAATATAGAAGATTCTATCCTTGATTCATCCGATGATCTTCAACAATAATAGATGGCTGGCTATTTTGCACCCAGCCACGTTTATATACAGGATATTATAAATAAGTCAGATGCAGAATTACGACTGATTTTATCATACTAATACAATGAAGTAGTACCCAATCGAAGTATGAGATTCATCTTTTTTGACCTATTTTATAAACCGGAATATTGAACTCTCGATGTGCTTGAAAATTCATTCTAATTTCGACTTTATAACTTCCTAAAAAGTCGTCTGAGATGACTACATAAAGTATTAGACAAGCGAAAACTTTATTCAATATTAGATAAATAAAAAAAGAACTTAAAAACTTAATACTCTACTTATTTGGCTTTTGCTAAACCAACGGTGTTCTTTTTCAAGTCATAGATAGAGTAGTATCTTCTCAAGAAAGCGTCACCGATAATAGCTAAGTCACCGATTGGTTCAGGGAAATCCATTGGAGTGAAAACAGAGATACATGAACCACCAACTTCTAAAGTGTAATCATAAGGAGATAAAGTAAAGTTATGACCGCCAAAAGTCAATGTTAATTCAGGTAAGGATTCCCTCTTTTCACAATCAATTTGGTATTGACCGGACCAGGATTTTTCAGCTCCAATCTTGGAATTGACAAGTTCAGCTAAGGCTGAAGGTAAAGTGATCAATGAAGTACCGGTATCAATTGCTGCACCAGTGCGGTCTAATTCGGCGTACTCATCACCTAATCCAATACCATCGAAGGATACTTCCCAGTATGCCTTTCTTCTGATAGGTAAATCCACAATCTTACCAGTAAACAAACTTTCGTCAATACCACCGAAAGTTGCTACACCTCCGTCCTCTTCGTTCTTGGAGTTGTCACCTAAGTAGAAGGCAAATAATGGTTCGTCTAATAAGCCTTGTTCGATGGCATTGTAGACTGGAGGAACAATCTTATTCACAGAAATAGTGTCGTAAGCCAAACCCAAGATACCGTCGAACTTACCAAAGGCAAAAGCCAAACCAGGCTCGCTGGTGGCTTCAGCGAAATCCTGCTTTGGAATAACCAAGTCACCGATAGCTAAGGTGTCTTGTGAGACATATCCCTCCATGGCTCCGCTACCGTATTGGATAGAAAAGGAAGAGCCATTGGCCTTGTATGTAGAAGAGGAGTCGTGTGCATACTTGGAGTGCAAGAAGCATGCCAAGGACGAGCAATCTTCTGATGGAACCCATAAGTTAGAGGAA
Organism: Debaryomyces nepalensis; assembly: GCA_030583445.1. NCBI lineage: Eukaryota > Fungi > Ascomycota > Pichiomycetes > Serinales > Debaryomycetaceae > Debaryomyces > Debaryomyces nepalensis. Next base: position 247,431 of record JAJMIM010000005.1, on the reverse strand, counting down.
CCAGTGTCTAAAATGACCTTGAACGGTTGACCTGGGGTACCCAACTGGATTTCAGTGAAGTATTGGGCATTCAAGTAGTTAGTCAAAGGGGCTTCATGCTTTCCGTCTTGAGGGCTGATAAATGGCACCTGTGCCTCCGACCCTGGGTTTTGCGTTCCAAACGCAACAGGGTTTCCATTGGCGGCATTGATGATATTCAAATACTTGTTAGCTAACCCGTTAGTGTATTCTTTGAATGTATTGACTGCGAGGGTCTCTTCAATTGGAATTTTGTTAATCTTAGTAGAATGTTTAGCTGCGTCTGCACATGGCAAACTCAACAAAGCTGTAGCGATAGTGGTGAAAACTGATAAAGAGAATTGCATCTTTCCTGTTGTACTTAGCGTATTTCCCTTTTTAAAGCAAACTAATAGCTAAAGAACTAGGTATGCTATTTTAGTGGCAAGGTCCTAAATGGTTATGCTCCGTTTTAGGGATGACTAGCCATTTTTGCAGGTTAGATAAATTGTATTACGGCGATAAACATTTTACAGGTTACGTTCGATGCCGAGGAATAAAAGAACTACAATATAGCTGTGAATAATTCTTACCATTAGTTTTTGAAGAAAGTTCACGAAGAAATGGTATTTGGATTCTTGAAGTCTCATGTGGACAATATTGTCTCGGAAGTGCCAATAAAGTTTAAAGGAGAAAATTCACAGGAAGCTACATTTTCGGAGATTTTCTCAACTAAGGTTCCAGAGTTGTCCAAAGGGTCTTCTTTCTGGTACAATCCTCTCTTACCTTCAGGAAACTTCCAGACGGCATACACGGGATTAAGAACATTTGAATCTGCTGACAGGATTCATTACAAGAGGCACATATTGACAGTTGATCTGCAAAACAAGTTTTATGAGGTTGAAGGTGAGAAGTTGAAATACGATGACTGGGAGGGTAGGAGTACGATCGCAGTTGACTACGTTGTCTCCGAGGAGCTGAATGATGCCGATCATGAGAAATACAGGCCTCTGTCACAGACGAAACAACTTCCGCCTAGAACGGAATACTTAAATCCTGCGCTCGAGCACGAGCTCTTAAGTGACGACTCAAAGCCTTTGGTGATTGCATTGCACGGGTTATCAGGTGGTTCCTACGAGTCGTATATTAGATCATTCTTGTGCAAGATTACGTCCGACCCATATAACTTCGATGCGTTGGTATTGAATTCAAGAGGATGCGCTAATCACACAATTACTTCACCTCAGCTCTACTGTGGCTTGTGGACCAACGACTTGAGATATTTGATTAATGAACATATTAGACCTAATTGGCCAAATAAACGGATTTATCTCATAGGGTTTTCGTTAGGAGGGGCTATTTGTGCCAATTACCTCGGACAAGAAGCCGATGATGTCTATTCCAACATTAAGGGTGGTGCTATCATGGGGTGTCCATGGGATTTCACAGACTCGTCGATTCAGTTGCAATCCAGTTTACTTGGTAACCATGTGTACTCTTCTGTGATGTGCTCTAATTTGGTCGAATTGTTAAAGCAGCATTACGAGGGTCACTTGGCCAACAATCCTTTGGTGCGGTCGTTTAAGGAGAATCCCGACAATTTTAAGTTACGTAGATTGAAAGATTTTGATGACAACTTTACCTCAAAGCTCTTTGGCTTTAATTGTGCTAACGAATATTACAGACACGCATCTCCTGTTCAGAGATTATTGAAAGTAAGGGTTCCACTTGTAATTGTCAACTCCCTAGATGATCCAATTATAGGCTACAGGACTCTTCCATTCGATGAAGTAAGACTCAACCCATTTACGATGCTCGTTACCACTTCTACTGGTGGCCATCTTGGATGGTTTGATTACAAGGGAGATAGATGGTATTCAGATCCTATATCGAAATTATTTAGGGAACTTGATGATAACTGGACAGTTAACAGTAAGAGCATGGACAGCAAGGATCTCCCAACTGATACTTCAAAGGTCTGGAAATATGATAGAATTATTTCTATATAAACATTTTTGTCAATTCTTGTATATAATAATGTAAAAGCGTGATTTTTCAAATACTTATCGCTAACATAATAAATACCTTGAACAGGGTTTCTCTAAAATTTCATTTTTTATAATCATAAACTACGTTAATGATGCATTCTAATGAGTCCCGAACTATGGCTAAGTCCACAGCTAAGTCTACGTCAAAAATTACTGGTACAAATTCTGACGGATTAAAAAGTCAGGTCAAATCCAAATCTGAATCACTAAAGTGGGTGAGATCAATAAGAGCTCTTCCAACTCATCCTAGCAATAATGATAACTTGAAGACAGAATATATAGAGGTTAATCTAAATAATTCTAGGAAATTGATTGGAAATATCAATGATTTAGAGGAAACTAGTAATAATTCAGTTCAATACAATCACGAACTCAATGAAAGCTTAGCAAGGATTAATAATATTAAGCACGAATTGGAATGGTTGAACGAATTCTAATCTGATTTATAATGTAATATGTTTATTATATCTATAAGTGAAATGTCTGAACAAATTGTGAAGTTGTGATTTATAATGTAATAAGTTTATTATATCTATAACATCAGAGATTCCAGAATAAATAAAAAGAAATACTATAAGAAATGGAGAATGGAACAGAATTAAATATTTCGCCATGAACATCAAGTTCTAAGGGGAAACTGTTGTGTTTCATGATCGTCATCAGAAATTCTAAATTCCTCTAGAGAAATGTTTTCGCTACTATTTGGATGGTGTTTGAAATTATCGTCTGTATCTTGTTCAATATCAGGACCCTTATTATCGTTTGGTTTATATTTAACGATGATGTATGCATTACCTATGATGATAATCATTCCTAATACACTCAATAATCCAGGTAAGTGACCCCAGAAAATCAAATCCAAAATAATTGCGAAAACCATATTAGTATAGCTCATTAAGGCTGCTTTTCCGGCTTTAACTCTTTGAATACCAGCAGTTAAGCAAAACTGCATCAAGAAACCGAAAAGTCCGATTAAAAAGAAAAGAAACCACTGATAGCTATTTTGGGGAACAGCAAATGATATAGATGGTATAGTAACCAAAGAGGCAAATGTGATGATAACGCAAGTTAAGGCAAAGTAGCTTACAGAAAGTAACGGATGTGCTTCATGGCCGATCTTTCTTAAAATCACATAAACAGACGACGCACCTAGCACTCCTATCAATCCTACGCCTGTCGCTAATAATCTCTTTTCTGTGGAAGACGATTCAATTGAGTCATCGCCAGAAAGCTCAGATTCCCCAAATATGAAATTGGGTTTTGCAATTAAGAGGACACCACCAAGAGATATTGTTCCACAGATAGCCTCTAATAAGGAGTACCTTTCATGCAAAATAACCCATGCAAGAAAAGCTGTCACCATGGGAATAATGAATGTGATCGCAACGGCGTCAGATAAACTAAGATACTGTAATGAAAAGTATAGTCCAAAGACCCCAAAAAACCCAAAAGAGCCTCTCATGAATAATAGCTTACGCAAATTCTTAGGTCCGAATGGTGCATCTGGAACCGATTTAGTTAACCACATATATAATAAACAGCATACATATGTGATAAACATACGTGCGAACAAAACCTGTAAAGGATGGATGGGTGTTGTGAATTCCTTGTCTGTTAGCAACAATTTACATGTGGTAATCATTATGGAATTGAATAACTGCGATAGGATTAACAACGAGATCCCAATATTAGGAGAGATATACTTCTCGTACAAATATTGTGAAGACTCTTTGGATCGGCCATACCATCCTTCACCATTACTACCAGCAAAATCATCTGTAGATAATAGATCATCAAAAGAATGATCATTATAAGAAGGATCATATGAGTTGCGCAGGTCTCCATTCCCTTTTCTCGGATCCGACAGTCCTGGAGCATGTTCTTCTACTATATTTTCAACCATTTCACTGACTTATTATAACTCAATCCTTGGCTGTGAAGTTAACTTAAATACAAAGAGCCAGCAACAAATCTTTTGTCAGATATGCTAAGATTTAAGTTATCCCTAACGGGTTTAATTACTTTTTTTGACAGGTATCGGGCCGGTCCCCAGAATAATAATAATAATATATATTCTTTACAGAACAATTGCGCAATCAATCATAAAATACGACTTCGTGGCCAAGTTGGCTAAGGCGTGAGACTGTTAATCTCAAGATCGTGAGTTCGACCCTCACCGAGGTCGTTTTATTTTTTTGTTATTCATTTCTACATGATTAGACCCTGCAGAATATTCGATAGTTAAAGTGGTTAATTAAGCTTCTTACTGATTCTTATTAGATAATTTTTATTTAATTTCATGCAGTGAGAATAGTCTATTTATAATATATACTTTAAAATTAAATATAACTAGTATTTAGTCTGGTTATAAAATTGCACAGCACGATTGAGTAGCTTTTTGGGTCAACATGCTTGTTCTCGCGGCATATTCAAATATGTCATCCACACCTTCCCCATATAGTGCAGAACTCTCGAAGTATTTCCTGGCATTCATTTCTTTTGCTGCTATCTCACCCTGGTGAAATTGCACACATTTTTCTGGGTTTGCCGATTCCACTCTAAGGTCTTTTTTCAACCCTATCAAAAGATAAGGCGTATTGGGACAGTACTTTGTCACTTCCTCAACCCACTTTGTACGGGCATTATCTAAAGAATCTGGCGCGTCAATAGCAAATCCAATTAAAATTAAATGTGAATTTGCATAGCTCAAGGGACGTAATCGTTCATATTCTTCCTGCCCAGCAGTATCCCATAGAGCTAGCTGAACTGCTTTTCCGTCTATTCTGCAATCGGTGACATAGTTCTCGAATACTGTAGGATGGTACTCAGTGGGGAATTCGCCTAAGGTAAATACAAATAGCAACGACGTCTTCCCGCATGCACCGTCACCCACAATTACTATCTTCCTCTTCAATGGATTCTCTGTCATTTATAGATCACGATACCAATATCATATAATTCTTCAAATATGCATAAATATTTCGAATCAACTGAATGTGATTTTCTTGACAATACAACCAAGCTATTTCAAACAGCCATGCTATTCCGCCTTTGGGATAAAGAATCACTCCAGACTTTGTATTTTTGAAAAATACTTGTACTAATTTTCTCTCCGTAAAAAATCCTGATATGCTATTATGTAAGCGTCTAATATGAAATCATATTTACTATAAATCATACATTGTCAGATGAACACTATATACTCCAGGCTATTATACAATATGATTAATTCCATAATCCTCGAGAAGCATTAGAGAATGCATTCAGATTGTTACCAAGATCTCCCAAAGAATTCAATAACGACTCAGTTCCACTAGGTACATTTCCAATGCCAATGTTGTTCATATTTTGAGTGCTGAGATTCCTCTGAAGAGGCTGGCTGGTAATATTTGCAGGTGATACCTTTATGTGTGTCACGGTCCCAAAGTCATCATATATAAAATCGAATATGTATCCAGAAAAAGAACCCGTATTCCTACAGCAAGTTAGAAACTGGTTGAGCGTGAGGGATTGATTAGCCAAAATTGTTTTTGCCGTTTGAAAAAGTATCAAACTAGGTGCCACTCCAAATTCTAATTGGTTAGATGACTGTAAGAATTGGAATGCTTGATATGCCGCTGTTTGTACCAAGTCACTATCAATATTGGCAGTACTATTGATAGGTGGGTTAGGTGTAGCGACACCAACTCCACCAACGGAAGAAGGTGCAGTAGGATTACTCCATAAATTTGGATTAGTAGATACACTTGGGGAATTATTCCAAATAGAATTATTTCTAGATGTAGCCGCCGGATTCCAAACACTTGGTGGTTGAGTATTTGTGGGGAATGGCTCATTGAACCCTGCTGTACTCAATGGATTCGAGTTGACGTTTTCACTAGCATTATTAGGGAAGTTGTTCTGATTGAACGTGCTATTGAAAGGGCTGAATGTATGAGAAGTAAACTGCGGTTGATAAACTGATGATTGGCTATTGTTACTGAAAGCTTGTTGTGAAGACCATGGAGAAGATGCTTGTTGGTTGTTACTTGCAGAGTTTGGCAAAATATTATTTGTCGAAGGCAATAAAACCGAAGGTAATAGGTTTGAAGGGAGTTCGTTCATCTTATAACCAGGTGCAACATGATTAATAGTGGGTGTCGAACCTGTTGAATTAGATAATGACCGAGGCTTAGCATGGTATAGTTGGTCTAATATATGATTCTTCTTGGGGGATACTACTCTTGGTTCTTTAGATTGTTGCAATACTGCATCCGGTTTTGATGCTGGCACATGAACTCCAAGAGTTGGGTCAATTTGGGGATTTTCGAGTCCTTGCGATATCTTGTTTTCTTCTTGGACACCCTCACTTTCTTTTGTAACCATGGCTTTGGCAAGTTTTTCCTCGGCTAATTTTTTCTGTAATTCTTTTTGTCTTCTTTCCTCTTCTCTCTGTTTACGCTCATCTTCGGCCTTCTTTTTTCTTTCTTCCTTGAGTTTTTTACTTTCTTCCTCTTTCTTACGTTGGGCTTCCAATTTCTTTTGATGCTCCAATTCCTTTCTCTTCAATTCTTCGATCCTTTTACGCTTCTCTTCTTCACGCTTTTGTTTTGCTTCCTCTTTCTTACGTTTTTGTTCTGCTTTTAATGCCTCCTGCTTTTGCTTTAATTCTTCTTCTTTAGCTTTTTGCTCCTCTTCTCTTTTACGTCTTTCTTCTTCCTTGGCCAATTGTTGAAGTCTCTTCTTTTCCTTTGCCTTCTCCTTTTGCTTTAATTTTTTCATTTCCTTTTCTCTCTTAGCATTTTCTTCCGCTTCTAACTCTTCAATTAACATTTTTGTCCTATCTTGTGATAACTTCTCTTTGTATGCATTCTTTAGTCTTTCTTGAAACAATTTAATAACTTGTATCAAGAATAAACGGCGTATTTCTTGCATTTTTTCTTCCTCTGAGATTTCAGATTCAGTATCACTAACCTCGCCATCCTCTTCTTCAAATCCTTCGTCCTCTAAATCTTCGTCGTCGTCTTCTTCTCCATCTTCCTCTTCTTCTTCTTCATCTTCTTCCTCGTCGTATTCTTCCTTTAAATTTTCCTCTAATGTTTGAACTTGGCGAAGGTCAGGTCTTGGAAGAGACATTTCTGTATTTGTTATCTTAGCCTTGTCATCCTCATCAATCCAAGCTGCCGATGGTTCACTATCGAATTTTTCTTTCAATAAATCTTCTCTTGCGGTTCTTGATTCGGAAAGTGACTCCATCATATCTATGAATGAATTGCCATCATTTTTCAACAAATCTTCTGCAAAATTCGAAAGGCCTTGTGACAATTGCGCACTACGCTTATTTTGGTCAATATTGTTATTCACATCACCTGAAAGGATTTTCCCCATATTCTGCAAGAATGTCATCCCCTTCTCTAATTCTACTTTATCCGCCTTATGCAAGTCTCGAATAATATCTCTTAGAGAACCAGCTTTTTCAAGTATATTTTGTTGGTGGTTATCAGGTGTACTTTTTATTTTTTCAAAATCAAGGTTTTCTAGAGCTTCAAATAATTTAGGATCGAGAAGTTTATGGAAAACCTTCTGCTCTTTCGTCTCCAACAGTTGATCACTGGTAGGTATGTCATCAACAGATTTGCTTATGCTTGGCTGTTGCGCAAGTTCTTCGTCATCATTCAACTCTTCTATTTGATTATAATGAAAATGACTATGGCTATGGTTATGATTATGACTATTATCATGATTATGATTATGATTATGGTTGTGATTGTTATTGTGAATATTGTTGTGACTATAATTATGAATATGACTGTGACTATGAGAATGTACGCTGCCATCCTCGCTTTCTTCTCGGTTCTGATCATGTTGGACGTCATGCATATATTCATCTTCCTCTTTTTGACTTGCTTGGTTGATATTTCCATCCTCCGACTGAGAGATAGGTACAGGCTTAACTTGATTTACCTTGTCATGCTCGTATTTGTACCTTTGTTGTCGTTTTTGAAGTCTGTGTTCCTCTTCTAACATGTGAAACCCCCCAAATAAAAGGCCCGGTAATGCATTGATATCATTTATGTCTCTAACCTCATGAATGAAATCTATAATATCATCGAAATGGTTATCATATATGTTTTCCAATTCGTCTTCAATGAAATTATTCCTACGTCCACAATATGTACATGTACATGCACCATTTGAATTAGACGATCCATTAGAAATATTTCCGTTTCCGCCTGGCATAGAATGACCCTGTCCTCCTTGTACATTACCATTATTCTGATGGCCATTTTGGGTACCTGTAGTCTTCGCCTCATTCTTAAATATATCCATAATTGATTTCTTGTCTATTTTTACGAGCTTCATCTTTTGAGTCTCATCCAATGACTCCCAGAACTCCTTCAAATTCTCCTGCTCTTCAAGTGTGGAATTATCCCATATATTGGCCGACAAAGACTTGGCATGGGCTTCTGAAGGTTCGTCCAAACTTTCAATGATTACATCTCCATTTGGAGCCTGCTTTATTACCCTTGATGTGGGATACTCTACATCGGGATCATTTAGCGTCACTTCCACGTTTGGTGAACTTTTACTTTTGTTCTTGCTCTTCTTCTTCTTCCTCTTCTTGTGTGCGTTCGTCGTATTTATAGTTGAATCGTTTGAATTAACGGTATAATCAAAATGAACGTCATCCCCATTTTTGAATTGTGAAACATCTATCGGGTCAGCTTGGCTTTCCGACATCTTAGTTTACTCTGTAGTCTACTAATAATATCGACCTATTCGTTTTAGCCCTCTAGTTACTGATAACTTTTATTACATAACCTTCAGTTCTTTGAAGTTGGCCCGCACTAGAAAAAAAAATGTGCACAAAACTGTCAAAAAGAACTACTACAGTAATAAACTTACAATTTTACACTTACATCTCCCAGTAAGAATTTAAGAGAACTATCAATTCGTAGAGATTAATGAATAATGGCATACATAGTTATAAAAAATAATTTTTTTATGGAAAGTGATAGTTTTGCAAATTATAATTTAATACCAGACAAAACTTGCGGGTAACTGAAGTAACTGACGAGTAGAATAGTTTAGCAGCCAGTATAAGTAGTCAGATAGCGGGCCACAAACTAGTAGAAATTGGAGAAGCAAATAATGCACAAGAAATGAATTAAGTCGTCAAACCTCCTTAAGGCTTCTTTTCCTCAAGCTTTGTGCGTAATTCTTGATTTTCCACTACAAGCTGCTCTACTAATGTGGTGAGCTTGTCTATCTTGCTGTAGATTTCATAATATTCCCATTTAACACCAGCTTTATTGGCTTCAGAAACAGGCTGTACAGCCCGGTCTATGTCTTTCTCGAATTCTTTCAAATTAATGTTAAACTCAGAATCTTGGTTTTCACCAACAACTTGCTCACGGATAGCCAAGTCGACTTCGGAATCCCTGCCCTGTACACCAGATTCAGTATCAAAATCGTATCCATCAGTTAAATCCCACTCGGTGTCAAGCTCATTAGCATCATCAGGTATTCCCTTGAATCTGTTGTATTGAATTCTTCTTGCATTTTGCAATTCATCGATTGTGATGTAGGTCAACAAAGGAGAATAGATAATCAACATAATAAAGTGATTAATGAGCATGTAGGTTGGTTTGCTCACAATGAATGAGATGGGCATGACAAATAGTTCGATAAGATTCAAAGGTGGAACGTAAACCTCTTGGTCTGGAGCTCTCACGTATCTTAAGGTTTTCTGTGCGACTAAAGCAAAGTATTCATCGGTTGCATTTTCAACAATATTAGCATAAGCAGTAGAGTACAAAGCAATTAAGATATTCATAAGAATAACTGTAAGAACAAAGGAGTAAATATAGTATAATATTGAAGCGTAAGGTGGGTCTAGTGACGATAAGTCATCAAAACTTGCTTCACCTATTATTGCGCTCACCAACGAAATCAAAATTCTCTTGGTAGCCTCGTTTCTTCCATCAGATGCATCGAGGCCCAAGAATCCTTGAAGGAACCCTAATATAACCACAGCCAACAAAAAGAAGAAGATCAAACTTTCTTTCATCATTGTCTTAACAACAACTATCATGGCACCAACAAATCTCTGAGCATCTAAAAACAAAAGTAATCTAGACCACATAAAAGGAGAAGCACATGATAAAATTCTAAATGAAGCCTCGTCGTATCTATCTCTAAGAGCACCATGACTATTCAAACTCGAAAGTCTGAATCCAATAGCTAAGACAATAATACAGTACATTGTATCATTAAATACGTTCCAGAATCCAATGTAGTTCAATCCGACATGATAGAATTTGACTAATTCATCCAATATAGATCCGGCAGTGAATAAATAAAACACTATTTCAAATCCGTCTAATGGTGTTGTCTTAATGTCATGAGTGTTTATAATAATAGTGAACAATATCAAATAAAAGACACTAAAAACAATTTCCAATATGTTCTGGTACAACGGTGTCCTAATTCTAGTTGGATCGAAATGTGTCTTGATGGATAAAGAAGAGGCACCTTTATACATGATGTACAGGTTAGGATCAGTGGACGACTGGATAATCCATCCTCTCCACATCCATTTCATACAACGCTGATAACCTGAAGATCCAATTACCATAGTAGAATGCATATCCACTGCCATTTCTAATGCACTGATAGGTTGCGAGTCGACTCCATGCAAATTGATGACATATCTATGGCACAACATCCCCAAGAATAAATATTCATCGTCATTGGTATCTTCTATAATAATTGCTGCTAATTTCTGTGCGCAAGTTGCTCTAAGGATGTACAATTCATTATCCCATAATTCAAATTCCGCTTGCTGCCAGTACCAATCGCATACCTTTAATAAGCAGAAAATCAAAGCAGCACGGTATTTATAAGATGAAGTGCCCACTTTACCGTCTCCCTTTCCACCGGCTGCAGTATACACCAACTTAATAACATTGCTATTTAGAACTGTAGAATGTTGCGCCGTTATCTCTTGTTCTTCAAATACAATTGGAATGACCTTATCAATTAATTTCTTCAAGTTCAAACAAATTCTAAATGTTTGTCTTGAATTTGGAGAAAATGTATTCGAGAAGTATGGCCCATAAGAGGCTTCTTCTAGATCTGTTTGACTCATAAATACGGATAAAAATATCGAACCCTATTAGATAGAAGGTGATAAAGTATAGAAGAGAAGGAGGTTTTTAAATAACCGTATTTTCGAAACTACTGCGACTCCAAAAAAATTACATTGTCTTAATTATTGTTTAGTTTCTACATTTTTTCACTTAAACTGGTTTATAGGGACTAATAGCTTACTTCGAAGATTAGACTTGCCATAATTTTATAGCTGAATCATTATAAAGGAATAAAATCTATATAATCTATATATATGCTTTATTTCTTTGCATCGTTAAGTTGCTGCAAATTAATTAGGATCTAGACAACTTTCAAAGCCTACGGCCAAGGTTAATCCCAAAACAATGTCAAACATTCCCTTGTTAGCCGATCCTGAAAATACTTTAGGGTCCTCGTAAATTGTAATCCAGCCCAATTTATTGGTATCGGGTGTATCATCGTGTGGGTTACTCAGGAAATAGAGGCCATCACCCCCAGTGAAATAGTTCTGGATATCGGCACCAGCAGCGATGTCGTTGTCAATAAGCTTGTGGTTTATTTTGTCGTCATTTATATTCCCGTGGGCTTGCTTCAGTTTATCTAGTCTATCAGTTTGTTGATTAAACTTCTTGATGATTCTTTTTTTAGTTCTAGTCTCATTCGGTCTAAACAAGCCTAATACTGGCGGAAAACTGCTTGCCTCTTTTGAACCATGTAAGTAAACATCCTTTGGATCTTCGCTTTTAACTTTGTAAGTTAACGGCGAATCATTAATATAATTTTGATGGAAATAAATATATCGCTTTCCAACGAACTTAAATAATGCATCACTATTATATTCGTTAAATTTACTCTTTAGCTTGCTCATTCGAGTAGACTTTATCCTCGGGATAGAGCCAATATTCCACTTTGTATTTAAAAAGTCGGCAAATTCATAGTTTTTAAACTTCACACTTTCGTGTGTATTGGAGATCTTGTCATACGGGATGAATTTATCGTCTATTGGAGAATTAACCGCTATGCCATTAAATAGGGAGGCAGTATCTTCATCGGGGTCTTTCAGTTCGATAAGAGTACCATCATCAAGATAGCTAGTACGTGGAATCAGAATGCTGTATTTTCCTCCTTCTGAAAGGGGATCCTTTATGATTACCATGATCTCCAGATTAGCGTCCACGCTTTTGGTAGCAATGTCTTTAAATATTAATTTAAATCCCTCTCGTGATGAATGATGTTTAAAGTTGTTAGGGAAAACTACCTCCACGTAAAAACCTGGGCCGTTGCGGCAGTATATGTGTTTCAATCCGGGATTCGTAGTTAAATACAAATCTTTACCAAACTTCAAAATGTGATACTTCCAAAACGGTGTATCCGCCTTGGTTTCAATGTCGTCGTCGCTTGTTACTGACGAAGTACTGGAACGAGAATAATCACTTCTTGGTGAGGAATTGTAATCGCCCAGTCTATAAGAATGTGACTCGAACAATTGCAGCCTAGGTAGGCTATTAAGCGATAGTCTATTCATTGATTTCAATGTAAAGCTTTGAGATTCATTATTTCCTTCGCTTCTCCTTCTTGAAAGCTTTTTGAGACTTTCTCTAATACTTACAGATCTTGGTGGTAAGGTGGGTCTTGATTCCAGACCCTTTTGCGACTGGGATACAGGTCTGGGTGGTTTTTCAGGTGTACTTTCAAGAATCGCCAGGTCTGTTGGAAAGACACTATGTTTTGACCCTTCAAAATCATCAGTCACTGGGTGTAGATTAGGATTTTCTTCTCGAAATTTGTTGGTTATAGGGGATTTTTCTATGTATGAATCAATTGTGCTATCAAGTTCAGTAATTGAGTCGTTAACCTCAATATTTGAAGGTGGCTTCTTTTTGGTTAAATTTGACATGTAAACGGTATTGATAGGTTGGAGTTAATAATTTCTATCGATGCCAATTTATTAGTAAATATGTATAATAATCTATAGTTTAAAGCAATAAAATGGAATGTGCAAAACTTGTCAAGATTATGCTGCATTATTTAATAGCCACTATGGTAGTGCGTACTGTGCCAATTTATAAACAACTTGATTTTATCTAGAAAAGTGGATCAGTAGTTGATCTGTGATACATAGGGTGTTAAGCTTAGTCTGATGGCAAATAGTCAGAGATTGTCCCAATTGGATCCTCTTCCCCAGCTCAAGAATGTTACAGTAGGGCAAACTATAGGCCAAGGCACGTTTGCAGTGGTGAAGGTAGCTTCCGTTAGAAAGAATCCGCTGAAACTAGTTGCAATAAAATACATTCATAGGGCAATTTCCCACAATAAAGGAGTTAATGATAACAAAATAGGGCTAGAAGTTAACATACACAAGGAATGTTCGAATCATCCAAATATGATCAAGTTACACATGTTCGGGACCGATAATACGTGGGTATACATGATAATGGAACTTGCAGAAAGTGGTGACTTATTTGACAAAATTGAGCCCGATATTGGCTTGGATGAGGAATTAGCAAACATGTATTTCAATCAGCTCATAAGTGCTGTTGATTACATGCATCAGAAAGGTGTGGCACATAGAGATATCAAACCTGAAAATATTCTCCTTGATAGGGATGGAAATTTGAAATTAGGAGATTTTGGATTGGCTACAATTTTCAAGAGAAAAGGAAGCGAAAAGAGGCTATCTTATGAGAAATGTGGGTCACCACCATATATGGCTCCAGAAATCATTGGAAAAAACGGATACGATGCTGCGATGAGTGATATTTGGGCTTGCGGTATTGTCCTCTTTGTTCTATTATCTGGGCAAATACCTTGGCAGGAACCAAGTTACAATAATGATGAAGACTATACAAAATATGTTGACTTTGATGGTAAAATTCTTGATGCTCCGTGGAATCGATTTACGCAACTTGTCAGACCGTTGTTAAGATCGATAATAAAGCCCGATGTTAGCAAAAGATTCACCATGGATCAAATTAGACTACATCCATGGGTCAATCAGGAAAATTCATTTATGGATTCGAATAAACTATGCAAAGACTCTGAGGGCTTGGCACAAAGATTACTTTCAAACTTACAAGTTGGTTTATCAGATGATGATATTCAAATAACTTTATCGCAAGTACCCAAAGAATACCCAGAGGATCCACTCATTGATAAAAGGTTTGCCTCGCATTCACAACCCGCCAATGATATTGCAGTCATGATAGATGATAAATTGGATATCCCTGTTGTATCTGCAACTCAAGATCCAAGCTCTAACAAACAAGATCCATTGACTGGATGTATAAATGATGAGCATGAAGAGATACTAGCGATTGTTTCCAAAGATCCTACTATCTTACAATTTAAAAATAGTCCACATTATAAATTGTCACAACTATCAAGTACGCAACAAAATATTATCGCATTTAAAAACTTACCGTTTAGAAGTGCAGAGAGAATGACTCGGTTCTTCTCGATTTTGCCAATTGAATCTTTAGTCCCTATATTAAGGGATGCGTTACACAGAATTGGTGTTTCTACTATTAGCATAGATAACGTTTCTGGGAATGAATTGGCAGAGATGCTGAATATCTACATACAGATTAATATACTTGCAGAGAAGTCCAAAATGCCCTTGAGAGGTCACATTAAAATTCAGAAGTGTGATTCTCGATTACAGTTGAGAAAAGTAGAATTTATCAAATCTAAAGGTGATCCGTTAGAGTGGAGGCATTTTTTCAAGAAGGTGACGATCCTTTCTAGAGATGCCGTATACGTAGATTGATGCTTATTGAAATACTATTAGAGTTTAAATATTTGATTTGAAAGTGTACATTTTATACATTTTTTTAGATTTTAGCCAAAAATACAACAATTTAACAAACATGATAAACTCATTCAAGTTTTTTGAACACAAAATCCCAAATCCCAATGACTATTCAATTTCTTCACATATTGTCTAAACCATACCTGTTGTAACTGCTATGTCGTATTAGAGTGTTATGACATGAAGGAAGTTTGGCAATTGCAAAAAAACTGAATGAGCCGCACTGTTGGTATAACGGATCCTCGTCTTCCTCTATTCTTTCAGCTATTCAATACAACCAAAAGTTTATACTTTCAGGAAAGGAAGATCACTATCTGACTACAGTATTAACCTCTTATTTCGTGGTTGGCCATTGATAGAGAACTGACGCATGCTCATTTTGATGATACGCGTCTTAGCAGAATGATTTGGGCCACTGCCATATATATACGTTCACGATACAGAGGAAGTCCAATGTAAGAAGAAGCCTGGTGTAGGACCGTAAACTCACAGTATACACATGATTGAGTTATATAGAAGAGAGTGTAATATCTATAATGTAGGACGATTTTGGCTAACGTAGAATTTGTAACCGGTATAGAAGTCTCGGAATTGAGCAATTCGACCTTCTGTAAACATTGTCCTTCTTTTCACCTTAAGCTAATAGAATCATTCTTCTTTATCACATCCAATCAACTGTGAAGATATGAGTGATACCACAGGGAATTTAACTCAAGGGGTTGAATTGGCAGACTCGCCAACACCAGAAACTGCAGCTGTATGTATAGCGAAATTGATTTAAATGAAAAATATCTATGATCAGAACTAACAACTTTTAGACAC
Organism: Debaryomyces nepalensis; assembly: GCA_030583445.1. NCBI lineage: Eukaryota > Fungi > Ascomycota > Pichiomycetes > Serinales > Debaryomycetaceae > Debaryomyces > Debaryomyces nepalensis. The sequence continues at coordinate 231,645 of JAJMIM010000005.1, read as the reverse complement.
CTTCATTGGACTTAAATGAGATACTCAAGCCATCAGACTTAGATGGAACTGTGACTAATATTTCATCTAATAAATCCAAATATTTGATCCAATCAGAAAAGGAACATTTTGATATTGATGAAACATCTAAAAGATTCAAATATTTGTTAGGGTTGACTGACTTGTTTCAACATTTCATCAACGCTAAGGCAGACAAAGATCCAAAGTTTCAGAAAGTGTTGGCCAACATTGAAAATATTGATGCAAACCAAAAGCATACTGAAGCTAACAATAGAAGGCGTAAAACGGAAAAAGAAGAGGATGCCGAATTATTGAATGATGAGGTCGAAACTGCAGCAATCACAGAATTTACTGAAAGTCCAGGATATATACATGGCAAGTTAAGGCCATATCAAATCCAAGGGTTAAACTGGTTAATTTCGTTATATGAGAACAATTTATCTGGTATTTTGGCCGATGAAATGGGTTTGGGGAAGACATTACAAACGATTTCATTTTTAGGATATTTGAGATATGTACGCAATATCAATGGTCCTCATATTGTTATAGTTCCCAAATCTACTTTAGATAACTGGGCCAGAGAGTTTGCCAAATGGACTCCTGATGTGAGGGTTTTGGTTTTACAGGGAGATAAAGATGAAAGGCAAGAATTAATTCAGAAAAGGTTACTTGCCTGTGATTTCGACGTCGTCATTTCATCTTATGAGATTGTTATAAGAGAAAAGGCGTCATTTAGAAAATTTGATTGGCAATATATAATAATTGATGAAGCGCACAGAATCAAAAACGAAGAATCCTTATTGTCCCAAATTATTAGAATGTTCCATTCTAGAAACAGATTGCTTATCACAGGTACACCTTTGCAGAATAACTTACATGAATTGTGGGCTTTATTGAACTTTATACTTCCTGATGTTTTTGGTGACTCAGAAGCTTTTGATCAATGGTTTCAAAGTGACAACAAAGATGAAAACGGTAATGATAAGGAAGAGGATGTGATATTACAATTACATAAGGTATTACAACCATTCTTGTTGCGTCGTATCAAATCAGATGTTGAAAAATCTTTATTGCCTAAAAAAGAGATGAATGTCTATGTATCAATGTCTGATATGCAGAGAAAATGGTACCAAAAAATTTTGGAAAAGGATATAGATGCTGTTAATGGTGCTAATAAAAAGGAATCAAAGACAAGATTATTAAATATCGTAATGCAATTAAGAAAATGTTGTAACCACCCTTATTTATTCGAGGGAGCGGAACCAGGTCCACCATTTACAACAGATGAACATTTGGTGTTTAATTCCCAGAAAATGATTATTTTAGATAAATTGTTGAAAAAATTCAAACAAGAAGGTTCCAGGGTATTAATTTTCTCTCAGATGAGTAGAATGTTAGACATAATGGAGGATTACTGTATGTTCAGAGATCATGAGTACTGTCGTATTGATGGACAAACAGATCATGCAGATAGAATTAATGCAATTGATGAGTATAATAAACCTGGTTCATCAAAATTTGTATTTTTATTAACCACTAGGGCAGGTGGTTTAGGTATTAATTTGACTTCTGCTGATATTGTAATTTTGTTTGATTCAGATTGGAACCCTCAAGCCGATTTACAGGCGATGGACAGAGCTCACAGAATTGGTCAGACAAAGCAAGTTCAAGTATTTAGATTTATAACGGAGAATGCTATCGAAGAGAAAGTTTTAGAAAGAGCTACACAAAAATTGAGGCTAGATCAATTAGTCATCCAGCAGGGTAGAAATTCTGGAAATGCTGGTCAACAAAGCAATAAGGCGGCTTCAAAGGATGAGTTATTGACAATGATTCAACATGGTGCTGCAGAAATGTTCACACAAAACCCTGACTCTAGTGCTAACGACGAGGAAGCTCAAGATGTTGATATCGATGCAATTTTAGCTTCATCTGAAAACAAAACAAATGAATTGAATAAGAAGTACGCTAAATTAGACTTGAATGCATTGCAAAACTTCACAAATGACGAATCAGTGTACGAATGGAATGGTGAGAACTTTAAGAAGAAAGAGACCTCGACAATTGGCGATATTGGCCATGCATGGATTAACCCAGGTAAGAGAGAACGTAAAGAAAACTATTCAATAGATATGTATTATAAGGACGTCTTGAACACTGGAGGAAGATCAAATGTTAAGTCAGGTCCAAAACCACCCAAACAGTTGAATATTTTTGATCATCAATTTTATCCTACCAAATTATTTGAGCTAAATGAATTGGAAAAGAATTATTATAAAAAGCAAATCAAATACCAAGTACCTTTGAAAGCTGGCAATCCAAAGACATTAAAGGAAAGACAATTGGAACAGAAATTGGAACAAGAGGAAATAGATAATTCAAGACCATTGACTGAGGAAGAAAAGGAATTAAAGGAGCAATTATTGACTCAGGGATATGGAAATTGGAACAGGAGAGAATTTACTCATTTTATTCTGGTTTGTTCAAAATACGGTAGAAATTCAATACTGTTAATTGCTTCAGAGTTTGAAGATAAGACTGAAGAAGACGTTAGGGAATACGCTAAAAAGTTTTGGACTTCGTATGAAGAAATTGAAGGCTACGAAAGATACGTTAATCAAATTGAAATGGGAGAGGAAAAAATTGTAAAGAACAGAATGCAGAAAGAGTCTTTGCGCAGAAAGTTAGCTCAATATAAATACCCACTTCAAGAGTTGGTATTGGAATTCCCCCCAGCATCAACAAACAAAAGAACATTTTCTGAGGAAGAAGATAGGTTTTTGTTGGTGCAACTATATAGGTTTGGTCTTGATAGACCTGATATCTACGAAAGAATCAGGGATGCGATAAGAGAATCACCATTGTTTCAATTCGATTTCTTCTTTCAATCGAGAAATGCAGCTGAGCTTTCAAGAAGATGTACCACACTTTTGGCATGCGTGATGAAAGAAATACACCCAAATGCAACGACCAACAAGAGAAAGAAAGACGATACCCCTGATACTAAAGATACCAAGAAAAAGAGATCTTCTAAATAAACTGGGTATCGTTAATCATATATTTACAGATATTTATATATAGTAATCGACATAATTCATAGCTTCTCGTTAAGTAGCTCCACGATCGCATGTTCCATGTTTCGGGGCGAGACGATTGATGGGTATCGATTAACTACTTTTCCATTTCTTCCTATCAAAAATTTTTCGAAGTTCCATTTTACACCTTTGAATCCCAATGCATTCCTATGTTCGCTTTTCAAATATCCATACAATGGATCTTCCTCTTCTCCGTTGACCTCCACTCTATCCATGATCGGGAATGTGACTCCAAACTTCCTTTCACAGAGCATCAAGATCTCCTGGTTAGTATAGGGTTCTTGGTTCCCGAATTGATTACATGGGAACCCGAGTATTTCGAGTCCCCTTTCCTTATATTTTTCGTACAAATATTCTAAGTCTTTGTATTGCAGAGTAAAGCCACATAGACTAGCTACATTTACTACCACTACCACCTTTCCCCTCAATTGCTTGAAATCGTACACCTTGCCGTAAGCATCTAAGGGCTTGAAATCATATATCGTCTCCCCCATCAACAACTAAAGAATTCGTTGTTTGATACTATTATGGTTTAATGACTTTTCATGTTGAAGTCTATACTAGATTAGTGGTATATATTAGTAATCATGTCTAGTAAATAGGTCGTTCTCTTATGTAATAAAATGACCAAGACCATTACCGGTCCTAAACGGGTAGTTTGATAAATATGTCACAAAACCGGGGATTGTAGGAAAAAAATAAAAAGTCTTTTTGTGTAACCTTTACACATCACACGATTTTGCTTAACTCCTGCTTAATTTGTGATGTTAAAGTACCGATCATTGTTTATTAGTAACATTAACTGGTTTGAAAATTCAAGATAATTAACGATTAAGGAGGATAACCGGTGTTCAGTATATTGTTTAATAATAGCATAACGAAGACAAGCGGTATTAAAAATATCAGATTGTTGCTTGTGTTTGAACCGCAAAAAAAATAGCCGCCAGGGTTTTAGAGCAAATTAATATAAAGCGATATGTCGTTCAATGTAAACTGGAGCTCGTTAGAAACCGAGTCCTTGAGTGCTTGGACGAAGGAATTATTGACAGATGCATTGAATTCAGGTAAGAGACCGAACATTCTTGCATCAGACATTCAAATCAAGGATTTGAACTTTGGAAAGGTGGGCCCCAGCTTTGAAATATTGGAGATTGGAGAATTAGATAAGGATAGGTTTAGAGGGATTTTCAAGATAAACTACGAAGGAGACTTCCATTTGACATTGCATACAAAGGTTCAGGCGAATCCGCTTAAGATTTACAGTTCCAACTCATTGGACAGAGAGGTAAACCAGTTTGATGAAATGAACAACTTTGTGACGCCTGAATTTCTTCTCAGTAACGACCCGTTCGCATTGCCATTGGACTTGAAACTCAGTGATATTAAAATATCTGGAATAGGTATTATTGTGTTCAGTAAGACAAAAGGATTAACGCTTGTATTTAGAAATGACCCTTTGGATTCGATCAAGGTTTCATCCACTTTCGACACAGTGCAGGTGTTGGCTAACTTTTTGCAGAACCAAATTGAGAATCAGATCCGAGATCTCTTCCGTGAAACATTACCAACATTGATTCATGAGTTGTCTTTGAAATATACGTCATTGAATGAATCCAATTTCAGTGATTTACAATCCAAGTTGAAGAGCAAAATGAATAGCCTTGACACTGAATGCTTAGAGAAGATCTCCATAAACGATATTAATTCAGAATTCAGCTACTCTAGTGCAAACTTACGAAAGAATATGAACCTATTTAACTCGAGAGAGACTTTAAATTTAAGTATTCCAAAATTCAGAAACATTGTACAAAGATCACATTTAGAAAAGTTCAACAAGAATTTACCAAACTTGATAAACACTTTAAATTTAAACCTCAACTTATCGGATGCGAATGTTAATAACATGGCGTCGTCCCAAACCAACAATTGTATTCCAATTGATTTACTTATTGATAACAGCAATATAGACAATATCTTGAACGAGATTTCGAGTATCCAGGCCAATAGCTATTACAATAAGCTGAATAGCAATAACAACCGGGCTAAACCTAAAAGAAGAGTTATTAAGCTTGGAGGTAAGAAGACCAAGAAGACGGCAGAAGCAGGTTCATTAGATCACACCCCAGATTATAGTGAAGTATCGACATTGATTGATGATACAATGGAACATTCCCGAATTGAACACTCCACTCTCGAAAGCTCGATTTCGGCAGATCATGCAAGTATGATTGACATAAAGCAACCGAAACCAATAAGAGCTAGTAGAGACTTCGATATGGGCACTCCAAATCCTGTTCTCTCGCATTCGCATTTCCATGCCAACATCAACTCTAACACCAACTCGCCACACCACCCTAATTCTTCGTTACTACGTGGGGTGGGCTTAGGAAATAACTATTTCAACTTTACCAGCAACCAGCAAATCTCCACCTCTCCTATCCTGGAAGATGAAGAGCGGATAATCAGGAGTAAGAAGTCGAACAACTACATCGACATTAAATCGATTAACAACAAGTCGGTCGAGGCAAACAACATCACTCACTGGTCTAATTTGGACTTCGAGAAGGCAAACCTCAGAAATAATTGCAGTTCGCCTCACCAGGGTATCTTTGACGTGCCACCACCTCCACCTTATCAATATTAGGCACCTTGTACATATCATTCCTTTATTTCTTCTATTGGGCAGGAGCCGGGTTATATTTATTACATTTTATTATTTATGCATTTATGTGTTTACGTGTTTACGTTTTATCTGTTTATACATTCAATTTGTTTTGATAAGTCTAGGCGTAGGTCTTTTACATATTCCAATTATAACTCGATTGCGTAAGAAAAAAAGAGGTAATATCGCCTCGTTTGTTTTGATAAAAAAAATCTTTGATTTCATCTACGTATACCTTAAAAATCAATATTATAGACTCCTGAGAGATAATATAGCACATCGTAGGGTTCTATAGAGAAATATGGCATTTGGTGATTTTAATAGCATATGTAATGCTACTTCTTTGCCCTTGTGTTCCGTGGTAGGGTCAGTTAACGAGACTTCATATTTTAGTAGGGGAATCGTTCCAGATTGCTATGCCAGATCCGTTGAGTTGGCAAATACGATGATCTTTCAGATAGGGAATGCATTTGTCCATTTTGGTGGGTTGATTATCTTGTTGATCATTATATTCAATGTTAGAGCTAAATATACCGCTATCGGGAGAACAGAAATGCTTTTCTTCTTCTACCTTATCATTTCGTTGATAGTCAGTTCATTGGTAGTTGACTGTGGTGTATCGCCTCCATCGTCGGCCAGTTATGCGTACTTTGTGGCGGTACAGCTAGGCTTGGCCAGTGCATCTTGTATCTGCATCTTGTACAACGGGATCTTGTGTTTCCAGTTCTGGGAAGACGGGTCGAGAAAGTCGATGTGGTCGTTGCGGATAATCTGCTTCTGCTGGTTTGTGGTCAACTTCATCGTCGCCTTGGTTACGTTCAAGAGCTGGAATACGTCACTCGACAACAGGACAACAGAACCTTTGTTTGTGATCACATATCTTATTAACGCAATCATATTGGCTTTCTACGTGGTTTCGCAGATCATCTTGGTTGTGTTTGCCCTCGACTCTTACTGGCCGTTGGGCGCCATATTGTTGGGAGTATTCTTCTTTGTTGCAGGCCAGGTTTTGACTTACGTGTTCAACGGAGCTATCTGCCGCGGTGCTTCTCACTACATTGACGGCTTATTCTTCGGAAGCGCTTGTAATGTGTTTACGGTTATGATGATCTATAAGTTCTGGGATATGATAACGGCTGATGATTTGGAGTTCTCCGTTGCCAACGTGGAACATGGTGTGACAGCATTTGGTGATGACGAGAAAAGATCAAGCACAATATTCAATTAAACATCGCCCTTTCCCGTGCCCTACTTATGGTACTCAGATTAGTACTTTGGCATATTGGTCTACTTGTCATATATAGGAACTTCATAAATTCATCGACTCGTTTGACCTCTTACATCAACATAAAGCAGATATTTTTCATATCTAGTATAAAATCTACAATGATCATAGTTTGTTTATATTTATATATAGGTTTTCATAAAGAAAATAAAAGCCTTGGTTAAATAGCTAAACCTGGCAGAACTATCAACGCCGTTTTCGTTACGTATGTAACCGCGCTCGGTCAGTTTCAGTAAATTCTATCTACAAACAGCGGACAAATATTGTGTATTATTCTGCAATTAGGATTAATATAGGAAGATGAGCGTCAATACCGATTCATCTGCATTGCTAGACCAAGATAGAATACAAAACTTTCTCAATAGCGATGGAAGCTTGGACGTTTTGTTAACTAGACTAAAACAAAGTATTAGTACCGGAGAGGAGTTCTCGAAGTTTGTTAAAAAGAAGGCATTAATTGAAGATGAACATTATAATCAATTGAAGAAGTTCGCTTCACATACAAGAAGTACCATGAAGAATTCCATGAAATTGAAGAACGATTCGTTCAGTAATAAATTAGATACTATTATCGAGTTTGACGAGAAGCTATTTAATGTGGGTGGTTCGTATGTGAAGGCGTTGAATGTTATGTTTGATGAATTGACTGCATTGGTAGGTACCGTATCTAGATCTAGAAAGACTATTAAAGACGAGATGAAAAGGAAGGAAAAAGACTGCCTGGATTCCGTAATGGCAGCCGAGAAAGCCAAGCAGAAGTACTACCACCTCTGTGATGATTTAGATAAGTTGAAAGCTTCTGACCCAAACAAAAAGTCTTTTTCTTTGAAGAACAAATCTGCTGAGCAACAAGAGGATGATTTACAGAGGAAGGTAGATGCTGCTGACCAAGATTATAGACTGAAGGTCACGACATGTAAGAAGTTGAAAGACGAAATATTGATGATGCACAGACCAGCAAGTTCTAAAAAATTGAAGAATTTGATTTTGGAAATGGATATTGCAATGAATGTCCAATTACAGAAATATGCAACGTGGAACGAGAATTTGATTATGAACTCAGGAGTTTTGATTTCACCATTGAAACAAGAAGGCTCCTCCAAGACATCAATGAAGTCATTGGCCTCTTCAATTGATAACGAAAAAGACTTATATAATTACTTGATCAAACACGAAAAGCAGCCATCGAACAAATCGCTCGTGCCTGTTGAATATAAAGTACATCCGTCGCTTGCGAAAACTCAAAAATCTAGTAAACCATTTTTGAGCAATACTAACAATACCAATAATAATACCAACATATCCAATGTTGTGAGTAACGCGGCTAACAACACCAATGATAATATAACAAACAACCATGCAAATACCACTGCTAGCACCAATAACTCCTCATTTTCAGCGCCATCGAATAGAAATGTACAACCATCAACACTTAATACTAGTTCACACTTGCAATCAGACAACGGACCGGCTAATCAGAAATACAGCTCATTGGACCCTGCAAGTAATCCGAATACGCCTGATTTGAACGGGCCTAGATCGTTAAGCTCACAATTACACCAAGCTGCCCAACCAACATTTGGTGTTTCAATTGAAAATGTAATACAATTCGCAGGCATTGACAACGTTCCTTTGGTAGTTAAAAAGTGTATTGAAGTAGTGGAGAGTTATGGATTGGATATCGAAGGAATTTATAGGACTAGTGGTAATGTGACGGCTGTCCAGAATCTTAAGGATTCAATTGATCAAAAATTCACGAACTATTTATTAATAGGAAACAATATTGATCCAAATAATGTATTAGATGCTGATATATACTGCATTGCATCTTTATTGAAGTGCTATTTTTCTAGTTTACCAGAACCTTTGTTGACCAAGGAATATTATCAGTCATTTATTGAGACAGTGAAATCTTTGGATGAAACATACATCGCCAAGAAGTTGCATCATCTAGTTTTTAATTTGCCAGACGGCGCATATTTCACATTAAGAGCTTTGATCTTCCACCTCAACAAAGTTGCTGCCGAAGAATCGCCAAACAGAATGACAACCAAGAGTTTGGCTATTATCTGGGGACCAGTTTTGTTGAATGATAATTCAATGAGCCCACAAGACTTGAGCTATAAGAGTAAGGTGGTAGAAGAGTTAATGCTTATTGCTAATGAAATTTTTGATACAGATGACTGAATATATCGCTACTCCTTTGTTCTAGTATATTCAAAACATATGATTGCTTTTATTGTTATGTTCGTAATTAATATACACTCGTAATCAAACATGCTAATACATGAGGTAAGGAACTCCTTGACCCTGCTTGTTATCGCCACCTTTATTTCCGTTATTAGTTTTGCCTGAGGTAGGATCATTAATGGAGTTTGGCATAACACTGTTGTCTCTAATATGTCTATCAGTATTCCTATTAGAAGAAAAGTTAAACCTAGGAGCTTTGGTAACTTTGTGACTCGTATTTAGTGTTTTCACTTTAAAGTTATTTTTATATGCTAGTTCCTTTTCTTCATTCTGTTTCTTCAATTCCTCCTTCTCTGAATCTTTTTGGCGTTGTTCGTCTTCTAGTTGCTTCGCATATTCCTCATCGGTAATGCCTAAGAGTTTTCTCTTAATATCATTCAATTCATCCTTCAACTCTTTGTGAAATTCTGGTGAATCTATTATTTTCTGCTGAATATCTTTATCTACAATACTCAATAAGCTATTATCGTTTTTTGAATTTACTGCCTTCTGCGGCATATGATCATTTATAATTCCTCCTTGAATCAACGCTCCCATCTTACCTTTATTCTTCATCAAGATACTTGGATCATTCTTTATCTTATTTTCAACCATTAATTTCAATTTCAATAACAAGTTTGAATGGGTTTCAGACTTTTTGAAATCCTCTAACAATAATCTTCTACGCTGGTCAAATGATCCATTTTTTTTGTAAATCGTTGTAAGCTGTTTTGGATCATTCACTTCTGTTAAATTCTGCGTATTAGAGGGTATCTCCTCTGAATTTTGCACCATTATATGCTTACCGTAAGAATGGTTGGAAAGCTAACAATAAATTTTCGAATTAATTTTAATCGCGATAACAAAAATTCTCTTTAACTATTGATGCACAATATTGCTTTAGATTCATATTATGGCAGAAGAAAGTAGTTCCAAAATTCTAGATTTTGGTGGCTTGGTACCTGAAGTTCCTAAAAGTCCTACTGTATCCCATTTGTCAAGCGGCCATTCGAGGTTTGAACCTTCATCAAGAAATGACCATAAGCGGAAGAAACCAAATGTATCTCAAGTTGACAAGACGTACTTAGCTGCTCAAAAAGAGAGAGTTAAAGTTCTAGTCCATGGTGTTATAGATCTAGTTTTACAAGAATCACAACTTGAATACAGCTTTGATATATATTACAAGGGTGTGGAATCATTATGCAGATTTAAGCATATCGAACAGTCAATTTTGGCGAACTACTTAACGGCAAAATTGGAAGAGCATTTTTATCAGCATGTGAGACCCAGAATAGAAGATGCGTTGAAGGAAGACTCAGTGCTGTTAGATGTCACAATTACAAGTTATTTAGACATATACGAAAAATGGTACCAGAAACTAAGACTTCTTAGTAAATTGTTTTTATATTTGGATCGATATTATTTAATGCAACACCCTTCTAAAAAGATGATATTGGAGTTTGGTTTGGCATTATTTGTTGAAGAACTTTTAGTTGATAATAACGCTAAAAATGAATTGTCTCAAATAACGCTCAATAAACATAAGCTGTTACTTAAAAAAGTTCGTGAATTTGAAGACACAACGGAATTACAGCTTGCCAAACGTTTATCTACAGTGTTAGTTAAGTTGAACTTCAATAACCAAATTGTACTTCATTCGGACTTGATTAACCTGATAATATCGCATTATAACATATTAAAAGATTCGTGGATTAAAATGCCAGAAACCTATATGCACATAGTGTTGACAAAGATTTCTAAAGAAATAACCTTTTTTAAAGAGTGTGGATATAAAAGAGGGTTTCTAATAAAACTTTTGCTGAAGCTTAAATGGTTACTAATATTTCAAGATTTTAACACAATAATAAAATCATGTTTACCGTATATGGTTCAAGATATAAACATAAAGCAATTTGAGATAGTTTATGATTATTGCGGCATGTCTATGGAAGAGTATCAACTTGATTCAATGTCAATACTTGTGTACGAATGGGGTCAGTTCATTATACATTCAGTAAGGAACTTAATAGAGCAAAATAAATCAAATCTGAAAAACATAATACCTTTGATAGTTGAGGCAAATATAAAATACAAAAGAATCGCTGGAGATAAATTTAATAAAAACGAGCTATTTGAGTTTGAAGTTCGAAAATCCTTCACTAAGATATTTAATGAAAAAAAGACAAATAACTTTGTTATATTACAGTTATGCAAGTTCTGTGATACATTCTTCAAAATGAATAGGAAGCAGAACAAAGAAGAAAACTTGAATTTGTCATTTAGCGAGTTTCAACAAAATGTTTTGATTATCTTCAAGGCATTAAACAATAAGAATGACTTCATATCGCATTATAAGAAAGAACTTTCGAAGAGATTACTTTTGGGGAAGTCTCCAAATTTTGCATTAGAAAAGAAGCTAGTAGAATCATGTTTGAAATTAATAGGAGAAGGAGATGAAACGGTCGGATTGCAAGTAATGTTTAAAGACCTTGAGTTGTCAAAAGAAAAGTATTCTCTGGTTCCATTAGAAAATAGATCTGTTGACTTTTCGGCACTTATATTAGAGAAAAAGCACTGGCCAGATATGCCAAAAATGGACTCTGAAATTATTTTGCTGCCCCAACTTACATCTGTGCTTGATAGCTTCACGGCATTATATCACAATTCGGAAGAAAAATTGAAAAGTCGTACTCTTGATTGGAGTCATTATCCATTACATCAATTAACAATTACAGCGTATTTTGATTCAGGTGAGAAAGAGTTAGATGTTAACCTATTACAGGCTATTGTTATTTTGTTATTTAATGACAGAGATGATTGCTTGTTCAGTGAGATACAAGCACTCACAAATATAAATGAGAAGCTATTAAAAAAAGTGCTAAATTCGTTATCATCCGATAGATGTAAGATCTTATTAAACGTTGCCTCCACCTATAGCTTTAATCGCAATTTCACTGATAAGGCTACACGAATAAAAATTCCGCTTTCTAGAGATAAAGACCCATCATCTGGGACATTCGATACTACTGCATCTAAACTGATTGAAAGAACTAGAAACATTGAATTTAGAAGTGCTTTGGTTCGTATAATTAAACAAGCCAAGCAAATTCAATATCTCGAGTTTTTGAGCCAAACTATGCAGTTAGTCCAAAAGAATGGACCTTGTACCATTCCAGATTTGAAGCTAAATCTTGAATACTTGATTGAAAATGAGTACATAAAACGAGAACCCGATGGCCAAACCCTTTCTTATGTCCCGTAAATAGATGCCTACAAGAATGTAAATATCTAATGTTTATTATTATGATAAAATCGACTTATGTATATAAATATTGTACCACTTTTTTCCATATGATCCATAAATTCTGAAATTAGACTGGAACTTCTTCTGGATCTGGGTTGTAGATCCAGTGTTGACCGAAGTATGGGATCTTGGAGTAAAATGTGTCCTTGAATAATGGAATACCTTCAGTGAAAGTAGCAACACCGGCAACACCAGCAACACCCCACAACATCAAATCTGGAGTGTACTTCTTAATAAGTGGTAAGTTTAAACCAGCAATGGTCTTAATAGCCTTGTAAGCTGGAGCTCTAGCGTACTAATTCTCATGTTAGTAAGTTTTTCGTAATTAATTGCTTGGCATAGATTGCATGTATATCAACCACATGTGCTGCCTCTATTATATATAACATACGGAAACCATTCTTAACTATTTTTGATGATAATTATAAGTATTACTACTATATGTTTTATTTCAAATGCCAGTACAAATAATTTGGTGAAAATTCATTGGTCGAAATGTGTCACGTGATAATCCCAAGCTTCTATGAAGCCTGATTCTGATTCATGCTCTGTACTGGGCATGATATTGGGAGTTTAGGGTACCTTAGGCAATATCCTCCCGACTATGTAGAGTGTTCTACAAGAAATATCGTATATAATAATTTAAATTTTGATCATAAAGTACAGACACATATATGCCAATCACATAGTGATGTTAAAATATACACTAATCCCCTAGACTAGGGCAATAAAGCCCTCTCAAGTCATATCCAGGATGAAATTAGAGTCCCAAACAACAATGTACACGTACGTTCAGGCATGCGCTTGCGATAGCCAAAATAAGAGTAAAACTAATGCATTAGTGCTGGCAGTCTCGTAGCACACGGTATAGGTCTCCCGAAACGCTTTTAACAAGCATCTGGTTGAGCGAGAATGTAGTCGATGGTTTGGCCAACGGTCTTTAACGAATCAGCTTCGTGATCTGGAATTTGGATGTTAAATTCATGCTCGACTTCCATAACGACTTCAACAACGTCTAAAGAATCTAAACCTAAATCTTGCACAAATGAACTGTTTTCGGAGATTTCCTTAGTGCTATCAACCTTGTCGTAACCCTCCAATAATTCCACGATTCTTTCTTTGGCAAGATCTCTTGACAAAGCTGGGAATCCAGCATAAAAACGGACGAATGCTGGCTTTGTTATAGAAATTGCTGGAGTTGCAATTGGCTGTCTGACCAATGGGGTTCTAAGACTTCTGATGAATGTGGATCTAAACATGTTTATCTGGGTTAATCTAACGTTGTTAAAAGCTAGTAGTAATTTGACCAGTTTTTAGTGGATGTTGAAATTTTGAACATCACTAACAAAAGTACACGACTTCTCACAGTAGGATAATTTTTCAATGCCGGGATTATATTAAGACCCATATATGATATACTCGTATAAAAGGCATCTTGAGCAAGAATGATTAGATCGTTGTCCAATTTCTGTAAGACCTCCATATTATCTGCTTCGACAGCTAGCAGAGTGGCCCCTGTCACGTCATATTTGTCATCCATTAGAACCAATATTCCTATAAATAATCAGTTTAATCTTTTGAACCAACAAAAGAGATATGCTACATTAAACCAAATAAAAAGTGGCAGACACGGCAAACCTGTTAAGCCATATGTTTCTAAGGCACCACATTTGGACACCAACCCATTCAAGAAAGGGGTTGTTTTGAGGGTTATGATCGTAAAGCCAAAGAAGCCTAACTCGGCACAAAGAAAGTGCTGTCGTGTAAGATTATCAAACGGTAACGTCGTTTCATGTTTAATTCCTGGTGAGGGACATAATTTGCAAGAGCATCATGTTGTGCTAGTAAGAGGAGGAAGAGTGCAAGATTTACCGGGTGTCAAATATCGTTTGGTGAGAGGAGCCTTCGATTTAGCGGGCGTGGCTAACAGAACTACATCGAGATCAAAATACGGTGTAAAAAAGCCTAAAGATAGTTAGGTGCAAGGTGATGTACAAAGTGTATGATTTGATAAATCTGTAAATATTTTAATAAACTAAATTCGCTAAGCTCTAACGAAATATCTTGTTCCAAAACAGATATAAAAAGTGTTCCTATGTATACATAAAATCCTGTTGCATGATGTCTGTAGCTCAAACTCTAGTTGCGTCAAATCTTCTACCACTGGCAGTCTTTCTGTTGTCAATAGCTTTACCATCGTCATCAATACTTTCTGGTTTGGCTCTGTTTAAGACCTTCAAGAATTCCTTCACCCTATATCTCATTCTTGAATGCATGTAAGCCTTTGAACATTTGATGTGGTAATGGAAGTAGTTTCTGAAGAATTGAATGTGAGAAATGCAGTTATCTCTTCTGTCTCCCTTTACCAAATGTCTTGGAAATAAGACAAATGTAACATAACCTTTATTTTCATCATCATGGTCTCTAACTACACTTTGAATATCCAATGGTGCTACCTTATGAGAATATAATACCTGTGGGGCGTTTTGCACTGATCTCTTTCTAGCATCGACGAATTCCTGAAGGAAAACCTTACCAAAAATCTTATCTGTTTCATCTTTAAAAATGGTAGAGAAAATCACAGTAACTCTATCAAATGAGGGTTTGATGTAAATACTTTCTTCTGATCCACGATAGTTAATGGTCAATACTTGTTCATTTTGCAATTGGGTTTGGATCTCTTCTGCATACGTGTTGCTGCCGGCATACGTCTCACCTAATTCATCATATCTGCTGAAAGCTTGCTCAAATGGAGCAGCCATGCAATGTCTTTTTAAGAACGATAAGTCTTCAATCAATTGATTTTTAAATTCTTCGTCCTTGCTTTCCAATTGATTTAAGTCCAACACCATGGAATAGTTATAGTTTGATTCGACATCTGTTCTGGGCAAGATGGTTAATGGCCCATCATATTTTGAGTACTTGCTTTCTAAGTATTCTTCAACTCCGTAGTTAACTAAATCTTTCCAGCATTTCAAATATACCGAAATAAGAATCAATTCCTTATTATCGGGCAATGTTGAAATATGATAGGTAGTAAAATCAAAATCCGATACAATTCTATCTAATGATTTAAGAGTCGCTTCCGGGCCTGGAAAAATCCTGTCAGTTAATGTATTTTGAATCAATAAATTATTCTGCTCTATTTGTAACATGATGATTGGTCTTACGAAAAGGACTGGGCTTGTCAATATAGTGTTTCTTGATCAAGGGTTAACTCAAATTCGCCTAGAATGAAATGTCGCGCGACATGTCTACATAGTCAGATTCCGCCAACAGTAATTGAATCTCTAATGTTGAATCAACTTCCTAGTCAAAAGCAGAATATATAATTACATTACGAGTTTCATTTATTTCTCTTAGTGATTATTATACAACATATCGAAAAGTATAATACAAATATATTAATATGATAATAAAGTGTGAAGTCATGATTATCGACTCACCATATTTCTATTAGCATTCATAAGCCCCCCTCTATGTAAGGCCGGAGCCTGAACTTTACCTTTCAAGAGGGAACGGACATTCTCCTTTTGAGGTTTGGCTATTGAAGCTGAGGAATTGAGACTATTCGACCGACTCAAATTTTTCTTATTCTTTTCATCTTCAAGTTGTTCAATCTTCTTCATAACCAACACATCCATATGAGGGTCGATATCCCTGTATTTGACCAACCATGGACTGTTTAATAAAGTGCCATATGATGGCCTCAAGTCAGGATTCTTGTTTAAGCATGATTTGATGAAGATTTGAGCATCTTTGGAGTATAATTTAGGGTCTAATCTAGGCGGATCCCCGTCAACTATGGCACTCAATTGCGAGAATATATTGCCATAAGTTTCAGCAGGATAAGGATACTGGCCGGCTGCAATCTCCAAAATACTCAATCCTAATGACCATATATCAGATTGCACAGAATATGTATTGTCAGTTGGGCTCAACGACTTGATTCTTTCTGGCGCCATGTACGATTGACAGCCAATATTTGTTTTGGCCAATGAGGCAACTAAATTCCCACTTACTCCAAAATCGCATAGTTTGACTTTACCTAATGAATTGACCAATATGTTTGTTGGTTTTACGTCTCGATGAATAATATTATGCCTATCTTTCAATTCCTTCAATCCTCTAATAACGCACTCAGTAATATATGCTAAGCATGCCTCACTCTTAACTCCATTGTCTTTGTCATATATCTTATCTAAAGAGCCTCCATCCATATATTCCATGCACATGTAAACCGCTCCCTCGACGAAAAAAGCGCCATAAAAATCAACAATATATGGCGAGTCACACTTATGCAATACTTCTAATTCCATTAAAATTTGGGTAAATTTGGTCTCATCAAGTTCTAATCTGACTTCCTTCATTGCCATAAGAACACCTGTTGGCTTGTGTAACACTTTCAGGACAACACCATAATTACCATGACCTAACTCCTCTATGAACTCTAATTCCTCAGATGAAATACGGAACAGTAGACCTGACAGAAAATCAATACCCTTTGAATGTAATGATGCCTTACCAGCAAAATTTAATGATCCTGATTTTATATCAACATATTTAGAATAATTTGCAAATAAGCCTTGTAATTGGGGCTTTTTAGCTTGGCTTTCATTATTAGCTGGGGCTGCAGATGCAGATGCAGAAGAATTCAATGACGATAATGTAGAATTTGAGGTTGAATTGGATTGAGAATTTTGTAAGCCACTTGAACCGGGGCTACCTGTGCTTGCCAAGTTTAGCTTGAAATTGGGTTTCTTCTTTCTCTCAGAGATTTTTCGGGATAAATCGCCTGTGGTGTTCAATGCGCTGGGTTCAAGGCCTTGATTTAAGAGTTCTTTGCTATCGTTGTTCTCACATGAAGGACTTGAAGCATCGGGTGAGCTATCGTTTACAGGGCTATTCATTTCGCTCAAGTTAAGTTTCATTCCCCTTCTTTGAGACAATGAAGGCTTCTTCAGCAATTCAAATGGTAGTTGCAGCTCCTGTTTCAAGCTCGACGTTCTGGATATGCTCAGGGCAAAAGGAGGTTGGTTCGCATCGCTATGATCGCCCAGTTCCAATCCCGGGTGGCTCCCGTCTGAAGTATTGCCCAGAATATATGATCTCTGTTGTAATGGCACAGTAGGCATTGAAGGTAATGGCGGTAATGGTGGCAATGGCTTGCTTGGGGGTTCACTCAAGTGGCCAGTCGACTTGGACTGGGGATTCACATTAATGGGACTCCCATTTACCGGCTTGGATCTCTTCTGTTGGAATGCTAATAATCTTGCCTGAATGTCACTACTTATCTGTGTGTGTGATACTCGTTGTGGAGGAGTCTGTGTGCTATCGCTTCCAGACCTGGGTGTCCGAATGTTTAATTTGTCGAAGTCGCCACTCAAATTGTCGGTGGATTCCTTCTCGCCGCTCATTTATGCTGTCTTTAAAACTCTGTGTATATCAATTCGAATGATCAATCGCTTTTCTTCCCGTAGCGTCTAATACTGTGACAGCGGCTAAGTATCTATGTCTCTATAATATGTGTCCTGTGTGCCTGTCTGTTTCTTCGTTTCAAACAGCAGACTCAGAATAATACCCTTGGCTCTTGTCTCTTAATTTCACTGCTTGAAAAAAATACCACGTCTCTGTCGATGTAAATTAATCAGATCTGCTTCGTCGATATTTAGTAGTATTTGCGTAGCAATAATTGCCTCTAATCGGCTTGATTTACTATCTAAGATTCTATTATTACACTTGTAATAAATATAGTACCTCAATACCAGCAAATTCTAATCCCATGCAATAAAGTGCCAAATAACTAATATAATGTTTGCGTTTTCAAGAAATCCAGTTTCAGAAAATTATTTTCGGTGCGTACTGAGGTTATTTTTACTTCACGTTAAAATTCTAAATACTGCAAGATAAAAAAAGAAAAATCCAAGCAGAGTGATGAAATACTTTTTGATCTCAGATCTCCCAGATATGTAGTTATACATGAGAGGACGCCTAAAGCAATTCTACGTAGCGTGTATCGCATTGGGAACGTATTTCATTGTCAGTAGCACAGGCCCGAAAAAAGCGCATTAAAGGCTTTAATACAGGCTACGATACTACACTACCCCTGCGTCTCTGCTTATGAATTGTTTCAGCGCCCAGATCGAATTTCCAATTACGTCGAACACAATCACCACTTTGATTTGGTTTATCGTACTGGCTGCATGCCCGGATGAAGTTACTGAAACATAATCGCCGGACAATGCTCCATAGAGGCGGGTGCAAGAGAATAACTTAACATAGAACTAGATCGCATACAAACAGGGGCTCCACTTTTGCGCTTATCTTAGCAAAGGCTGGGTGGATTCATACGCACCGACACACCCGGCCAATCATGCAGCACCAGGACGACATTTGGCGCACAAGGAGACATAGGCGTAAACGTAGGGATATTTTCTTGACAAGCGTGAGGCAGCCTGCCGTAAACTGCAAGTCACCAGAAAATACCGTTAGTGGATCTCGTAGCATGCACTTCCCCTAACTATAAACCAAGATATTACGCGGGTTTAAGTCCGTGGAGTTAAAATAACATTCAGTAAGTCCGCTCGCGACATTGTCCTATTCTGTAATTGTTGGCCCTGGGATGCACCTTTGGTTCAATCATGGGCTGATATTCCTGTATATTATCTGGCTGCATGCATCTGCCCAAAGATGATATAATAATCGAGGCGTTCGCTAGAATGGTGGGGCCTGTCCAACCCACCACAGTGCAAAAGTGCATATAATCTGGAGGCACCCCTGTATATGCACGCATAGCATACGCTTCTTTGTCCAATGGGCTATTTTGAAGCTTCCGTGGATATTGGAAATGTGTACAGAAAATGTAACTGATAAATGAACGACGCTAAAGAAGCTAGTCGATGCCGTTCGCAGACATGTAGAAACAAATTTGTCTTGAAGGCTTACGTCACATACGCGAGACAGCGCAGGATTGAGCCCATAAATAACCACCGAGGTATTCGTTTCTTCAGTAACGTCGCAGATATTGGAGTAGATGTGTCTGTGTGTCGAGAAAATGCAAAGGCCTCGTACCGTGTATAATCTTTCATGGATCCCCCAAAGAAACTGCACCATTGACGTGGCGTTAGGAAGGGGTGAGAAATCCCTTTAGAAGGGGTGTTTTGTTGATAAAGGTGTCTGGTTTATAAAGGTGTCAGTAAATACCCTGCGCAGAGTAATAAATCAAGACAGAGCTATAGGCATAGAAGTACGTAGACTACATGAGCGATGCTAGATTGAACATCCAAATTAATGATTACGATACATACCAGACATACCCTCTGAAGCTAGATCAATTATATAACGATGTTGCTCAGGTTCCAATCATACGAGTATTTGGCTCGTTGTCAGTGCCGGTAAACGAGCTTGATGATAGCGGCAACGCCGAGAGAATGAGTGGTCAGGCTAGCGTGGAAGGTGTCACATTCCACTCGTATAATGTACTCATACATGTTCACAACTTTTATCCTTACGTGTATGTGGATTGCTATGAAAGCGAAGCACTTCTAACATCTCCAAATTACTTGGCCAACTTAGTTGAGTATATTGATGCTGGGTTGCGGCAGTCTTTTCAGAGGAATAGGGCGAAGCAAGATGAAGAGGGAGAGGTATTGGATACGGACGTCGATTCACCCAGTGAGAAGCGTAAGTTCGTTGCAAAGGTGGCCATATGTAAGGCTACTCCAATATATGGATATCAGATAGGATACAGACTCTTCTATAAGATTTCCTTGTTATCTCCTTTGTACAAAACGAGGCTCACGACCCTACTACAAGACAGGCAGATAGATATTTCAAAATTTAGCTCGAACTTTGCCAAGGGAGCCAGAAAGCCTCGCGATCTTAATATTTATGAGGCGCATATTCCATATTTTATGCAATTCTTGTCCGATTTTAATTTGTTCGGCTGTGGATGGTTAGAGCTTAATAGTACATACATCAGGTATCCTATTTTGAATAACAATACAGAATTAGATACGTCATACCTCAAAACGCATTTACGACCCTTCATAAAGAGTTTCAACATACTTGATGAATTTAATTTTTCGAGGATTGGAAGATCTTTATTGGAATTTGATATATCTACGGACAATATTTGCAACAGAGCGTATCTTAAACAACGTCATCTACACAATGGATTTGTTGAATATGAACGATTTAACTCGGGAGTGAAAAATGATGAAATATACTTGTCTTCGCTAAACCATATTTATAAAGATTTAAAATATCAATGTGATTCAAGAGGTAGCTCTATGCCCGAGTCACAATTCTCCCGTCATGATTTAGGATTAGGTGGTTCGTCTTGGGAAAATCAAACCGATTTAAATGATCTATTGAAGTATATGGTTTCATTAACAAAACCTAGCACTACAGATAATCTTGAAAACTATTTTGAGAAATATATTGGTGTAGGCGAATTGACTAAGTTCCCGACTGCATTTGAGTTAATAGATATTGAGAAAATTTCGAATAGTTCGGGTGGTATATCGTTACTAAACTTTAATGATGACTTATTCAAATGGAACGATTATGACTCCTTGTTTGATGTCAATAACTCAACTCCCGATAGTATTTTAGATGAACGCAACCAGCAAATAGACTTTGATCTTAGCTGTGATGACTTTACTGACTTGAAACATGGTATTGCAGTGAAGGAGTTCGAGTCTCAAGTCGATAACGCTATCCAACATGAAATTGATAATGTATCTGAACCCAACAAGACTGACCATGAAATATTGTTTGAATGCAGTCAACGAAAACGTAGCAAACGATCGTTGTCTCAATCGTTCGAAGAAATTTCACATCCAACTGTAGAAGTGCCATGTTCCCCTCAACATTCTCTGAATATTAATTCCGCTAAACAAAACATATGTGTTCCAGATTTTGTTCACGAATTCCAGAGCAGAAGTCTTTACGAAATAGCTAAACCAGAAGTGCTTGATAAAACTCGCATTATTAGCTCCTTTGATGATTTACATATTTTGAAGATTAACTATTCTGATCCTTTCTATGATAGGGCTATTGATGTGCCTTCAAAACCTTTGATATTTGCAAATAAAAAAATTAGCATCCCTCTAGTTAATTTTGATACTCTTGAGCTGTTCAAAATCAACAATTCAATATCAATGTCGCAGAATATTGAAGAGTTTCTTTTTAACTCAAGATCAAAAAAGAAGACAAACGTAACAAGGGTCTGTTCTTGGAGATACACAGCTGATCCACCGCTGAAATCTGAAATTCAGAAATGGGTAGAAGTAGAAGAAAAAAAAATGAAATATAAACGAGCCAAGTTCAAATCACAAATTGAGCCTCCTATTACTCAAACTGACGATTACAAGTTTTCCTATCGATCAGAAAAAATATCTCGTCGTCCTAATTCATTTAATTCCTTGACAAATTTTCATTTGGAAATCCATGTTAACACATATAATGAACTATTACCAAATCCCGATCTGGATCCTATAACTATTATTGCTTACAGCTTCAATGATTCCAATAATATGTTCAGTAAAAATAAAAATAAAGTTGGTATCTTAATGTGCCATAATGCAGACCAGTTTGAAAGTGATGTTGAACAGATAGAAAATATGTCCAATTTTATTAAAGATAAGCCTCAGTTATCACTTTTCAGTGATGAGCTATCTATGATTAATAGGCTCTTAGCTCTTGTTGAATACTTTGATCCTGATATTTTATCCGGTTATGAAATCAATGCAATGTCTTGGGGTTATCTCATAGAGAGATTTAGAAATGCTTATGAAAGGAATTTATTATTTGATCTCAGCCGTTGTAAATTTAAAAGTAATGGTAAATTTGGCGACAGGTGGGGATATACGCACACTTCTGCAATCAAAATTAATGGTCGCCATATTTTGAATGTTTGGCGATTATTGAAGTCAGAATTGAGCCTAACAGACTACTCTTTAGAAAATATTTCCTATCACGTACTTCATCAGACCTTGCCAAGATATCTGAACTTCCAATTAACAGAGTGGCTTACTGGTACTAAATTTCTGGAGATTTTGGCTGTATTTAAATATTACTTGCGCAGAGTTGAACTAATCACGAAGATTATACATATCCAGGAGTTAATTACGAGGAATGTCGAACAATCAAGATTAATTGGTATTGATTTCAATTCAAATTTTTATAGAGGATCACAATTTAAAGTTGAGTCGATTTTATGCAGATTAGCAAAAGCAGAGAACATATTGTTAAATTCCGTATCTAAGCAACAAGTTCATGAAATGAGACCATTAGAATGTATACCCTTGGTTATGGAACCTGATTCAAATTTCTATAAATCCCCGTTAATTGTTTTAGATTTTCGGTCTTTATATCCTTCAGTTATGATTGCATATAACTATTGCTATTCAACAATCTTAGGTAAGTTGCACGGATTTAGTCCTAAACAAAATTCAATTGGTTATATTAAAAATTTAGGCCTCCCCGCTGGGTTGGTAGATTTACTTTCTAAAAGTAACGGATTGCAAATATCACCAAATGGCTTTGTGTTTGTTAAATCTTCCATCAGGAAGTCTATACTAGCAAAAATGCTAGAAGAAATTTTAAATGCAAGAATTAACGTAAAATCTGTGATGAAGTTATTCAAAGATGACCCAGAATTAATTAAATTGAATAATTCCCGTCAGTTAGCACTTAAATTAATCGCAAATGTTACCTATGGGTATACTTCGGCCACATTTAGCGGAAGAATGCCAAATTCTGATATTTCAGATGCCATTGTTGCAACAAGTAGAGAAATATTAACACAATCAGTAAAGATGATTGAACTGACAAACTATGGTGCAAAAGTGGTCTATGGAGATACAGATTCATTGTTTGTATATTTACCTGGAAAGAGCAAGAAAGATGCTTTTAAGATTGGTAATGCACTCGCAAGCTTAGTTACAAGTCGGTTTCCAGATCCAGTTCAGTTAAAATTTGAAAAGGTATATCATCCATGCGTCTTGTTAGCAAAGAAGAGGTATGTTGGGTATAGCTATGAATATGAGGGTCAGCAAGAACCGAAATTTGATGCTAAAGGAATAGAAACAATACGGAGAGATGGTATACCTGCTCAACAAAAAATGGTGGAGAAAACTCTCAGACTTTTATTTGAAACTAAAAACCTATCTCTTGTTAAAAAGTATACCTTGGAGCAATTTTACAAGATTTTGATTAATAAAGTTTCTATAAAGGATTTTTGCTTTGCCAAAGGAGTTAGATTCGGAACATATAAAAATGAAGCTCATTTACCACCGGGAGCAATTATTGCCAATAAAAATGTCAACAAAGATCCTAGAAATGAGCCTCAATATCGGGAAAGAGTGCCTTATCTAGTTTTCCAAGACTCTTTAAAAGCAAGAGTCAAGGATAGGTGTATATCTCCAGAAAACTTTATTAAATCATATGCTACTACAAACCCCCTAAAGTTAGATAGTGAATATTATATCACCCGGGTTTTAATACCTCCTTTGGAGAGGATATTCAATTTAATAGGCGCTGATATCAAAGGTTGGTACAAAGAATTACCTAAATTCAATCGTGAACAAATCAAATCGAAAAACATATTTGAATTTGGAAATGTTATAAAATCAAACTCCTGTTTAAGCTGTGGTTCAAAATTGGAGGAATTTTCAAAATCTAAGTATGTCTGCTATCAATGCTTAAATGCTGAATTGGAATTGATTGCTAATCTTTCGATGTCTGCTAAACAAGTAGAGAGCAAATTTTTGGCTGAAGATAAATTGTGTCAAATATGTGTCAACAAGAACTATGAAGATTTAGGGTCATCCACAAGAATATGTATGGATAATTGTATTAATAAAAGCTGTGTAATATACTACAACAAAATTCGAACAAATAAGGAAAGAAACCAGGTACGTGATAAAAACACTCGTATATTGAATGAATTGGAATGGTAAAACTTAGAAGAATCTACCGTTCAATATCTAATGAAGAAATAATATATATTATAATTTTCTTCTTCAAGCAGAAAAGGCATTCATATATTAGTTACAATTGTAATTACTATTGTAATTTTGCAATTTCCAACAATCCTTTGGCAGAAGCAAGAACTGATTCTTTCAATGGAATTGGCTCCCAATTGAAGGTCTTTCTGGCTTTCTCAATTGAAGCTTGTCTCCTATAATCTTTGGTTCCTTCAATTTCCTTGGTTGGAACGTTCTTTGTGTCTTCAGCTGGCAATCCTTCTGATAAAATTTTGCCAATATCTAGGAGTGATACATTTTCACCAGTGGTTAAAATATACCTATTACCTTCGGCCTCTGGTGTCTGTAACGCTAAAACATGAATCTTTGCGACATCTCTCACGTCAACAATACTCATATACCAACTTGGGCAGCCTTTAGCAAATGTCCCGTTAAGTAAACCATTGACTATTTCTAAAGATGATAAGCTTTGTGGACTTTTCTTCAAAGGGGGACCAAATACAAAGGATGGGTTAATGGCTGTCAATGTAATTGGACTTTGGGCCTTTGTGTTGGCCTCGCTGTTGACATAATCCCAAGCTGCTGATTCTGCAATTGCCTTTGACTTAACATACGTATTATTAACGGCATCAACATTTGTGAAATCTTTCTCAGTAAATGGTTCTGCCCTTTCTTTGTGTCCATGACTAACGGCCGCGATAGATGAAGTAATAACAACATGGTTCACCGAGGGAGATGAAGTAGCAAATTTCAAGACACGCAATGTTCCTTCCTTGGCAGGAATGATCAAATCATTAGGATCTTTCGGTTCTGATAAGCTGACAGGTGAAGCAACATGAAGAACATGGTCTACTCCTTGAAACGCATCAGCCCAACCATCATCTTTGGTCACATCCGCTTGGAAAACCTTCAATTTGTGTTCAATTATACTGTCATCAAGATTACTATTAGCCTTTATTACTTCACGAAGAGTTGCCTCTTTCTTTAGGTCCCTGACTGAGGTATGGACAGTGTATCCCTGTTCAAGCAGTTGGATTATGCAATACGTCCCAATAAATCCTGTACCTCCCGTGACTAACACTGTTCCACAAGACATGTTTAAATTACGTACTACTATGATTTTATGATCTGTAAGTTGAATCTAGTTGATATTAGGTTCAATATATAGTACACCTTGGTCCAAAGGCTTACTAATTTCAAATTCGTCAGCTCCGTCATTTGCATCAATACGATGATTATAACATGGTTGGTGGCGATGTCCCTGTATATAATATGGAATTTGTTGGTCTAGCTATCTAGCGAACAACGATGCCCATTACATGATTGTCATCAGCAGACTCTTATGTAGAACACCTTTAATGTGCAGGTAAATAATAAAACAGCTTGAGGAAGCCCCAGACAGTTTTGTCAGTTACATCAAATTATAGATAGAATGCGTGATGTGAATGGCTTCGTGCCATCGTAGTTACTTTTTGTGGTAGCAGCCTTAATTTGCAGCTACATGCTGGATCCGGATTTGTCCCATAGTTCATGAATCCATCCTTTAGATTGATGCCTCGGAACATTCCATGGCCCCTATTTATGTACCAGACCATTATTAACTCCGTACTAACCCGTATATCCGTATCTTATTGGGACCGGACATTTGAAAGCCACATAGTTGAGTTTCTAATCAAACTTTACTAGTACCATTTACTTATTTAAGCTAAGAAAGCATTTATGTATTAGTTACTATAATAATTACTATTTTCAATTTGCAATTTCCAACAATCCTTTAGCAGAAGCAAGAACAGCTTCCTTCAATGGAATTGGTTCCCAATTAAATGTCTTTCTAGCTTTCTCATTTGAAGATGGTTTCCTAAAATCTTTGGTTCCTTCGATTTCCTTAGTTGGTACGTGCTTAGTGTATTCAGCTGGCAAACCTTCCGATATAATCTTGGCAATTTCCAAAAAAGGTACATTCTCACCAGTAGTTAAAATATACCTATTACCTTCAGCCTCTGGTGTCTGTAACGCTAAAACATGTATCTTTGCAACGTCTCTCACATCAATTACACTCATATACATGTTGGGACAGCCATTTTCTAGCGTTCCATCAAGTAAATTATTGACCATTTTTAAAGAAGATGAGCTGTCTGGGCTTTTCTTCAATGGGGGACCAAAAACAAAAGATGGGTTGATAGCTGTCAACGTAATTGGACTTTGAGACTTTTTGTTGGCGTCGCTGTTGACATAGTCCCAAGCTGCTAGTTCTGCAATTGTCTTTGACTTGACGTATGTGTTACTCACAGCATCAACATTTGTGAAATCTTTTTCAGTAAGTTGTTCTGCCCTTTCGCCATGTCCATAGCCAACGGATGCGAAAGATGAAGTAATAACAACATGGTTCACCGAGGGAAATGAAGTAGCAAATTTCAAGACACGCAATGTTCCTTCCTTGGCAGGAATGATCAAATCGTTAGGATCTTCTGGTTCCGACAAGGGAAAAGGTGAAGCAACATGAAGAACATGGTCTACTCCTTGAAACGCATCAGCCCAACCATCATCTTTGGTCACATCCGCTTGGAAAACCTTCAATTTGTGTTCAATTATACTGTCATCAAGATTACTATTAGCCTTTATAACTTCACGAAGAGTTGCCTCTTTCTTTAGGTCCCTGACTGAGGTATGGACAGTGTATCCCTGTTCAAGCAGTTGGATTACGCAATATGTCCCAATAAATCCTGTACCTCCCGTAACTAGGACTGTTCCACAAGACATGTTTAAATTAATTGCAAATACGATGTTATTATCTCTAAGTTGAACCTACTCGATGTTAACTTGAATATATAGTATTCCTTATCCTTAAGCTTGCTAATTACGCACTTGTTTGCTGCTCCTATTATGTCTAAACGTTTATCACATGGTTAGGGGCGATGTCCCTCTAGATAAGATGAAAATTTATTGGTCTAGCTATCAAGCCATTATCCTAACATTAAGCGAATAGCCATATGAAATACAGGATGGTCATTGACAGACTCGTAAATCTAGAGCACCTTCAATATTCTGGTCTAAAAAAGGTTTGAGTCAAAAGCCGCAGAGAACTTTGTCACTTTAAGCTAACTGTAGATAGAATGCGTGTGGCAATGGTTTGATGCCAACATTGTTAATTGGGGATACCAGCCTTAATTTGCAGCTACATACCGGTTTTGGCTTTTTCGTAGGGTTTTATTTGTTCTCTCTTTTGTATTAGGCCAAATCTACAATACTGGAGCCTGTAATATCCTATTTCTGTCTTCTAATACGTGAACACCGAAAACCACTGTTAACGTCGAACTGCTCCTTGAATGATTCGTATTCGAATCTTCGGATTATATCTTGGAGAGAAAAGTTGCAAACACTACGCAATACTAAATGTAGAAAGTCCTGTGAAAGGTAAATTCGTAAGATGGGAACATATATTTGTCTTGACCCAGCTAATAAAATTTAATTTCGACGAATATAAACCAAGGAATTGAATAGCGCCCCAACGATTTCATATCCTAGAACATACATATTTGTACGACTTGGTGTATTCTGTTCGGTTTGCATTTTCCCCATAAGTTGAAAAGTTCAAAAAAAAAAATTTAGGACCGATCCAGAATTTCAAATCACTGCTCGCCGAAAATTCATTTAGTAACGTTTACCATTTTTCCCAGTATCAGAATAGTACTGCTTATTACATAAGGAATTCGATCAATTGTGATTAATAAAGATTATCATTGTGTTAGTTTGGAACATCCGTAGCATCCTTCTTCCTTTATTGATACAAAGTCATAGATATCATGTCGGTAACACCGCAAATTTCACAAACAACGAAAGCAAATGGTGAGGTAACAGTCAGAGACGTTATGCTCTATGTGCCAAACTTGATTGGATATTTCCGTGTGCTAACAGCAGTTTTGTCATTCATCTGTATGAAAAACCATCCTATATTAACATTAATATTTTACGGAATTTCGGGATTTTTAGATGCATTCGATGGCTACGCAGCTAGAAAATATAACCAAGGCACAAGGTATGGAGCTGTATTAGATATGGTCACCGATAGATGTGCCACAACTTCGTTGACGTGCTACTTATGTGTGATTTACCCTGATTATTGCTTGTTGTGGCAATTATTGGTTTCCTTGGATTTAGCATCCCACTACATCCACATGTATGCTATGATGTCAAGCGGTTCAGCATCGCATAAAAATGTTGATGAATCCCAATCTAAGATCTTGTCTTTATACTATACAAATAGGACCGTTTTGTTTGTGGTCTGTCTTGTGAATGAGTTATTTTATGTTGCCGTTTACTTACATTATTTTGATTTCTTCTACTTGGGTACTGTTCTCGTATGGTTGAGTGCTCCAATTTGGTTTTTCAAGCAGTTTGCCAACGTCATTCAGCTTAGAGCAGCTGCATTGATTTTAGCGACCATGGATGCTGGA
Source organism: Debaryomyces nepalensis (assembly GCA_030583445.1). NCBI lineage: Eukaryota > Fungi > Ascomycota > Pichiomycetes > Serinales > Debaryomycetaceae > Debaryomyces > Debaryomyces nepalensis. Next base: position 202,623 of record JAJMIM010000005.1, on the reverse strand, counting down.
GACAAAACAGCAAAAGTGAACTAAGCAGTCACTTTTAATACAATATTCATATTTGATATCAATACCAAGAACTAGATTTAAAATCCCTACTCTACATATATTTCTATAAACTTCTTGATAACTGTATATCTACTGCTTGCCCTTATCTTCTTTGAGTTACTTGGTTGATAGCACTATGTATGTGCCTATTTTTAAAATAATTGATTAGTCATTAATATAAATCTTTATGTCATGATAATTTATTCCGATCTTGCATTGTTGACGACAAATCCATAGTCAGCTTCCTCTAATGCTCGTTTATGTAATTTCTCTAAAGACTTGGTCGAATGCTCTTGAAGTTCTTCTAACATTTTATAATCCGCCATCTCCTTCTCCAATTTAAAACATTCCTTTAGCATCTCTAAATTCAATGACTGGCGAAACCCACTAATACTAGTATTCAAGAACTTTAAGAATCTGTTAAGTAACAGCTTCTCCGTGACCCCAATTTTTAGCAATACTAATTCATCTCCAGAACACAATTTGAAACACGTTCTTGCAAACTCAAAGTATGCTCTGGAAGTATAATCTATATTTTCGACCATTAGAATTTCAGGCATAATTACTCCTAAAATTTGAAATGCATCTTCATAATAATTCATATTATTTAAAACTGACACTAAAATTATGAGACCTTCAACAACGATAGTCTTAAATCCTGTTTGCTTTCCTTGTTGAATTTGTTGAATGACCAATGAAATGGCTCTTGAATGTGCCCCTGATTTATTAAAGATATGACACTTGAGCAAGTTGAGTTTTGATATTGTGTGTAAATTTATTTGGGCTTTAGAATGTTGAGATTCAATTATGGACAAATTACTTGAAATATATTTTAATGCCTTTGAATTGTTACCGAGTGCTACTTGCACTTCAGCATATGCGTGAATTATTTCTGCTTTTAATTCAATATCTTGAATCTCATTACATGACAATGATTCTATAATTTTCTCTGAGAATTTGAACCTTCCTTTTCTTAAACCAATTTTTGTTAGCATTATTAAACTTCGTAACTGTAGAGTCTTATAAAGAGACTGATCTTTTTCTGCATCCCGTTTCAACGACTCTAAGTTAGAATACGCCTTTTCCGTATCACCTCTGTCATAGTCAAGGCAAGACTTTCGTATTTCAAGGGATAGCCCATCTCCTAGGTTGCCTGTTTCTTTAATGCACTCAAGAGCTATATCTGCGTAGGCATTACTTAAATTTGGATTTCCAACCCTGCTCCACACTGTTGTAATCATTTCAGAAGACTTTATAAACGAAGGTAATTCATCGTTAATCGATATATACGTAGCTTTTAATAAGCTCTCAAGGTATTTAGTCAAGGGTCCTCCATTATTCATTATATGTAAGGCTTCAAAATTATAACTCATAGAATATAACAGAAGGGAAACTGTTTGTGTTCTGTTGACCAAAAATTCTAATAAATGCTGCTCATTATTATTATGATAAAAGGTTTGCTTATTCCACAATTCGGGTTTATTCTTCATAAAGTTGAATAACCAAGATAAAATATAGGTTAGGGTAACATTGTCTTTATTTTCTCTTGCAACAGAAATTGCTTCCTGAATTGCGTCTAAAGCCTTTTCATCTTCACCGAAAAACTGATGCAAAGATGCCCTAGATATCAATGCAAAATGATAAAAATACTTCGAATTATTTGACACCATGTAATCAAAGTATTGGTGTAAAGAATTAAATGCTCCCTGATAATCAAGTTCATGCAAACTTTCCAAATAATTAATGTAGTAATATGATGGTAAATTATTAAAAGTTGTATTCTGAATCAGGCATGTATTGGAATTGGGTGATGCCATCAATGTCATTACATCACGCAATTTCTTTGGGGTTCGTGTACCGTATGTCTCTAATAGAACTATTTGTTTATCTAACAATACTTGAATGTCATGCTTTGGAACTGGCAATAAATTGAGACTTGTTCCTTGTGACGATTGTGTTGGGGTTGGTAAATTCATTCCTAAACTTTCATTCAATTGATTTTTAATTGTACTAAATAGGACTTCATCTTTATCTGTAATGGCATCTGGTGGTCCATTTTTCAATCTATGAGGGACATCAAAGGTAAACATGGTTCCTTCCAGTGAATTTCCCTTTGTGTCTTCAATGTTGGGTCCATCATAATGAGTTGTGTGTCCTCCCAAAGATAAATGCAATGCTCTTGAAGGTTCTCTATAATCCACAAATGCTTCGTATAAAAGGAATTCCTCATCAAAATGTAAAAGTCTGAATGTTGTTACGATTTTCTGTATATATGAGCCAAGCAAAGACCTAGGCGAGACAAGTTTCTTCACGTCCCCATCTGACTCACTAACAACCGCAGATGACGACAGAAGCACACAGTATGCTCTCTTTATGTGTGAATCCAAGCTTTCAACTGAATCTATATTCCACAATGCTTGTAATAGCAATTTCTGTATGTTAAGTGCATCAGTTTCAGCGGCTGATTTACTCTCAGTGCTGTCCAAAAAAGAATCAGAAACAATACCTGCCTTCAAGCTATAGCACAAATCATCTAGTTCAGGTAGTATAACTAGCTCCTCTTTTTCGTTATACAATAAATCATTCTCTAAGAATCTAATCACTGTTGTCAAAACTGCCTGTAGTCTATTTTCTGGTATTAAATCAGTACAGTATAATACAATAAGGATCAATAACGATATTTTATGAGGAGATAGATCTTCTGTTAGAAGTAGCTTAGAGCTACTACTATCCAAAGGCATTGTTTTGTTATATTATGGTTTCTTTGTTATTATCTATTAAAATTATTGTGCTAATCAATTTTACAAAGTGCGCGATCTATATTTTGCATTTATTTAGATCTACGTTTTCTATCTAAAATCTACTCATCATCAGAATCATCACCAACATCAATAGAAGGCATTTCAAAATCAGAACCATCCAGTTCATTGTTGTCTACTGAAATTGATGGGGTGGTTGTAATCTCTGCATTAGGGGTGGGGCTTGGAGCACTGCTAGTGGCTACAATAGGCACTTCAGGTATTTCCATCTCTATTTCAGTCTGTTGAATAATATGATCTGGCTTAGCATTAGTGAACAATTTTTCTTCGTCCACCTTTTCTGATGTTACTTCTGGGGCCGATACTTCAGGGGATTTTTCATTGACCGAGCCTGATGCTTCTAGTTTACGGCGCTTCAGTGGTAACTCAGCTTCATCGTCTATCGCTCTATTGTTCTTCACTTCTGTCTCCTCTTCTTTTGATTCTTTTTCTGATTCTGCTCCTTCTTCTGCTTCTTCCTCTTCTTCCTCCTCATCTATTGCTTCTGCTTCTTCTGTATCGTCAATCAAGCGCCCCATTTTCTTGACATAGGTGGGTAAAGGTGGAAATCTGGGGTTATTGAAAACGCTAAGTATTGGTTCATCTCCTAATAAGCTTGTGATAATAGGAAGCATAGAATTCTTTTCAAATCCTGGATACAAAACAGAGTTTATTAATAATTGTTTCAACTCATGCGGAACATCTTGATCTTTGTTATACGATTTAGAAGCAACAGCTTCAATTATCATATAACGGAAGACCCTATAATGTTGTGTTGGAGGTAAGCTAACTCTTGTGATTACAATATTAATAAATTTACGAACCGATTTGAGAGTTGCTTGTGGAATCGTTTCACTAAACAAATGCTGATGAGATAATAAATCTGACAAGGGGATGGAATCCTTATTTTTCTTCTTGTTCTTCTTCTTATTACCATTCACACCCTGCTTTTGGTTCTTATCCTCAGAAGAAGTTGATGAATTAAGATTCCTTTCTTCAACTAAGCAAAGTGCAACATCAACAAATCTCACTAAAAGCGAAGCATCATTCATACTTGCTACAAGTGATAAAAAGTTTCCGGTACAGTCAAGCAATTTACTCATGAATAATTCATTAGATAATACTTGTTGATAATCAATTTTCTTGTTCGAAAATGGAATTAAAATTTCCAAAAATGCTAGGATATTATTCAAATGAGGGATTAAAGCACCTTGATATTTTTTAGGCAATTCATTTAAAAGAATAACTGAATTAAAATAGTTCAAAAACAATGTAGATTTAATTAATTTCTTTGTTTTATCGTCACGAATATCGTTTCTAAATGAAATGAACTTCGTACTTATTGAGCAAATTATTTCGTTGATTATAAGAATCATTCCGATTGGGACGCGTACACTGAATTGAGTTTCAGTAATAAGGTATGCACGCAATATGTTTAATAGCACTTCAACTCTATCCGAAATTTGGAATATAGAATTTGGCTTGTTTATATCAATTTGCAATGGTGCAAACTTAAAATTTTGCCCCTGTTCATCGTTATCTCTATGTTGAGGTAATTTCTTGAATAAACTCTTTAAATCCGCATCATCGTTCAACATCAAGAATTCATCATAAACTAATAGAACTTGGGACAATTCCTTAACCAAATCTACAATATCCTGTTGCCATTTAATATCAGGTTCCGTTTTTTCGATAATAGGCAATGTTGCTAATGTTTCACAAATTAATTGCTTCAAATCTTGAGGAAATGCTTTATAAGAATCAGAAGATAAAAACTCCATAAGTTTGTTACGAAGCTTGTTACCATATGGTCTAAATGTGGTAGGATGTCTCTTGACTAAAGAGTTTAAGGACTTAATGATTAAGAATGGTTGGTAAGTAATCTTTTCCATGTACAAACTGATAATATTTGAGAGTTTTGGTGTTAATAACTCTCTAGTAAGTGTAGGTTTTCCTCTAATATGATCGCATAAACTGTTAAGACACTCAACCGTTGAACTTAAAATCTTTGGATCCACCGTTTGGTTATAGGCTTCCAAAATTTTTAATAGCTCATTCATAAAATGAACCCCTTCAGTCGCAAGGATATTGTAATTAGTGGACAATACCCTAATCAAATTAATTCCACACCATTTGTTATAAGCTTTATGTGATTTTGCTAGATTTAATGTTCGAGAAACCAAATGCTTCAAATCTGGCTTGGAAATATCATTTAATATTGTTTTATCACAATATAACGTGGATAATATGGGAATCAATGACTTTGGAGACGATTCCAACTCCTCGAGTATGATATCTAATGGTAATGACATGTCTCTTGGCTAATGTAATGGCATCTTGCTTATAGTCTCAATAATTTTTCAGGTTTAGCGATGAGATATCATATTGGTCCTGCACACACGCTAAATATTGATATGTTTATGATTATTAGCAATATATATTTATATTATAATTAATGTCTGTATATGATGAGTAGGCTACAGTAGGTTTCTAAGAAGGTTCTACTTAATTTAGCTCAGAATAAGTCATCTAACAAATTTTTAAACCCAAATGGTTCGTATAATGTACCTTCACCCTCAAAGAACTTAGACATAGATTCCACCCAATGCAATCTTAAGGAGTGCAACATCGCGGACGTACCTTCCATAACAACTAAAATAACAACTGTTAAAACGAACCACATGGCAAATAAGAGGACGGTCATAATAACCCCAACAATGCCTGTTTTACCAAAGGCTCCACCAATGGTCATAGTCCATAAAACAGTCGATAACTGAGCATGAGCCAAAGATAAAGCCCACAATCTTAAGTATGACGCAGTATGGGAAACACAATTCAAACAGAATTCAATAGTATGAATAACTTGATGAATCATAATATCACCAAAAGTGTGTTCCTCGTGTTCCTCTTCGTCGTCATGTTGATTGTTTTCTGTATCATCATGTTCTTCTTCATCTTCGTCTTCAACGTTTGGTAGCTGTTGATATTGATGAGCTTCTTGAGCAAATTTCCTTCTATAATACAACGGCTTTACTAACAACAACCATGGTACACAAACTAATGCAATTAATAAAAGAAAGATTTGAACTGCTGATTGGCCCTTGTACAATGGTTCTTCAACGGTACCTGGCGATAAAAACATAGAAATCAACATATTCAAAAGTCCTGGAGGTTGCTTTTCAATAGCAAACCAATCAACTGACCACTTGTAAACAATACATAAGGATAAGTAACCAAATATACCTTGCATAAATAATAAACCAGGGACAAAGTTACCAATAATATCAATCATGCTATTGAAATGAAGATAATTAACCAATGAAAAACAATATGAATATGACATGTGTAAGTAACCCATTAAGATAGACAATTTCATCTTATAGGAATTAGTGAACAACAATGCATTCTCAGAGCCATGCCATGTTGGGTCTAAACCCATAAAATATGTTCCAATCTTCTTAGCTTCAATAGCCTCACCGATTTCAAAGTTTTCCGGCCATTCCCAACCAGATTTAAATAAGGTCATTGATTTCGAAAAGATATCGTTATATAAGAACCCGGTATACATCGAAAAAATACCCATTAATAACAAAATATAACGACCTGTGAAGGCCATGTCAAAAATTTCATCTCTTTTCATTGCCCCAAGTTTCTTTTCATTAAGTACTAAGGCACTTGCTGCTAAAGTCAAAATGATCCCATGTCCTAAATCACCAAACATAATGGCAAACATAAATGGGAAAGTAATAATGGTTGGTAAACCAGGGTTAACCTCACGGTATGTTGCAATACCATACGCATCACAAATATTTTGAAATGCAGCAGTGAATTTATTAGTCCTATGGAAAGTGGGTGGAGTTCTGGTAGTCTCTAAAACGTTAATTATAGTTGGAATAGACTGAGACGCCGATGACGACTTGATAGTTGAAGTTAATGTTTGTACTTCGTCAGAAGGAATCCAACCTTCTGCAATTAACGCCTTTCTGGAATCATCATAATTACACTTATTCATAATTCGGTAAACAGCTTTTTCTCTAGCCACAGTCTCCCACCATTTGGCTAAATCTCTTGAAATTGCAATTAATTCAGAATTTAAGGCATTTTCGGTTTGCGATAAGACTGTTGAAATATCACTCAATTTCGAATCAACTTCACTCAACTGCTCGGTTCTCAATTCATTTGAAGAATCGACCTTATACAAATCTGCATCTAAAGACTCACAGATTTTCTTAATACGTTCATAAACAATGGCACCATGAGAAAATATAATGAATGAGTTCTTGTCAACGTATTTATTGCTTTTGACGTCGTAAATTGGTTCTGCCAATTCCTCTGAATGGTAGTACAAATTACCTCTCAAAACTCTCCATAAAATTTGTTGCAAAGTAAATACCTTGTCTCTGTTGATCACACCCGAAATAAACGTTGGATTGTGCGCTTCAGAAACTCCTCCGGACTCAAGTTGCACCAATAAGGCATCGTCACCTGAGTCCTGTTGAGGTCCGCTATTTCCTGCAAAGAAATTTCCAACACTTTGAATGGTATACTTCAATTGCTTCAAATCCTTTTGCTTGTCATACAATGACTCGGTGGAATCAATTAATTGTGTGACACGGTCTTCCAACAATTTCGCATTCTCAACATGAACATCGATTTCGCTCTGTGGAACCATCGCTTTCGTCTCGCCCATGTAAGGGTAAGTCTTAACCGGAATATCTCTCTGGGTTAATTCCTTCTTGAAAAAATTATACTGTCTCTCAATTTCGTCCAACCTTCTCAACTCCTTGACAAAAGACCTCTGGAATTCGTTGACTTTGGAATTCAAGTCCCTGAATTGAATCATGTTCAATTGACCTATCTCGTAAACAATTGCCCTTGAAACTTCTGTCGGAACATATAACTGCACCAATGACATTTCGGCAGAACCTACGCATATGTTAGTAATTCAATCATCTCCACTCCACCATTCTATAGTAATTCAACATACGGAAAACCGCTTCCTCTTTCTGCGTCATTTTGATTACAATAAAGCTGATTTAGATAATGTTATAATGTGTTCTATTCTTCTACAAGGAATAGTCATAACAGCCAAATACAAGGGAGAATCCGAGTGAAAGCAATTTGGGAATTGCACGACTAATTTTTGTTCAGCCTTTTTGTGGTCAATTTTACATACTACGATACTTAACCTTAAGTTTATGAAATACATATGCTATATCGACTTCTGTGGCCTGGATGAGCTGCAAAAGTCACCAGGTTTTAGGTAAATGCAACTCTGTAGTCTCTTGGCGATTTAGGTTTTAAAAATCCTTCTGTCGCATACCGTACATCTCGGAACTAAAACTTTCTTCAACCAGAGCTGTTGGACGGATCACGTCGTTTCTAATTCTGTAGCCATTTATCCAAGTATTTGCACTATGTTACAATGGATAGTATGCTATTCATGTTGACTTAAACGACTCTAAATCCAGTAGACCAACGTTGTTGTATGCAGTATATGGTTGTGGTTCAATTTTTTTCGTACGATGAGCATCATATATAGTTCAACAAGACATTAGCTCTGTAAAATATCCAAATTGTAAAGTATTGCTTGAATATGAGAAACTTAGTCATCTTGAACAAGGGACGTGTTTCTCCTGAGTCGAGAACTTATCCAGACTTGCAGCTTGTTGATTCAGTTTTTGATGCGGTCTCCGATAGTGTAACGTTCGCTTTATCGTCAGAAGAGTCGGGACTTATTGAAGTACAACAATTTATGAAAAATGGAGATGTGTTGGTATTGGCATCATTTCCAGGTAGTGGTGACAAGATATTGTCATTCAATCATTTTGTTGATACATGCCAGTTAATTTTCGTTTTTGAAGGCGGAGATATCATCACCGCTACATATGACCCATCTCAGCCAGATCCAGATACAACCATGGTCGAAATTGTGGGTTCTATAGATGTGGGCTTATTGGCATCTTCGTGGTCTCCAGACGAAGAAACGTTAGCAATTTTGACAAAGGAAAACAACTTACTTTTATTGTCTAGGTTATTCGAGCCTCTAAATGAAAAACAATTGAACCCTGATGATATTAAAATCACCGACTCGAAACATGTCTCTGTAGGATGGGGTAAAAAGGAAACTCAATTCAAAGGTAAAGGTGCAAAGGCATTGGAAAGAGAAAAGGAAGCTTTGAGACATGCAGGTTTAGACTTAAAGGAAGACTCGCCTTTGAGGGACCCAACTGTCGCACAATTGGAAAAAGGAACTATATCAGAATTTGATAATAAGGCTGTATTTATAAGCTGGAGAGGTGATTGTGAATATTTTGCAATTACTACTATTGAGCCTGTTTTGGTAGAAGACACCCAGGAGTTGTACGATAGAAGAGTCATAAGAGTGTTCAGTAGAGAAGGTGAATTGGACAGTGTCTCCGAAGCTGTCGATGGACTTGAGCATAATTTATCATGGAAACCACAAGGCTCCTTAATTGCATCAACCCAAAGACATATCGACGAAGATGGAGATGAAACATTAGATTTGGTCTTCTATGAAAGAAATGGTTTAAGACATGGTGAGTTTAATACAAGATTGAATCCATTTGAAGAGTCGATTCAAGGTTTAGCATGGTCTTCAAATAGTGAAGTTTTAGCATTCCAATTACTTGACAGGGTTCAGTTATGGGTGTCAAAGAACTATCACTGGTATTTAAAGCAAGAAATCTATGTTACAGACAGTGACCCTTCCAATGAAGTTTCTTTTATAAAATTCCATCCTGAAAAGCCATTACATTTGATGATTGGAACTAGTAAATGTGGATTACTTATCGTTGACTTAGCTTACAAGATAACGACTGGCCCATCACAATTAGGGAATGATTTGGGTATGACGATTGTCGCAGACGGTAATGTGGCAAAAGTGACACCATTGTCCATTGCAAACGTACCACCTCCAATAAGTTTCAGGGAGTTTGAACTTGAAGATAATATTACTGACTTAGCTGTTAGTAAGTCAAATGAAATTTATGGTATATTAACTAGCAGAAATGACCTTTACATTGCCTATTTATCTATAGAAAATATGAAGAAAGGTCAGCATCCAAAAATTATGGGCAAAATTGACTCAACTGAAATCTTAGGAACTGCTACCTTTGCAAAGCAAATATCCTTTATAGGAGATTCAGCAATAGTTGTTGTGGTCGATGGTGGTAATTATTCCAAGGTAGTTCAATTTGATATAAGTGAATCTCTTTCGTCTCCAGCATTTAATGATTCTATCGACTTCACTCCTAAAGTTGTTACCTTGAGACCACAAGCTGATTTCAATGCAGTTGCATTACAGACTATTGATGGAACAGTATATCAATTAAAGGCATGCCAAGATGTTAGAGAGATAAGCAAATTTCCTCAATTATGTCGTGATTTTGAATTGGTTGTTACCTCGAGTGATGACTCGGATGATACTGAGCCAGCAATGACAGCTTTTGGTATTACTTCAAATGGTAAGTTATTTGCTGATAATAAGCAAGTAGCTTCTGCAGTTACCTCTTTGAAAACAACTGAATCTCACCTTCTTTTTACCACCGCCCAATCCCAATTGTGCTTTATTCACTTAAAATCAGCAACCGGAAATTTTGAGTATGATATATTCCAAACGAATAACGATAATAACGAAAATTCTATTGATGAAAGAATGAGACAAATCGAAAGGGGTTCTCTTTTGGTCAATGCTATGCCATCTAAATATTCAGTTGTTTTGCAGGCACCTAGAGGTAATTTGGAAACCATATGTCCTCGAATTATGGTTTTATCTGGTGTTCGTAAATTTATCAAACAAAAGAATTACAAGGAGGCGTTTTTAGCTTGTCGTACTCACAGAATTGATTTAGACATTTTACATGATTATGATCCTGAATTATTTTTTGCAAATATCGAATTGTTTATTAATCAGATTAAAAAGGTTGAGCATTTGGATTTGTTTGTTTCCTGTTTACATGAAGAAGATGTCACTTTAACAAAGTATAAGGACACAATCAAGGAAGGTGAAACAATTTCTAAGGAATTTTCTGCTTTGCTGTTGCAACCTAACTCCGCTGTTGCTCAAAATGATGGCAATAAAAAAATGATTAGGAATAAGATACAAGTCAAGGACCTTAAAGATTCCAAGGTGAACAAAATATGTGACAAAATACTATCTGTCTTATTGAAACCGGAGTATTTTGAAAAGTATTTACAGACTATCATTACCGCTTATGCATGTGAAAAGCCACCTAACTTACAAGATGCATTAAAACTTGTAGGTGGATTTAAAAATTCAGAACAGACTGAACAAGCTGTGATCCATTTATGTTTCTTGCAAGATGTTAATAAGTTATATGACACTGCATTGGGATTGTACGATGTTAAATTAACTTTGGATATTGCTCAACAATCGCAAAAGGACCCAAAGGAGTACTTGCCTTTCTTGCAGAACTTACATGTTCAACCTAAGTTGAGAAAGCAATTTTTGATAGACGATTATTTGAAGAATTATGAGAAGGCATTAGATTGGTTGTTCGAAATTGGACAAGACAGTCATGATGAATTCGATGACTACGTTGTGGCGCATGATTTATATAAAAAGGCCTTACTTATCTATAAGTATGATAATGCAAGGTCAAATAGAATCTTAGCATTATATGCTGATTACTTACATAGCCAACAAAACTTTAATGAGTCAGCATTAGCTTATGAATACTTGCATGATTTTGAAAACGCGTTGGAAAATTATATTCTTGGTAAGAAATGGAAAGAGGCCCTTGCCATTGCTCAAAAAGCGGAATACTCTTCAAAATTGATGGGATCTGCCGAAAGATTGGTAAGTTCATTAACTGAAGAACATAAGTATGCGGCTGCTGCTGAAATCGAATTCTATTTCTTGAAAAATATTGAGGAAGCTATTAGATTGTATTGTAAAAACTATTTCTATGAAGATGCGATCTTATTAGCAGTCAAGGAAAAGCGAGATGATTTGATCCCATCTATTGTGGATGTCCAATTGGGTGAAGGTTTCGGTACTATCGCGGAGTTACTTGCTGATTGTAAAGGGCAAATGACTTCTCAATTAAGAAGATTGAGAGAATTGAGAGCTAAGAAACAAGAGGATCCATATTCATTCTATGGTATGCCAAACGATGATTTGGATACTCCTGATAATGTGTCAGTAGCTGCATCAGAAACATCGACTACCCCATCTTTCTTCACTAGATATACTGGAAAAACATCTGGTACTGCGAAAACTGGTGCATCTAGAAGAACTGCTAAGAACCGTAAAAGAGAGGAAAGAAAGAAAGCGAAAGGGAGGAAAGGAACTATTTATGAAGAAGAATATCTTATTAGATCTGTTGGTCGTTTATTGGAAAGATTGGATCAAACCCAACCTGAAGCTATTAAATTAATTGAGGGATTGATAAGAAGAGATATGAAAGAGCAAGCATATCAAGTTCAAAAGAATTGGATAGAGCTTCTCGATTATTTGAAAGAAAATATTGAAGAGATTCATAACATGAGTGAGCGTGATAGAGAAAGAATTGATGATAATGGTGAAATATACTTGATCCCTGAAATTCCAGTTCCAGCAATACCTGACTTCCCTAAGAAGAATATTTTAGACTTTTAGTTTAGCAAATATATATCTCCTTGAATAAGCAATTTTTTCGTTATGACCTAATCACTCGGTAGATTCAACCTTTGGCCACATAGTTTGCCTCAACTCGTGTTCAAAAAGAAGGTCTCGCAAACCCAAAATAGCATTCTTTAGTCCATCAGTAATTGCCTGTTTTTTTCCTTTATTATAACACATATTCTTGTGTGGTAATTTCGCAGCTTCTCCAATGCCTATCTCGTCATTATAGGTACCGTCTTTCAAAATAATGCGGACAACAACCTGGAATTTTACAGAATATTCGTGGTTCTCCTCATCAAGGTCCTCTTGTACCAAAGTCGAGCTAAGAATAGCAGATGACCAACCGTCATATCCAAAAGTTTCGTTAGCTAAGTTAAACAAGACATGGGAAGAAAACCCACGATAATTATGTGAGCCTGGAAACTTTTTTGCGTCCTTTGCATTTTGCATAGCTTCCAAACGGACTTGCAAAGTACCTATTTTTTTAAGCGCCCATTCAGATATCTGCTCATTGATATTCTCTTCATCTGTTTCTATCTTCTCCTGTTCCTCAAATTCTGACATGTCTGGGAAAAAGACGCTAGTAGTTGGTTCAGAGGTCTCGTTGTAGTGACTATCATATTCGTAACTATTCATACTATCAAGAGTACTATTCAATACTCAACTCAAATTTTAGCTTTCATCTAATACACCTACAAGTTTTGTTGTATATCCCAGACCCTTGTCTATAACCTGCTGTGTTCGATTATTGACTAATGTTTGTCAACAGAATAAATTGTGATTTTTTTGGCTATACGCGGCCTCTTTTTTTCACCTCGAGTTTTTATGTATTTCGATATAGAGGTTAACCAGAACTGATTGTACCCAATTGGAAGGGATATGGATTACTTGAATAGCATATTATCTCAGCAGAATCAAGTGCAGCTGGTAGAAGAAGCGATTCCTACTCTTTGTAATAGGCTTCAGCATGCCACTTTGTCCTCCGATAGAAGATCAGCTGTGCTAGGCTTGAAAAGTTTCAGTAGACAGTATCGGGAGTCTGTTGTGGAATACGGTTTAAGAGCTTTGATTTCGACTTTGAAAAAAGACTCGTCCAATCCTATAATTATTAAGGCGATTCTAGAGACATTGCTTATCCTATTTATTAGAGGTGAAGGAGACGACGACTTGACACGAGGATGGATTTCACAGCAGTCGAGACTTCAAAATGGGAAATATCCATCCCCCATATTAATGGATGGTGTATCCATTGACCACTTTTCATTGTGGATTGCTGATGAAGTGACTCAGGATGAAGAATCTATTTCGTTATTACTAGAAATATTACTGGAGAACGACAACTTCCATATCAGGCTATATGCTCTACAATTACTTGAAGCGTTAGTATCCACAAGAGGTGAGAAGACAAAGGATTGTCTACTCAACTTGCCCACAGCGGTCTCAACTTTGGTATCCCTATTAGATGATTCCCATGATCCAGTTAGAAATGAAGCCATTTTACTTTTAATGGCGATTGTGAATCGTAACTTTAATATTCAAAAATTGGTCGCATTTGAAAATACATTCGATAGCCTTTTTGATATTATAGATGAAGAGGGTGGTATTCGAGGATCTATTCTAGTACAGGATTGCTTGACATTAATTACAAATTTGTTACAATACAATGCTTCTAATCAAAAACTCTTCTTAGAGACTCAATGCGTTCCACGCTTGGCTAAGCTTTTAGGCGAGCCTGTTGAAGATGTTTTGGATGATGGTTTAACAGATGAAAATGATATTCCAATTGCTCCTCCAGCTATGATATGGACTGAGCAAAGAATACAAAATATGGTAACAGCATTAGAAATATGTAAAATATTAGTATCAGAAGACAATGAATCGCTTGAAATAAATCAAGAGAAACTTTTTCGTTCGGGTGTTTCCTTTATCGTATTAAAATTAGTATTTTCACCTGTTACTATTAACGCGGTGAGATCGGTTGCTTTATTCACTACAGCAGATTTGATCAGGGGTAACCCAGATATTCAATTAGAATTCTCACAAATTGATGTGCCGTATATTGATCCATCCATGCCAACGCAATTAAAGTCATACGATAAGCCGGTCCCTGTAACAATCGCATTGCTCAATTGGGCATTATTTATTAATTCAGTTCATGTATTCGATATAAGAATGGGTGCTGCATGGTGCATACATGCCTATTTTAGAGATAACAGTGAATCAAAGTCTGCCTTCTTATCTGATCAGATTAAAGCCTATTCTGACCCTGAATATTTTTCGAATTCATTTGATGATAATGAAGAAGATAAACAAAAAGAGGCTAATATAGATATAGAATCTAAAAATAAAGAAGTAAAGGATAATGAGATTCAAATAGAAAACCATGGGGATCTGAATGGGAATCTACAAAGTGAAAATACTATTCCGACTCCTTTTGGAAATATATTTGCTACATTAATGGATTATGATGCTGACATCAAATTAAATCCCTATAGATTATGGTTTGCTGCAATTATATTAATATTTCTTTTTGAAGATAATGAAGACAATAAAGAAACAGCTAGAAATGTGCAGACAGGGGACGAGAACGCAGGTGAAGAGGTGATGAGTTCAATTCAGGCAATTTCAGGCTTATTAGTGACGACATTGGATAATATGGACCCTCGTATTTCTATTGGATATTTAATGGTGTTAACTGTCTGGTTATACGAAGATTTTAACGCGGTTAATGATTTCTTGAGCGATTCATCTATTGTTAAGTCTATACTAGCATTTTTATCCAACAACTCGTCAGAACTGACAGAGTTGGTACATGGAATGGCAACAATCTTATTGGGTGTTTTATATGAATTTTCCTCTAAAGAATCGCCAATATCTAGGCTTGAATTACACTCTATATTGGTCAAAGCAATGGGTAGAGATAACTATTCATTGAAGGTAAAGCAATTCAAGGAAAATGATCTATTCAAGAATTTTGATGATGAGACCCCTTTTAATAATACTAAAGATCAAACAGGTTTACCGGACGTTTACTTCGAATCAATATATGTGAGTTTGATCAAGGAAAACTTTCCTAGAATTAAAAAAGCATTGTCTCACGATCCTCATGCTGAACCACAAGGGCGTATATCTTTTGAGCTTTATGAAGAATTAGATACACAACACAACTTGCTTAAAGAGAAGTTAAACGAAGAGAGGAAAAGTGCCAATGACGCAGAAAAAAATCTCAGGGAAGAAATTAGCAAATTAGTTAAAGAATGTGAAGGACTAAAACTTAAATTAGATGAAACTTCCACCGACTTAAATAAGCTACAATCAGAGTATGCTTTAATAAGCGAGAAGCATGCTAATACTAGTAAAACTTTGCAAGGGACTGAAAAAGCAAAGAAAGAATTTGAAAAGTCTTCTGAAAAATATTACAAAGAATTACAAGATGCTTTGAAGAAATCAGGAGTCAGTGGTGAATTGGTTAAAACGTTAGAAGTGAAACTTGAAAGCTCAGAGCAAGCTAAGCAAAAGGCTGAAGATGGTATAAATAAGATGAGTAGGGAATTATTTCAACTCAGCAAGCAAAAGAAAGAATCAGAAAGCACTATAAAGTCTCTTGAAAAACAAATAACCTCCTTGAAAGCAGAAATAGCTAGTACTACTAAATCTTTTGAATCTCAAGTTGAAAAATTACAAAGAGCAAATGAATCGTTCAAAGAAAAGATCAATGATTTAAATAAAAAAATTTCCGAGTCAATTTCATATAATGAACAAAGTGATAAAAAATCGCATGAAATGAAAGAAAAGATTAATGAGGTTGAGGCTACCAATGAGCACCTAATGGATAAATTAAGGTCTGCAGCATCGGCATTTCAAGAAATGAAATCTGCGAAAACCGTATCAGATGAAGAAATTGAAAAATACAAACGTGAAATAAAAAATAAGACTGATGAACTTGCTAAATTACAACAGGATATTGACAAACTAGGAAAGGATAAAAAGACTATCAGCAATGACTTCGAAGCTTTTAAAAAATCTTCGTCATCTGAAATTGAAAAGTTGAACTCTGACATGGATGACTTAAGGTCTACAAAAGCTGCATTGGATGAAAATCATTCAAATATCTCTAAAGAATTTGATGAATTGAAGGTAGCTTTGTCTGAGAAAACTCAAAAGTATGATGACATGAAGCTTGATAATGAAAAGAATCTAGAACTCCTAAAGACTGAAAATGAAACCCTCAGGAAAGAATTGAAAGAAATCACAGATTCTAAGGTAAATTCTGATGATAAATATAAGACAATTAAGGAAGATCTTGCGGAGTTAAAATTAAAGCATCAAAAGGCGGTAGGAGAATTAGAGAAATCTTTAAATTCGAAGTCAGAAGAGCATAGTAAAGCCATCGAAGAATTGAAAAATAAGGATCTCAATATTAGTTCATTGAAGGAGGGTCATACGAAAAACATATCAGAATTAGAGGACAAACATATTAGACTTTCTGGTGAATTGAAGGAAGCGCTAAATCTACACTCAGAAACAGAGAAACAATTAAAAGAGAAATTGGAGTCGAATTCCAGCTTATCAGATCAAATGGCATCATTAGAGAGAAAGAAAAAGGATCTCGAAATTTCCCTTAAAAATGCTGAAGAAGCATCCGAAAAATCAATTGAAGAATTAAAGAAAGAAAAAGTCCAATTGAATGATAAGATAGTTAATATGGAGGCTGAGAAAAGTAGCTATGAAGAAAAATTAAGTTTACTTCAGAAGGGAAAGGCCTCTGCTGACGAGGAACTAACTAAATTAAAAGTCGTTGCTGATGTCAAGTTAAAGTTAGAAAATGAAGTATCTGAACTAAGGACGGATATTGCAAAAATTAAGGAAGAACGTACTGCTGTTGAAATAAAATTGAATGAAACAACGAAAGAATTAGACAGCAGCAGGGCCAATTTTAAAGCGCAGGAATCAAAGGTTGCCGAACTTACTGTTTCGCTTGAGAATGAAAAGACAACTGTGAAAACTTTAAGGGAAGAGAAAGATTTAATAGAGAAAAGGATTAAGGATTTGGAAATAGAGATAGAATCTTCTAAAACGAAGACTAATGAAGTTCAGAAAGAAAATGAAAGCCTAAAAGCTAAGTTGAAATCAACAGAAAAAGATTTTTCTACTCAAAAGTCTAAGCTTACTACTGAGACCAGTCTTTTGATAGAGCAAATATCTGACCATGAATTGAATATTTCTAATCTTAAAACTGACCTACAAAAGAAAGTTCAAGAAGTAGAAAAAGAAAGGAATATGCTAAATAAAAATTCTGAAACTGTAATCAAAGAATATGGAGATAAAATAAAAGAGTTAGAAAAGTCTCTCGAAGATTCAAAATCAAGTCATGAGTCCAAATTAAGTTCAATCCAGAAAGAAAAGAGACTGATTAATGAAAGTTTGCAAAGTATTAAGCGAGAGTTTGAGGATTACAAAACTGAAAATAAGGAGACTTCAAATATATTGAAACAAGAAGCTATATCTCTAAATAATAAGTTAGCAAGTGAAAGAAAACTTTCAGCTTCAAAGCTATCTGAGAAAGAGACTGAATTGATGAAAGAATCGAAAGCTTCAACTGCGAAAGTGGAACAATTAACTAGTGAACTCCATAAATTTAAGACGGATGTAGAAACAGCAAAGAGTAACCTTGAAACAAGAAATAATCAATTTTCTAAGTTAGAGGAAGATCTTAAATCTAAAATAAAAACAATTGATTCCATGAATAAAAAAGCTGAATCAAACAATATGAAATCAGAAGAATTGAAAGACAAGAATGATAAACTTGGAAAGGACCTAGAAGGAATTCGTAAGTCTTATGACGAAAGTACAGAAACCATTAATTTGCTCAACAAAAGAGTTGAAGAATTAGAAGACCTGAATTCCGGGTTAGAGGAAAGCTGGAATAATAAGGTTAAAGATGCAGAATCAGCTTGTGCTGCGCTTGAAGAACAAAAAAAGACATTGTCTCAAGAGTTGTCAGCTTTGAAATCTTCTGATAAAGCAGCATCAGAAATGACAAGACAATTGGAGAGTGAGATTCAAAATTTAAAAGATAATATTGAAAAAAGTTCACAGTACAAAAACAACTTAGAAGAAAAGTCTTCTGACCTCTCCACAACGATCAAAAAATTAGAAGCTGATGCTGAAACTATGAAAAAGGAGTTAGAATCTGAAAAGGCTAGTAAAAAAGAGTTAGCTTTAGAATTAAAAGACAATAACAAATTATCAACAGAACTAAAAGAATGCAAAGAAAAAATTAAACAATTAGAAAAAGACCACCAAACAGCGACCAAAAATCTCGGCTCAAAAGAGAATGTTTATAAAGAAAAGATAAAGGAACTTGAATCTACGATAAACTCATTGCAAGCGAAGCTAGGAGATTTCAACAAATTGAAAGACGAAAGTGAAAAACTTAAGGAAGAAGCAAAATCCAGTAAAACTGCGAAAGAGGCAGAAATTGAAAAACTCAACAATGATTTATTATCAAGTAAACGTTTGATTACCAATGAGAAAGAGTTGAAAGAGAACTTAGATTTGGTGAAAGAAAATGAGGGCAAGCTAAAGGAGGAATTAAATTCCTCGAAGAAGAGTGTAACTAAATTAAGTGAAGAAATTGAATCCTTAAAATCGAACATGAAAATTAAAGACGGTGAACTAGAAGCTCTCAAATCAAGCCAAGCTCTGGTCACAGAAAATGAGAAAAAGCTCAAAGAAGAAACTGAAGTTTTAAAGAAAAAGTTAAAGAATCAGGCATCTTCTATGGTTCCAAAATCTGAACTCGACGATCTAATGCTACTTATGTCTGACATTGATGAACGAAATAAGAAATATAAAAAGCAATTGAAGGCATTGGGTCAAGAGATGTCCAGCGATGAAGAAAGCGACGATGACGATGACGATGACGATGACGACGATGATGACGATGATGACGATGATGATGAGGAGGACAATGAAGAATGATATATATATCTCCGTAAGTCTGTAAGTCTATAAGTACCTGTAATAATATTTTATTGCGAATTTTTTTTTTTTGGTTAAACCCATAAAAAATTGTTTTTTAAGTCTCCGCCAAGTATTTACAGTTCTTGCCATAGTCGCAAGTAAGCTCTTCCCATGATCCTCCTCATAGATTCTTACGACTCGTTTACAAATAATCTATCACAATTGTTAATTGATAACACTGGAAAAAAAGTAATTACCATTCATAATGATACATTTAAGCCAAATGAATATGAATATTTTGCTCAAGAATTTCTTCCAATGTTTGATTATATAGTCATTGGTCCTGGTCCTGGACATCCATGTAACATTGAAGATGTCGGAATTGTAAGATGGATATTACATTACTTTAATGGGGCTGAATCTGATGTAGCTATACCAATATTAGGAATATGCTTGGGGTTCCAATGCTTGTGTTATGAGTTTGGAAACGAGGTTAAAATACTTAAGAATGTGAAGCATGGCCAAATATATGATGTTTATCCTTTATCTCTAGATGAGGGTAATGATTTGTACCGAAGCCATAGTCACTTAGAAGCTCTGAAGTTTAAGTTTCCTAGCGTCAGGTACCATTCTTTGTATGTTGATATTGACAATTTGAATGACAACATAATACCTTTGGCATTCTGCTGTGAACCAAATGATATCGAGGAAAGTGAAAATCATTCGAAAATCTTAATGGCAGCAAAACATAGGAATTTACCATTTTACGGGGTACAATATCACCCTGAGTCCATTTGCTCCGCAAAAGGCAATGAGTTAGTGGTGGATTTTGACAGCATAGCTTCAGATTATAATGCAAAATTCAGGCCTAATGTTTCTGATATTAGGGAAGATAACGATAAAGAGAAATTAGTTAGGGAATTATTAGAAAAGCATGAGTTAAGTGAAGAGCTGTTGATTAAAGGAGGTATGGCACATACCAAACCCAGTCTGTCTCATATTCACTTGAAAAAGATTGAGTTAGATTCTGAATCTAATCTTGTTACGGCTGTCGATATTTGCGAGTATTTACATAAAAAAGGTTCGGATTTCTTCCTTTTAAATTCTGCCTCATTACCAGGCGAATGGTCTATAATTGGTATTCCTATAGATGGACAGTCTGAGGTTATAACTCATTCAGTTGACAATATATGCGAGGTTGTAATCCTGAAATACAAATCCTCACATCGTGAAACATTACAATTAGGAAAGTCAGAAACCGTGTGGAATTTTATAGGACAAAAGATGGAAACTTCATATATTCCTCGATCTTTTATTAATAAGTCACTTAATGAGAAGCCTTCTAGAGAGTTACCATTCTTTGGGGGTTTTATGGGTCTCATGTCGTATGAAGAAGGCCAGCATATAACTATTGAAAAATTACAACCGCTCGCCAATTCAACGACTCCAGATGCGAAGCTCATTTTTATTGAAAGGTTTATTATTTTTGACCATATAAATAATGAATGGTTTGTTGGATCTATCAATCGGGAATTAAACGACAGTGAATGGTGTGATGAATTATCAAAGGAGCTCGAGAATTTATATAGACTAGGTATGTTGCAGTTGAATGTTGACCAAATACCAACTAGTGTCAAATATTTATGTAAAGATTTGGATGAAGGTGAGATAGATTTTGATTTTCCTTCTCAGGAAATATACAGAAAGCAATTTGATATGTGCCAAAACTATCTTCACTCTGGTGATTCCTACGAATTATGTTTAACTACTCAACTGAAGATTTTGTTGCCATCTTATGTTCAGCCGTGGGACATTTACAAAGTCTTGACTTTGCGTAAGAACCCTTCACCATTCTCATGTTTCATGCAATTTGAAGACTGTGTACTTGTATCTTCATCTCCGGAAAGGTTCTTATCATGGAAGGATAATGAAAATAAAAATAAGATGATTGAATTAAGACCCATAAAAGGAACTGTCAAAAGGACACCAGAGGTGGATTTGAAGATGGCCAGCAAAATTTTAAAAACCCCTAAAGAAATGGGTGAAAATTTAATGATTGTGGATTTAATCAGACACGATTTACATGAATTTATTGACAATGTGACAGTTTCACAGTTGATGAAAGTTGAGGAGTACAAAACTGTATATCAATTAGTTAGCGTGATTCAAGGTGTATTGAAGGATAGTGCCTATCATGGGATAGACATTTTGCATCATTCATTACCTCCTGGTTCCATGACAGGTGCACCAAAGAAAAGATCTGTAGAATTATTACAGAATATTGAGAGTCTACAAAAGAATGGTAATCCTGGTGGTAGAAGAGGGATCTATAGTGGTGTTACAGGATACTGGTCCGTGACTGATGATTCAGATTGGTCTGTCATCATCAGATCTGTTTTCCATTATACGGATGATAAAGAGAACCAAGAGGGCAAGAATATTTGGAGAATAGGGGCTGGTGGTGCAATAACAGTGTTGAGTGATCCTGATGGGGAATGGGAGGAAATGAAGTTGAAGTTATCCAGTGCTTTGCAAGCATTTAAATAGACATGTAAATAGTAATTAACATTATGATTCTGAGTTAATCACGTGATGTTGTCTTTTTTTTCTCGTTCAATCTGTCGACAAAATTCACTTAATTAAGAGTAAAGCAATACACACATTAATATCCTGAATATTTCAAGTACAATATGTCATTCTTTGGATTCGATCCAAGCGTCCCGCCTCACGCTCAGAATAGAGAAAATGCAACTGAAAGTTATGATTTTCAAGAAACATACGATGGATTAGGAGATGAATTAGATGATGCCGACGATGCGTTTAACGACGAAACCTTTGGTACATCTGGAGATATAAGAAAGGATTTTGACTTTTCAGGCGCATCTGGCAATGCACCTAGCGCTGTGTCTCAGAGACCCGGGGTCAGCTATGCCGATGCTGTTTCTCATTCAAATGATGATGAATTCATGCAAGACTTATGGGGAACATCAAATGCTCCACAAGGTCAGAGACCTCCTCAGCAACAACCTAATCCAGCCAACGCAAATGGAGCTCCTGAAAAGAAGATCTTATCTTTGGAAGAAATTGAAGCACAATTGACTTCTATTGATCAATCTCAACAACTTCCACCGCAACCTCAATTTGTTGTACCTGGAATGATGCCACCAAACCAATTTGGAGGCTATATGATGCCTCCTGCAGGGTTTATGCCACCACCAGGTCAGTACGGTCAATATCCTGGTGCTCCCCTTGGCTCCCAACAGTTGCCTCCTCAACCATTACAACCATCAGGTCAGCCAATCCCTCCTCATCCCCATCCTCAAGCTTTGCAGCAACACCAGCAACCTAATCCACAAGAAGGATTGCAACAACCTCGTTCTCAACCCCAACAAGCACCTCCTCAACAAACTGGACAGCGTAGAGTCTCGAAAGTCGACCTCTCCCATTTCCCTGTTTTAGGCTCAAAAGGTGGTGAAAACTATCAGGAACATCCACATAATAATCAGCAACCACAACAGCAGCAACCACATCAACAACAGCAACAATTTTCAAATGTTCAACGTCAACAGCAGTTTTCTCAAGAGACCCCAATTCAATCAAATGCTCAACATCAACAACAAGTTGAATTGACTCCTGAACAACAGGCTAAGTTAGCAAAGAGACAAGAAAAGGTTGCTCGTATTATGAAGTATTCTGGTATTATGAATCCTAAGGATAAAGATTTCGTTACTCGTTTCCAATTGTCTCAAATTGTAACTGAGGATCCTTACAATGAAGATTTCTATGCGCAAGTATTTAAGGTTGTCCATCCAAAGGTTAATAGTAATCCTATGCAACAGCATGCTCAACAACATAACTCAATTGCTCAAGCCTATTTAGAACAAAGTGGTCATAGATTAGGTGGTCGTTATAAGCGAGCTGACGTAGCATTACAAAGAATGCAACAACAAGTTCAAAAAGCCGTAACTGTTGCAAAAGAAAGACCAAAATTAACCCAATATGCAAGAGAGGGTGCGTTGGGTAAGATTTCTTTCGGTAATGGTAAGAAACCAAGACAGCAATTAGAAATTTTCAGCAAAGCTGCACAAAGAGAAATTGAGAAGAAAGAAGCAGAGGGTAGAGATTCTGGATCTGAATCTGCTATTGCAGACTCTGAGATACAATCTGTACATGAGATCACACCTGCATCGAAGAAAACAAAATCTCCATCTATTTCTGCCCCATCTAAGCCAATAAAGAAGTATTCCAAGAAGGATATTATGAGTATTTTAGAAAATATCATATCAAATCTTATGAACGTTGAAAGTGAATCTAGATTGAAGAGTGATGTTGACACAAATGATTTGTGGGAATCATTGCATATTTTGGACCAACCCTCATCATCCGGTGATGATGAATTAGAAGTTAATCCATTTATTCAGTGTTTAAATCATAACAAAACTTTGAAAATTTTGCCAAGATTGTTCAAGTTTTTGACAAGAGAACAGATTTTAACTATAGTGACCTTAATAATGTCAAACTTAGAAAACTTATCGGTTATCAAGTTTGGATCTTATACTACCTATTCGGATAAAAAGGTTTCGGATTCTGTCTTAAAATTAGTTGAAGCCTACTCCTTAACGTTTTCTAAGGTTTTAATGAATGCTGTACAAGATTTCAAATTCAATGAGATCATTGGTTTGTTAGTGATCTTGATTGAACATAATAATGTTGCCTTCGTTTCCACCACTAAAATCGGGTTGTCCGTTTTAACTACTTTATTATCTCGTGCTGAATTAATCAGAGGTGAGGGTGTTATCTCGGCAACCGATTTGTCCGAATGGTCATCTTGCTATGATGAATTATTTACTTCTTTGGAATCTCGTATTGCCGCTATTTTCCCACCCCATCCACAAGATGTTGACGATGGATCTGCCAGGGAAAATTATGTTTGGCAATTTTTGGCTACCTTATCTTTGGGTGGTAAATTAAGCCATCAAAGAATTATTGTGGATGAAGTTAGAGACGAAATTTTTGGTGTAATGAATAGAGCTAAGGCTATTGATAACTCCGATATGGCAAACTTATACAAGAAGCAAAACTTATTAAACAATTTGAACATGTACTTAGTTGTTATGGGATTAGTTGCTGACGAGAATGAAATCAAGGAGCTACAAAGCTAATATGTATTTTTAGGGTCAAAAATCTGATGAGTTTTTTTTTATAATTTACTTTTGTTTTCAAATTATGTATTAACAAAATTATAGCATACATGATTCTTTCATTATCAGAGGTCTAATTTATTGATATTTTTATGTTGTTGTGTTCTATAGATTAGATAACATTGATTATGAAGCTCCAGTATTAATTGTATATTCATAATATATATTTTTTTTGGCAAGAAATAACAATATTCGCGATTATTTAAGATATTTCATTTGAAGTTTGCAAAAAGTTTAAAATTATGCTACAATTTTTATTAAAATGAACGCTCTTATTATAGATTGAGAAATGGCTACGTTTCCTTCTCATTATTATTTAAATAACATCATTGCATGCAAAGGTAT
The DNA here is from genome assembly GCA_030583445.1 of Debaryomyces nepalensis. NCBI lineage: Eukaryota > Fungi > Ascomycota > Pichiomycetes > Serinales > Debaryomycetaceae > Debaryomyces > Debaryomyces nepalensis. Next base: position 177,625 of record JAJMIM010000005.1, on the reverse strand, counting down.
ATAAGAATTAAAGTTAATATATAAGAATGAGTAGTTTATATGGACTTACGTATGAATTTCCAGAAATATGGATGAAAAATCAGGATTTGATAAATAGTTCAGCGTTTTCATAAGCCTGTTATTTGAGCTTTTAGTGCCATTAGATTTAAAAGCATTATTTAATTTAGCATAATCTATGATTTTATCATCCATAAAATTTTGATTAGAAGAAGTTAACGCATGATATGCATCCATACGCCCTTTTTCCCTTTCCTCCTCTGAAGATGACTTGTCTATGTCAACATTCAATTCTTTATCTAAGTTAGAATGATATAGTACAGGAGTGATTGCAAAACCTCTGAGAGGTTTTTTTCTTCTTTCATTCTTTATTGATTCCTTATTAGCCGGGTCCCAAAATGGCGATGGCGATGTTCTTGGTTCACTAGACTGAGGCACATAAGGTTTCTTTTGTTGATTTAAATTAGAAGGTATACCAATAGGAATGCATTCATTACTCGTTTTATGGATTTTTGAAGGAGAGCCGTGACTCGAAGACCGTTTGGAGGCTCCAGAAATTAGTATCTTGTTTATATTTCTCTCTCGTGCTAATAATTTCTTTAAATTATTGATCTCGTTTTCATGCTTTTGAAGGATTAACTTATGCTCATTAACTAGTAATGCCATTTCATTTTTATAGATTTCATTTTTATTCTCATGATGTATGCTTTGTTCAATAGTATTCATTCCATTCTTAACTCTTTCTTGAGTTAAGGGACCAAAATTGCTAAATGATATTGAGGATTTATTATTATTATCTTTAGTCGGAGAAATGATATTTCTCGTCATTGGTGACGGTGTTTGTAATGGTGTTGGCGACTGGGAAACTAGTTTTAAATTTAACCTATTGGCTGGGGTTCTGAATATTTCAATATTGGCATCAATTATTGACCCAGTTTCTATGTGTTCATTTCCAAAAATTTCGAGACTATTTGGATTCCTTGTGTCTGTTTCTTTAAGCAGTAGAAGAGAATGTCTCGACGTGCTATGAGAGATAACATCGTCATCGAACACGATAGTATCAGCTTTTTCAAAGATGCTAGATCCAGAAGATGGGGTGTAGTTATCTTTATTGTAATTATATCCCAGTTTCATATCGAACCCTTCCCCGGAATAATTCGCAATATCCTCCAGTTCAAAACTAGAGCATTCTATAGTTTCAATCAGCGGTAATTCATTATTAAGCTGTTCCAATGGTTGTTCTGAAAACCTCTCAATATAAGAACAGACTTCATGGGAATAGTTATTGTCTTCATAAGGAGAAAGTATTTCGTCTATGCTGTAATCCTCGTTATCCATTTGATTGATTTTGTTCTTCATGGCCATATTATCCAATTCACTATTGTATATTCTCCTAATTGTTAGCGGTTTCTCTTTCAACGATATACTTGACTTCTTTCTCTGAATAGTAAGTGAGGCTAATCTCCCAAAGCAGCTTGTGGATTTGGGTAAAGATTTATTATGCTTCTCTGTTTTGGAGGCATCTTGACGGTCTCGCCGCGATAGTATATACCCAAGTGCCATTTCATATGCCTTTGGTAACTTATGGTTTACTTCAAAATAATCAAAATAATATAGCTGAAGTTAGTACCGTAGAATTATGAATCACGCAAGGTTTTACATACTTTAGGTAAACAGTTTAAAATTACCGCGATAGTAATATACTTGCATGATGCCTGCAAGTAATACATAAAATGTATAAACAATAGGGTGGCCCGGATAGTATGTTCCGAATTAATTGAAAATGGAGCCCAACGGAATTGGAGGAAATCGACGCGCCTTTAAGAAGAGTTGTTTCTATACAATTGTTGATTCTATTTTCAACTACCCCCAGATAATTTGAACTCATTAACACGGATCTCAGCAATTCTTGAATCTACACATTACTATATGGAATAATCTACCCATGTATTCCCTGTGATATTTAATTGAACTCATAATCAGAAATTATTAAACTAATCTTGTCTAGGAATTGCTGCAATATTATTGTTTATAATTTGTCCATATTAGGAAATTATGCTGCAATCAAAGAAAATCTATTGTATTCATTCGTGGGATATATTGTAAATAATAAAGACCTTGGTTTGTGCTTGTGCGCATACCCCTCAAGTAGAACCCTGGTCTGGTTGCCCTTGCGGCCATTTTATTGAAGTACGGGGATAGACACAGGATAAACAATGTTTACAACATTATGATAAAATTGTGGAAATCTGTTCAATGCTATATTTCAATGAAACTGAAATCCAAGGCGCAGGGGTCAATATTTATTAAATTATAAATACTATACTCAGGCAAAAGCTATTGTGTATATAGTCTAAGTGATGTTTGACTAAGGAATGAAATCTGATAGTTTTCGCATGTACCCTGTTTGATCGTGTTCATGGCTAGCCATATCTGACAGCAACCAGTGGCCCATTTGACTTAAGTCCGGCTATTTGTTCCACTAATACTTAATTATTTAGTGCAAGAAACAGCACCCATAAAATTACTATTTTAGTATGATTACATGGTTTTATTGATTAACCAATTAAGCCAATTAAGGATCCTCTGTTAACCCTCATTTGAAGCCGTTTATGCTAACTCAGCTTCAAAAAATAGGCCCCGATCTGCCATTTCTGATTGTATCCCAGTTTTTGCAATATCCTACAATAGGTATAATCTCACGCAGAATATGAAAAAAGCGAAAATATTTTGAATCTATCTGCATATAGAACGTTCAAGAGAAGAAGAGATATCTAAAATTTCTAAAGTCGTCAGAATAGACCAATATCAACCTGTTAAGCTCTCTGACTGATTCCTTTTGGGTATCATTTTGAACTTAGGTAAGGTGTCTTAATAGCGGTCAGCCGCACCCTTATCACCATAAACTGTAAATATATAACCTGTAAACATAAATGCACGTTTGTTCACATGACCGATGTCTTAAAAATGTAACTACCAAGGTTATTGCAGCATTCAGCCTATGGGTTTGATGAAGAAATAAAATTTAGTAGTATATTTGAAGTATCCAAGACAATAGTGAGTTCTTAGATGGAATCTGAAGGTTTTCAGTAAAAATTTTTCAAAGGCAATAAATATTCACTTATCAGACTAGTCCCAGTCGGATATATATAATTCAACAGTGATTGGAAATCGTTCGAATATAGAACCATGAATACACTAGCAAAATCTAATTCGGAAATCGACAATGATGAGAAGCTTTCCAACAAAATACATGCAAATATGGATATGAAAGTGTTAAATGAAAATGTGACTGTTCAGCCAAGTATCGGCAAGCAGACAATACCTTCAGCTTTTTATGAAAAGTTACTAGAGGACCGCAAAGTATGGACACACGGATATCTCCATGGGCATATTCATAGGCATAAGGACCACACACACATCCACGGTCATATACACAATCATGATCACGACCACCACAACCAGCAAGCACAGATTACCGAAAGCGGGCCGCTGACACATGGGTTTGATTCGGGAGCTTGTAATGAATTTGAAGAATATCCCCTTTGTGATAATATCTTTTGCGACGAGTTGGATGACTGCTTTTACTTTCAATGCGATGGTACAAAAGAGGAGGAGAGGCTACTTTGTTCTGACGAATGTGTGAAAGAGATAGATGACCATACAGATTGCGATGATTCAGGGACTAAAGAAGACGGATGCAAGGATTGTGTTAAGTGTTGCGAGGACCCCAGTTGTTTAGATACCTCGAGTAATATAAAAGAAAGGAATATTTGTAATGATCCTAGTTGCATTGAAGGGGAAGTACATAATAATTCGTCTTTCGAATGCTGTCAGGACCCACTGGGCTATAACCACGAGAATAATCTTTGCGACTTGCAATTATCAAAGAAGTCCATCTTCGAAAATTTAATCAATAAGGCACACAATAGCTTAGAGACAAAGGAAACCAGTGGTGAACCAGAACCAAGTTTAAAAAGACAAAAGTTACTGCATGATACACAGGAAAATGAGGCTAATCTTCAAGTTCATTTTCCTCATTTGTGTCATCCTACTCCAGAAATTAACAATTCTTTGAATGTTAGTAATGAACTGTACAACTTACCCTCAAATCACCACCATATACACCAATCATGTTTTCATGCATCTATACCAAACTTTGATAACAATGCTCTGGAAGCTCTTACTGACGAAAATCTTGGTGGTGAAAAGTCCATGTCCGACTATGATTTTTTTATTCAGTTTAACAATTTTAATAACTTTCTTGATTTACAAAAACACGGTCAACAAGGCAACATTTCCGGTAATGGATTTTCTATGCTAGAAAACCCTGTGGAATTGAAGATACCCGATAACCAATTATCTGAGGATTCTACGTCACCGAAATACTCATGTCAATGGGATAATTGTTTTAAGACGATTAGCGACGGAACGTTCATGAAACATGTCGTCGATCAACATATTGGTCAAGAATATAACTTAAACAATAAACAATTGAAACCTGAAAGCTTAGGACCTTTTCAATGTGAATGGAATGAATGTAACTATATGAATACAGATTTGAATTCATTACTAGAACATTTGAATTGCCACAAACGGAATGACAATTCACTCGAGGAGAACATTAATATGTTGACTCCAACTTCTACCGATAAGTCTAATATTCTGTCTCCCAATAACCCAAGCTTTTCACAGTCAAAGATATCTAATGATATTAATATTACCTCGATTAAGTTTTCTCCTCAACATAAAAACAACTCGTGCTGCTCTCATGCAATTGATAAAGATTTCACCTGCAAATGGCAAACAGGCTTTGATGAGATTACAGGAAGTCCGATACTATGTAATCGAACACACTCAAACTCCGGAGAGTTGCATTCCCATTTAGTAGATGATCATATTGGACTGGGTAAATCGCTGTATTCTTGTAACTGGGTGGGCTGCGAACGTCACAATGGTAAAGGATTCCGCCAAAGGCAAAAATTATTAAGACATATTCATATACATACAAACCATAAACCTTGCAAATGCGAGATTTGTGGTTCTACTTTTGCAGTTGATTCTATGTTGAAGCAGCATTTAAGAATCCATTCGGGTGAAAAACCATTTAAATGCACGATTTGCGGGAAAACGTTTGCCACAGGTTCAAGTTTGTCAATTCATAATAGAATACATACAGGTGAAAAGCCTCTTGTTTGTAAATGGCCGGGGTGTGGGAAGAGGTTTAGTGAGAGTTCGAATTTAACAAAGCATATGAAAATACATATGAAGGCTTTTGATTGTGAGATTTGCGGAGAACTGTTTGATAAAAAAGCACATTATACAAAGCATATGAAATTACACAAGAAAGGAGATATACAACATGTCTTGCCTGTTACGAGTGAGATGAATGCTTAAACGTATATAAAGTATATATTTCGAGTCCATATATAATTTATATAAATGTCGTTTTGCATACGACATTCGGTGATGTGTGTAAAAACCAAAGAAAATATTTCAAGTATTTTTCGTTGTAGTCTAATCGATAATATAATTTCAATCTACTTTATTGTTATTCAAACGGCCAGCTTCATCCTAAAATAATATGAAACCCTCTAGAATTGCATTAAAATCGGTCAGACCACCTTTACCAAAGGCCACCTTTAACTTATATCAGTTTCCTCCCTTAGCATCTATTAAAGCCGAAGATTTACCAAATAATGGATTTGGAGTTAATAATTATTCTATTTGCAAAAGCAAATACGGACATTGGCCAGTATATAAGAAAATTCAGAATACCAAAATAAGTACTGAAATTAAAAGAATAAAAGGTGACATTGATCAATTTAAGATCGATTTACTCCAAGCCCATCCACAATTGAAACCAGAAAATATTACTGTGAACAAAACTGCAGGCTATGTTAATATAAAGGGTGACGTGGTAGATGAGATCAAGCAAATATTTGCGGATAATATAAAAACCGTGTAACATAAATTAATCATATTTTGTGCTCATCATTTGTATATATCATGGTTCTATTTCATATCATCTTCAATTTCCTTATGTAAATAAATTATAAATTATTTGTATTATTGTAAGATTACACTATTATACAGTAAATATTAAGTATATGCGTCAAAAATTCGACTGTGAAGGAATAATTACATATCAGAACCAACTTCTGAAGATGGAGTACTTCCACTATCGGAGGAAACAAAGGCTGCTTGGCGTATTGCAATAATCCAAGGATCACTTAACAATTCGACAGCACCAGGCCTCTTCTTAGGATCGTGTTCTAAACATCTGGATATAAATTTCCTACCAGCTTCGCTTAATTGTTCAGATGAAGGTAACTGAGGTTTATGTCCAGCAGCGATATGATACATAATAGCCCATTCATTATCAAGATTAGTCCATGGTCTGCGGCCTGTAGCCATTTCCAAAACACAACATCCTAGTGACCAAATATCCACGACACCGTTAGACGAGCCAGAGGCACCTGTGATTACCTCAGGAGACATGTACATTGGAGTACCGGTCATTGAGTTCAAGTTAGTTCCATTTGCACTCTTTCCCTGAGATAAGCCACCACTTCCACCTCCAAGAGTTCTTCCACTTGTAGCAATCACTTTCGCAGCACCAAAGTCAACAAACTTGATAACACCATTATGATCAAGTAATATATTCTCTGGTTTAACATCGCGATGGGCAACTCCAGATTGATGCAAATAAGCCAAACCCTCTAACATTTGTAACGTGTAAACCTGTATAACCATTTCATCTTCTATGCGTCCATGGGTTAATAAGCCTGCAAGGGAACCTCCTTCACAGAATTCCATAAAAATGTAAACCTTATGACGATGTACTTCAACACCAAAATATTGAACAACATTTGGATGATTTAACATTTCCAATATGGTCATTTCATCTTTAATTGAAGGCACAATGTTCTTAACAGATTGACTATCATGAAATCTAATTTCTTTAACAGCCATGACACCACCAGTATCTAAATTAACTGCAGCATAAACGTGGCCAAATGTACCCCCACCAATGAATCTACCTTTTTGCCATCTGATTGACACACTGGAAAATGACGATGCCAAGAGAGTGACAAATTGATATTCCAGATCAGTAACATCTAGGACTCTTCCAATTGATTGCAATTGTTCTTGTAAATCTTTTCTGTTGTCCTCAATTTCTTCAATTTCTCTCATAACATCCTCTCTATAAACTTGAATCATGTATTCATCATCCGCTGAATTTTCAATTTTATGCCTTTGGGATGACCACTTCAATAGCTTCTTCTTTTCTGCTTCACTTGACCGAGCACCCATGATATCAAAGTGCGAAATGAGTAATGACATACAACGAGCAACCTTTAATTTCAATTTATAGAATTGTTCATCGTTTAATACTAAAATATTGAATCCTCTTGTCATATCCAGCGCAAATTCTAGTGCCAAAACACAAGATCTGAAAGTCCTTCTATCTGTTGGAATACAATCATCGCAAACAAAACTAACCCATTCAATAGAGAGTTGAATAAGCTTCATAATTACAGCTGATTTTCTAGATGAATCAAGGCTTCGAATAGAATTTTTTCCAAAATTCTTAGCGTAGATAAAATAACCGTTGATTAAATCTTGACATCCACCTCCTGGAGCTAATTTCTTACAACTTGTTCTTACCTTCGTAACGGAATCTAAAACAGACAATGACATTTTGAAGAAAACTCGGTTGATTTTGGTTAATTCATGATGAACTTTTGCTAAGGAGCATCTTTGTTCAACTTGTTTCATAACTCCACCAACATTCACGAAATCAATTATCGTGCTTAAAAATTTTTCCTTTACCAAATGTAAGCTGCTATAAGGAGAGTTTGCCACCATAAGTATTTGGCCTACTTTAACATCCGTGACAGGTACATGCTCAATATCTAAAGAAACAATATGCCCTTCCCAAACGATTGGCTTTGATGGACATAAAGCTAAAACATAAGCAAAATTGTAATCTTTTTCAGGAATATTCTCATCTAGTTCAGAATATTGACCTAATTCTCCATCTTCATGTAATTGAAGCATTTTTAGCAATTCACAAAAGTCCAGATTAGCTTCAGTTGGATCTGAGCCTATATAAGATCCGTTTATGATTTTTAGAATTTCTTGTTCGTTCCCTAATAATTCAGCGCTTGCAAAGAAATACGTTCCTTGATTCTCTACTGTGCCAGTGTATACTAGGAAATGGTTAGTAGACTTCAAAACTTCAAGTATAGTTTTAGTTCGATTACTTGGGGTCGACGAAAGGTCGAACACAACAGAATTCGTGAAGTCTCGAGAAACTTCACCAGTAAACCTTGCCAACTTACGACGCAATTGCCCAAAATTTTCTGTCGTAGAACTAAACCATCTTGCAAGGTCTGCTGCACTAGATATTTGAGCCGGTGGAGTGTTTACTTGATTATTGAAATAGGCCAATAGTCTTTGAATTAACTTCAGTGTTAATATTGTTATTTGTTCCGCAACGACAACACTCCCTCCATCAATAAAATTACCAAGCCATTTGAGGTAATTCCACGCTTCTTCTAACTCCTCAGGTTCCTTGAATGTTCTGAAATTTGTAGGCGACCTGGAACTGTCTAACAACTTTTTATTAAGCAATGAAAAAAAGTACTTCACGCACTTGAAGATAACTTTATCGAAATCCTGATTTTCTGTATCAAATAAATCACTGAGTACCCACGTCTTCCCTATATCTGGCTTACAATATTCAACAATACCCAGTTTTACCTCCAATGCTATTGTAATATACGTCTTGAAATCATCAATCATTTGGTCAATCATCATTAATGTAGGGTTTTGCAATTTCATCGCGTAAACCAATCTCATATTAATAATTTCCTTAATCAATTTCATTGGAATGAAGCATAATTGAATTAATTCATGAATGTAATCAGGAAGTTTTAAGGTTTCAAATATATGGCCCAATCTCAAATACGTATCTTTCGATTTAATCATCCATGGCGCTAAGGGAAGAAATATACGCTTTTGAAATATTGAATAAACGTCTTTTTCTTTCATTAATCTTTCCGCTAGTGATTTATTCTCTTCATTGAATATCTTCTTTGTACTTGTTGGAGTAGAAGCTTGTGACGATGGAGCGCTACCACATTCACTTCTGTTTTTGGTGATGTCTAATTCATCATTACCTATCCATAGCCTCAAAGAATCTGTTTCTCTTTTCATTGAATCTGTAATAGACAACCACGCAGTTAGAGCATCAACACGGTCTTGAAAATCGTCTGATCTACATATTGGTTTATCATTTTTCATGTCTTCGTATGTCCTCCACAAGTCACAACACTTATCATATCTATCAAGGATACATACGACTTGTTCGCGAGGTGGGTTATTGATTGGGTCATCATGATTAACCTCATACTTTAAAATATCTTCAAAAACCGCGTCTGCTAAGGTGCGCCGATATTCGATTATCTTTCTTTGATCATCTTCCGTTCTGTTCAAGAGCTTAGCATGAATACCGTACCATAAGTTTTCCTTGTAAGTCGCATGCAAAAATGAGCCTTGTTCATTTTCAGGACTACTGTTGTTGATGATCTTGGTTTTTTCAGATGTTACAACATCTCCTGTGAGAACTGAGGTAAGCATAGCCTGCCATTCCAACCGTTCTACCACCGCCGGATCCTCTGCATCGTGTGCACTTAATTGGGAGATATTCTTATTTGGATTGATATTAATGGCATTGTTTTCCTTTTTCAAGAGGGCAAACGCTATTTTGTAGTCAATTTGATATTTGTCATCGTCTATGTCTGCCAAAAAGTCACTATTGCCGCTCTGGTGCGATTCATCGTCGTCATCTTCATCGTCATCGTCATTTGCATTGCTTTCGTTGTCTTTTGCTTCGGCCCCGGTGATTCCTTTGGTATAATAATCGTCTGCGAATTGATTTTTCATTTTCTTCAAGTACGCTTTTTCTTGTGATAAATATTGCTTATTATTCTGCTGTAAATTATGCGAAAGAGTCTGAGTAATGGACCTAGACCTGTTCCTTCCAACACCTGTAGAACTAGATGCATTACCCGAGCTCGATTGTCTCTTATTAGTCGGAGTTAACAAAGAAGGCGGACTATTCACGCTATTATTATGAGATTCGTTAATTGAGGATGCGCCCGACGAGTTATTACTTCCATTGCCTGATGTAGAACTCCACTTAAGATGCGAAGAATGCAATGGCGTCGATAGGTTTACGGCTGTATTATTTAAGTTGTGTGTTGAACCGCCAGACGAGTCGTTTCTTAAAAGTGATGGTCTTCTTCCCGTGGGCGCTAGAGCCTGACGATGACTGTGATTGACATTTAGAAGCGGCTGTTGTGTCGAATTCGGATCCTTCGAATTTGACAGTTTGGATCCACTAGTTAGACTTGTCATCCTCTCTTACTTCCACGATTATGTATGTATTGTAAATTCAATCCCTCTAAATATAAAGCAATTGAGTTCTCAAAATTTAGTTTCTGACGTGTATGCAGTAGTAGAATTAAATATTTATTTAATATATAGATCAGACTACTAGAGATAAGACGTAAAGTGACTAATGAAGGATAGAAATAAGAGCTATGGTTTCGTTATATGATATGATGCTGCAAAGGGATAATTTCAGGCATTTATCCACGTCAATACCGTCGTTAGATTCGATGTTACAGAACAAATTAAGCAGTGGGATTTACGATTTTGAAAGCGTACCAAACTGTACAGGCGTTTCATACGTGGTTGGGTCCATAGTGGTGTCACACTTAGCACACAAGAAGGAAAATAGAGCAATAATCATTGATACTTTGAACCCTTTTCCTTGGCACAACATAGTGAAGAATGAGAAGTTTCAAGCAGAGTGGCTAGACAGTAAGTTGATATCGTATACTACCGACACCTTCGCAAAACTATTTGCCCTTTTGATATCAGATAAGTTGAACGGCCCAAAGGAATCAACCATTGTTGTAATAAATAATTTTCACGAATTAATCGAAATGTATAAGTTGGAGTTGTCTGCGGCATACGAAGAGACTCTTTTGAAATTTCAGATAGATAGCAACGCCGTTATGATCAATAACCAGGAGAAATGGAAGGTAGAAGGAAGCCCGCCCAAATTGCCTGAGATCCCATTTCTGTCGTCCTTGCTAAAGGAGAACCCTGCCTTGAAATACCAGTCACACGTCAGTACATTGATCAATATGATTTCACAGTACACGTATAAGAATAACCTGATATGTATTCTAGTTGGGTACTTAAGCTCAACATATCAAGCGTACCGTCCGAAAGCCCCTTTAAGTGGCGGATCTGGAAATGACTCCCAACGCATGTCATCTTCGTCTTCAAGTACTCCATTGTCCCAAGGAAGACCTACCCTGAGCTATGGTACCGGACGTCTCGTTCTAACACCATCATTAGGAGGAAGTTATACGCCTACTAACTCCGCGTCGGGACCCAATTCAAGAAAATCGACAAGTTCGACAAACACGTCTTTGGATAGCTTTATCACGTCAAGATTGATATTCTACAAGGACTGGTACCACAAAACACCATACTTTAAAGAGAATTATCCAGCACAACAGAGTGATACACAGACGCGATTAATTACGTCTTCTCAACTTAAAATGATTTTTGCAGTAAAAATGGCTCCTTTACACCAGATAGGCCCAGAGTCTGATCCTGTCTATTTTGATTATGATAATGGCTACTACGACGATATAGATGACGAGAATGTTAAAGAAGATGAAAATAATCATATTAAAATAATAGATCTCTCGGGTCCTGGCCTGCAGAGCTTGGACACCGGTGTCCTCGTTTCTCCCGCAATCCAAACCCATCCTGTCAATAGCATGAGTCCAAATGAACGAGAGTCTCGCGACCTAAATGATGCCCTCACAGATATATCGGTCTTGCATAATGAAAGGCAAAGATCACTTCCATCCTCGCCTAACATGAGTGAAAGCCAAATCAATACCCTATTACCGTCTTCCGATGCACCAAGCAAGGGTGATGTTTCGCAGTTAAATAACACATGCCTACTTGATTTTCGACAAAACTCTGAAAAGGAAGAAAACGGAGAAGAAAACGGAGAAGATAGTGAGCTGATAATAGATGCATCGGATGACGATATCATGGGATCATTATTGGTTAACAGAGTTGATTCACCACTTAATTAGCCTATATATGATGCTTGTTCTTTACTGTATATAAGAAGTTTACTCATCGCACTTAATTTTTTTGGTGAAAAGCAGATGAACAGAGCTTGTAGATATATTTCAATAAAGATAGTAGTATAGACCGAGATGGCCACAGTAATCCCTCCTCCTTCTAAGAAACAAAAGAGAGAAGCACAAAAAGTTCGTGAAGTCGACTTAATACCGGAAGATTTACCTAATGTGTTAATTAAATTTCAAGCATCAGATAGTGGAGAGTCCATCGGTGGTTCCATAAGAGTTCCAGGTGGAATAACAGAAGCTCAGTTAGAGCAATTATTGAACCAGCTTCATAACGAAACAGATGATCCCGTACCATATACGTTTGCATTGTTAAATAAAACTGGCGAAGATGATAAAGAGGGAAGTTTGGTTGACATTAAAGATAACTTGTACTCATCAGTTTTGAAACCACAGATAAAGACCACCGAAGATTTTATGACTTTGGTGTATACCCCAAGAGCTGTTTTCAAAGTCAAGCCAATAACAAGATCGAACGCTGCAATTGCTGGACATGGATCGACTATTTTATGTTGTCAATTTGCACCAAACGATTCGGGCCGTATGTGTTCAGGAGCAGGTGACTCTACTGCCAGAATTTGGGACTGTAATACTCAGACTCCTATGCACACATTATCAGGTCATTCAAATTGGGTGTTATGTGTATCTTATTCACCATGTGGGTCAATGATTGCTACAGGTTCGATGGACAATACCGTTAGATTATGGGACGCTGATCTGGGAAAACCTCTCGGGAGCGCCCTTTCAAGTCATTCTAAATGGATATCCAGTTTAGCATGGGAGCCATTGCATTTAGTCAAAGCAGGAGATAAACCAAGGTTGGCGTCTGGATCTAAGGATGGCACAGTTAAGGTATGGGATACAACAAGAAGAGTATGCTTGTTAACAATGAGTGGACATACAAATGCCGTTTCTTGCGTCAAATGGACAGGTTCTAATATTATCTACAGTGGTTCACACGATAAAACTATCAAGGTCTGGGATATTCTGGTAGGAGGTAAATGTATACAGACTTTGAAGAGTCACGCTCATTGGGTCAATCATTTATCTACCTCGACCGATTATGTAACACGTAAAGGAGGGTTTGATCATACTTCAACCAAATCTAAATCCAAAGCGTTAACACCGGAGGAATTGCGTATGAAAGCGTTAGAGCAATACGAGAAAGTTTCGAAATTGAATGGTGCGGTAAGTGAAAGAATTGTTACTGCTAGTGACGATTTCACTATGTACCTTTGGGAACCATTGAAGTCATCCAAGCCAATATGTCGTATGACAGGCCACCAGAAGCTCGTCAACCATGTGTCTTTCTCCCCAGATGGTCGTTATATTGTGTCCTGTTCGTTTGACAACTCCATAAAAATTTGGGATGGTATTAAGGGTACTTTCATTGGAACCTTAAGAGGTCATGTTGCTCCTGTTTATCAAAGTGCTTGGTCGGCAGATAACAGACTTTTAGTAACCTGTTCTAAAGATACTACATTAAAGGTTTGGGACATCCGTACCAGGAAATTAAGCGTTGATTTACCAGGCCACGCAGACGAAGTTTACGCAGTTGATTGGAGTATGGATGGTAAAAGGGTTGCTAGTGGTGGAAAAGACAAGATGATCAGACTTTGGTCTCATTGATCGTTGTATATTATCAAATTATGTATAAACTAGACGTAGAGTTATAGCCTTGTTAATACAATTTTGCAGCAGAGCCATTTTGTTACGTAAGCAAATGACCATTAGGGAATTCCAACGAAGCGCTGATTCGAGTAGTTAAGGATCTAATTATATTTCTCCCAATAACTCGTAATAATCAAGTGTAAAGAACAACATGGCCATTGTGAAGAGAGGTGTTCGTACCAAGAACAAGCAGCTGCAGCAGCCAGCGAAGAGCGGTATCAAAAAGGCCGAATTTGACCTTCACAAGAGAAAGGAAGTTGGGGTGTCGGACTTGACATTACTTTCGAAAATTGCTGACGATTCGATCAATGATAATTTATATAAAAGATTTATGAATGGTACTATATATACATACATTGGGCATGTTTTAATTTCGGTAAATCCATTTGAGGATTTAGGGATCTATACGCAAGAGCATTTGAACAAGTACAAGGGAAAAAATAGATTAGAAGTACCACCGCATGTGTTTGCCATTGCGGAATCCATGTACTACAACTTGAAGTCATATGGAGACAACCAGTGTGTTATTATATCGGGAGAGTCTGGTGCCGGAAAAACCGAAGCTGCCAAACAGATCATGCAATATATTGCGAATGTTTCAGTCGACGATCAGATCAGTACGGGAGGAGATGGAGATATCTCTAAGATCAAAGATATGGTGTTAGCCACCAATCCTTTATTGGAGTCATTTGGTTGTGCTAAGACTTTGAGAAATAATAACTCTTCCAGACATGGTAAGTATCTTGAAATCTACTTCAACCCATCCAATTACCAACCAGCCGCAGCACATATTACGAATTATCTTTTGGAGAAGCAAAGAGTTGTTTCCCAGATCACAAATGAACGTAATTTTCACATCTTCTACCAATTTACAAAGCATTGTCCCCCACAATATCAGCAATCATTTGGTATCCAAGGACCGGAAACTTATATCTATACATCTGCAGCTAAATGTATAAACGTTGATGGTGTAAATGATTCGAAAGACTTTGAAGACACTTTGAAAGCTATGAAAATTATTGGATTGAGACAAGACGAACAGGACAATATTTTCAGAATGTTGGCACTGATTTTATGGATTGGAAACATTTCTTTCGTGGAGGATGAACATGGAAATGCTGCAATCAGAGATGAAAGTGTAACAGCATTTGTGGCATATTTATTGGATGTTAACTCAGAAACATTAAAGACATCATTAATTCAGAGAGTCATGCAAACATCTCATGGTATGAGAAGAGGATCTACATACCATGTGCCATTAAATATTGTCCAAGCTACGTCTGTACGTGATGCATTAGCAAAAGGTATTTATAACAATCTTTTTGATTGGATCGTGGAAAGAGTAAATTTGTCTTTACAAGGGACAGGAGTAGCACATGAGAAGAAGTCAATTGGTATTTTAGATATTTATGGTTTTGAAATTTTCGACCATAATTCATTTGAGCAGATCTGTATTAATTATGTCAACGAGAAATTACAGCAGATTTTTATTCAATTGACCTTAAAAGCCGAGCAAGAAGAATATGTCCAAGAACAAATCAAATGGACTCCAATAGACTATTTTAATAATAAAGTTGTGTGTGATTTAATTGAAGCAGTGAGACCTCAACCAGGTTTGTTTGCTGCTTTAAATGACTCCATCAAGACCGCTCATGCAGACTCTGATGCTGCCGATCAAGTCTTTGCTCAAAGATTGAGTATGGTTGGTGCTAATAACAGTCACTTTGAAGATCGTCGTGGTAAGTTCATTATCAAACATTATGCAGGTGATGTTACTTATGAAGTTCCTGGAATGACAGATAAAAATAAGGACTCGATGTTGCGTGATTTGTTAGAAGTCTTGTCAACATCTTCAAATGACTTTGTTAGTCAAATCTTGTTCCCTCCTGGGTTACTTTCAGCTTTAAGTGATTCTAAGAAGAGACCTGAGACAGCTTCCGATAAAATTAAGAAAAGTGCTAATTTATTAGTGGATACTTTGTCGCAATGCCAACCATCATATATTAGAACCATTAAGCCAAATCAAACTAAAAGACCTAAAGAATATGACAATAGTCAAGTGTTACATCAAATTAAATATTTAGGTTTGAAGGAAAATGTAAGGATTAGGAGAGCAGGTTTTGCCTACAGAACTACATTTGACAAATTTGTACAAAGATTCTATTTATTATCCCCTAAAACAGGTTATGCCGGTGACTATATTTGGAATGGCGATGATATAACTGCAGTAAGAGAAATCTTGAAATCATGCCATATTCCAGAAAGTGAATTTCAAATGGGTACAACAAAAGTTTTTATTAAAACACCAGAAACCTTGTTTGCATTAGAGGATATGAGGGATAAATATTGGCACAATATGGCAGCAAGAATTCAAAGAGCCTGGAGACGCTACATTAAGAGAAAGGATGATGCTGCAAGATTGATTCAAAGTGCTTGGAGGAATAAAACTCATGGTAATCAATTCGAACAATTACGTGATTATGGTAATGGATTATTGCTGGGGAGGAAAGAACGTCGTAGAATGTCCATGTTGGGGTCTCGTGCTTTCATGGGAGATTATTTAGGCTGTAACTACAGCTCAGGTTTTGGTAGATTTATCATGAACCAGGCAGGGATCTCAGATTCAGTTATATTTTCTGCAAAGGGGGAAATATTATTGTCTAAATTTGGTAGGTCATCAAAGAGATTAGCAAGGAACTTCATATTGACTAAAAACAGTTTATATGTCATAGCACAAAATTTGGTTCAGAACAGATTACAAGTACAGAAGGAGTTTGCAATTCCAGTAAGCGGAATTAACTATGTTGGATTATCTAGTTATCAAGACGATTGGGTTGCTGTGTCAATGCATTCGCCCACTCCAACTACTCCTGATATTCTTATTTGCTTAGACTTTAAGACCGAGTTAATTACTCACTTAAAGAAATGCAACCCTGCTTTAAATATTAAAATTGGTCCAACTGTTGCATATCAGAAGAAACCCGGTAAATTCCACACGGTTAAATTTGTTGTGAGTGGAACAGCACCAGCAAATGGAGATATTTATAAATCTGGTACTGTTACTGTTAGGCAAGGTTTACCGGGCAACAGCAAGAATCCAAAGAGACCAAGAGGGGTATCTGGAAAAGTTGATTACAGTAAGTATTATAATAGAGGTGGTAACATGAGATCTACGTCATCATACCAAGTTCCAGCACCAGCAAGAGGTACCGCAGCACCGGGAAATAATAGACCTTCATACATTCAACCACCTGTGCAGCATCAGAATATAACCCAGCAATCACAAGCCGCACCACAAACAGAGAGGTATGCCCCTCCAGATACTCAAGCTCATGCACGCCCAGAACAGGCTGCTCAGGCAGCCCAGGCAGCATTTTTACATACGAATCACCAGGGTCAAAATTCTGCACAACGGAAGGTACCTCCTCCAGCGCCTACTACTTCAAACCAGGAGGTGACTCCGCAAAAGCCAGTGGCTCCTTCGAGACCTGTAAAAAAGTCTGTTCCACCTCCTCCAGCAAAGAAAAATGTTCCACCACCTCCACCTCCTATGATGCAACAGCCTCAGAAACCAAAGTATCCAACTTTTAAAGCTGCTTACGATTTCCAAGGAACAGGAAGTGGTTCTGAATTACCAATACCAAAGGACACTGTGGTGTACATCACCAGGAAAGAGGATAATGGCTGGTGGTTAGCCAAGACGTTGGACGAAGCTAAGGAAGGATGGGTGCCTGCGGCATACGTCGTAGAATGCGAACCTCCTGCCAATATACCAACTGGAAATGCTAAGTCTCCTCCACCACCTCCTCCACAAGTAAACCAAGCATCATCCACATCTAGTATTCCTACAGCTCAGACCCAGCAAATTCCTGCTCTGAATAGTGCTGGGTTGAGCAATGGATTGGCAGATGCATTGAAAGCTAAGAAGAGCGAAGAAACCAACTTAGCGGGCTCGTTAGCCGATGCCTTAAAGAAGAGAAAAGGTGCCACTGGAGACAGCGACGAAGAAGAAGAAGAAGATGACGACGATTGGTAATGGATTTATGTTTTTATTCAGCTTTATATTATCAGATACAGTATATAGTAAAAGAATTAGATATTTTAGATTCTGTAGTTCTGCATATGACTATGATCCCAATTCACCCCAAAAAAGAGCGGCTAGTTAGGCTTTAAGTCATATTGAAAGTATTAGTATCCGACCATTAGATAATAATTAATGAAGACAGATGGTACCACTTTCACATCAATGAACCGAAATGTCGAAAACGAAAAATAGGAATAGCTTATTATCTACTCACAATAGGGCGGGTGTTTCAAGCAATATCAAAGATGATCTATTGGCAATGAAGTATACCATGGATACGCCAGCAACACTGCTATATCCATTGAATGATATAGATAAAACATCTGAAAATCTAGTGGAGCATTCCAAACAAACAACTAATAGTTCACATGAAGAATTGACTTTTCCAGATTTCAAACCGTGGAAAGATACTTCACACTTATCCGAAGAAAGAGCGCAAATAGAAATCCAAAAACTAAATAATGAATCTTACCTTAACAAGGGTTATTTTGAAGGCCCGCTGGTAGCAAATGAGTACTACTCTGCTAGAAATTTAGTTCAAGCGTCGTTATTCTCGTCGAGCACAAATTGTGACAAAGTATTGAAAGAGTTGTCGCAACATCTTGTCAACTCATATAGGACAAGAAATGAGGTAATAAATAAGATAAAGCATAATTCTAATAGCTTCAAGGTCCCGCCTAGAGTCACTTTAACAACACTGAAGAAGGAAGCCTGGCTTAGGGATTTGGCGAACCCAGATGTACCACTTCTGAAAATTTCTAACAAATTACCGCACGGTATAAAAAATAAGATGTTAGTTGACATTTTATGCAGCAAGAATATTCCAATAACAAGGGCATTGTGGTTCACTAAATGTGTCTTATTCAGTGAATTAATTGTTTTAAGAAAGAGACACCAAACCAAGATTCCACTCAGCAATCTACAGCCAATGGGGAATGCTGGAGCTTCATCTTTTGAGACTCAGTGGTTGCAAGAATGGACCCATCAGCTTGTGGATTACGTACATAAATTTTCAAAGGAAATGAGTAGCATTGCTACGCAAGAAAAGAAACTGACTTACTTGACAAAGCTCAACTACCTTTTAAATTATGTTCAATCTTTATACATAGAATGTCTAGTTGATAAGAGTTTTCTTATTACTTCTATTTTAAAGTTTTTGAAAGAAGGGTTACCATTAGATCAATCTCATATTTTCGATTTACTTACATCATCAAGATCAGAAGGCGAAGAATCACCATCTAATAATTGGATTCTTGATATAGACTTGAACTATGGCCTGAGGTTGGTTTCGATTACATTAGTAAAGATGTTTTGGAAAGACATATTAGCGCTCGATTATTTATCGAAGGAATTGAGTGAGCTTTTGTTAATTAACTATTATTTTATCGAGAAAATTCCAACATATAATATGAAGCCAGGTAGCCATGCTTCCAAGCACAATCATATATCTTCATTGTCACTGAGCTTAAAATTAAAAATATTGACTAACATATCTGATACTGTCAGCTATCTTTTTAAGTATAATACTAATGTCTTTATTATTCCTAACTATTGGATCTTAGTAAATGAGATACTATATAAAATACTTTTGGGTGATGCATCTATAGGAGGAGATTCTGATGAACAAAAAGAAATCAGGCGACAACTTAAATTAATCAAATATAGAAACGAAAGCTTGATGCTAAACATGAAACACGTACACTCAACTTCTAATGCAATTTCTGTGTCCCCCAACAATGAAGCCTTAGAAAGAAGGAAAAGTGTTAGTATCCTACCTTCGTATCTGCAAGACTCAAAGTCAGTTGATGCCTTGTTTACTAGCAAAAATAAGACTGAAATATTTGACAATGATAGTAATATCATTAATCGAAGTAATGATGATACATTGAATATAATAGACCAACTTGATAGGCTTAAATTAAATGATTCATTGGCTGAATTGTTAATGCCAACTTCATTTGCATTTTCTTCCGAAGATTTAAGTGATTGGAAAATAAATTTAAAAATACTAATATATTGGGCTATAACCCCATACAGAGAGCAAAATCCGTCAAGTGAAAATATTTTAATAATATGCAACTTTTTAAAGCGGAAGGTTCTTCAAAATGTTAATATGAAGAATGCAACTAACCTTAGAGCAGAATTTGAAAATGAGATACTTGAAATAATATGCAATCTAGCTTATTATACAGACATTAAAATTCTTTATTATAATCTTTACGTTTTGATCAATGAATTATACCAGTTAAAAGTCATTACGATTTCGACATACTTAAGAAAACTTATAGCCTCAGGGATATTTTATCTTTCACGAGATAAGGTCGGGTCTCAAGAATATGCTGAAGACAATTTTACAATCCAAACACACTTAGAAATTTTGCAGAATCTCCCCGTTTTAAATAACAAACAGTGTGATAGTATTTTGAAGAAGTGGACCCCAAATGGTTTCAATTTTGAAGAGAAATTTGAAAAAGGTAAACAAATTTTGAGGGAAGAATTAGTTGATAGATTGATTCTAAATTCATTTGATGAATATATTCAGGAAGACTTGGGTTACTTCGGGGACTTGAAAGTTGGCCTAAAATTTTTATTGGTTAATTGGGTCACAAATGAAATAAAGACCTCAATCACTAAGTCGCCGAAGTTAATTCATATAAATCCTAACACCGTTACAAGCCTTTACAATTTCTATGCATTATGTGACAACTTGACGGTGTTTTTTAAAGTTTTGATAAAATTCATTTTGAGAAATGAAGGAAGAATACTTATATATTATATGGACTCATTGTACCTAATAAGCAAAATAATAATTCGACATTTTAAGCTTGTTAAATTTATTGCTGGCAATAGTTATGAATCTTCCACAACTGGATATGAATTATTTAAATTGATTATTCTTAATTACAAAGACTTACTGACCAGAGACAATGACTATTATAACTTTAGTGATGTTTGGCAATTCATAGACAATGTTGTTGAAAAAAATGATTCTTCAGACGAAAAAAGAACGGAAAATGGACCGGAAGACACTTTGAAATCCAAAAATTTTAATCAGTTGCTCTTCTCTAAAGAAACAGTCGATTCACCAATGAAGATATATGGGAATAACCATTCGCCACATAAAGGCGGTGAAAATTATACATCAACTGATTTCAGAAACGATTTAGATATACTATTAGAAGCTCCTATTCGCCTATTAACTAATAGTGAAATCAGTGACTTCGCAACAGAAATAGAAATAGATGTTAAGGATGAGGTTTTCAATGATGTTTCAGGCTTAAAAAAATTAGTTGAAACACTAATAAACTATTTTTATGAAAATGTTGGCTTAATTACTGAGTCAGAAGAGAATTCATGTATGAGGTTGTTAATTAATGCCCAAAGATCTTCATGTATAATCAATAAGGATACGTTTCTTGAAATTGTGAGGGAGTGTATAGTTAACGCTACTCATGGCAAGTTTGATATGCATAAACTCAATATATTTATTAAGAAGCTTTTGTGTTTTGAGGTTTACGAACTACATGAACTATTACCCCTAGTAAAGTCAATTTCAGCGCATGAGGTACCGGGTGACCAGCTTGATACAATAATCTACGATTTGTTTTTTGGGAGTCTTAAAACAGACAGTGAAAATCTTTTTAACGACCAATTGTTAACATTAAATTTTATTCGACATTTATATGTTAAACGTCATTCTAATGTTGTATTCGCAGAAGTATTAGAGAATCTTAGTAAGGGAGGAATAGCAATGCTTGATTCTCCTTTTTCAAAAATATTTAAAAACGAAATTGTAAGCTTTTTGCAGCAGTTTTTATTATTCAATACTAAGAGTTTTGTGGACGGTGTCTTTAAAACAATTCCAGAGACTGATATTGTTTCATTGCTCAATGCTTTGACTTATTCAGCAAAGGATCTTACAGAGCATGATGATTTAGTGAGATTGGCGAACTGCGTTAATGAGTTTAATTTACCAGCATGTCAGGTACTAATTAAAGTAATTGTTATTACGC
Source organism: Debaryomyces nepalensis (assembly GCA_030583445.1). Taxonomy (NCBI): domain Eukaryota; kingdom Fungi; phylum Ascomycota; class Pichiomycetes; order Serinales; family Debaryomycetaceae; genus Debaryomyces; species Debaryomyces nepalensis. The sequence goes on along the minus strand of JAJMIM010000005.1, from coordinate 155,603 downwards.
AATTAAAAGACTTATCTGATACAGATGCAATACAAGCACTTACAAATGTGCTTAATAAATTATTGGATAATGTAAGCTTTAACTTTGTGAGCTATAACTCATATTTTGGTGAACTTTTTAATTACTTGTGTTGGGAACATAAATTGAATATCTTTTTCATTTTACAAGATCAATTTTTATGCAAAACAGAATTTAATAGTGAGACTACAAATCATGATGATGCTAGCGTTTATTTGATGAGTAATGATGGAAGAAAAAATGTATTGCCTGTAATAAAGGACTTCTTTAAGAAATTTTCGGTTTCGTCTCTTTGTACGGTAACTACAACTTCTAAGGACTTCCACAATTTATCAGAATTCTTACAAAAGTTATTAAAGTTAGCCAATTCAGATATTGTCTTCACTGAAGACTCTAGGCATGATACATATAATGTAATTTCGATATTTGTACGAATATTGATAATTCACAAGTTTTCCTTGACATCCATGATTCTTGAATCAGACAGCCAGAATTTCCACTTTATAAAGAACCTAATCTTATTGCGCGAGTCGAAATTTCTATCTTCCAATAACGAAAAGCTAAGGATATTGTTGTATGATTTGTTGCTATTAATGAAAAGCTCCATTACTCTGTCTGTTACTTTGAACCAAGAAAGTAATGCGGCGGACGACTTGTCTTCTGAAGTGGCAATGTCTGGCCAACACGGTTCGACTGAAGATATTTTATCTAAACGGAATACTGACAATTCAGATGGACCTGTTAATTATAAATACTTTGGCCTGCTGAATGTGCCTCGATCAATGAACTTATCTTCCGTTTTCAATATTTCAGAACCTAACATTTCTTATCCATTAAAAAAGTATACTAACGATTCCAAAGTTGAATGTGCACTCACGTTAGATGAAAGTGAGCTACGTGGAGGTGGAGATATTCATGCAATTAACGAAAGTAAGCTAATTTTATTACCGTCTAGACGGGAGACTCTTCGCAAAGCATTCGACATATTGAATGACGTAGAGAATGAAGTTTCAAAAGGAAATTTTAACCTAAAAAGTTACGAAATATTAGACGATACTGGCTCAGAGTTAAATAGTGGTTGTATAAATCTACTGCTCTTTGATTCTTTTACAACGAAGGAGAATCCACCATAACCTCTACAGTGTATATAATAAACGAATTTAGCGCAGATAAATTTCATTGTTCGCAGTGCATATGTTTACACCTAATTACTCGTAGGAATCGATTTTTAGTGCTGACTTCATTATTTTTCTAGCATTCATCGATTTTAATCCTAATCGTCCTAAATACAAGACTCTCATATAGTATGGATCGAAATAATCATTCGTATAACCAGATGAACGAAGATGATGATGAAATTTCCAGTATAGATTCTAATCCAAGGCTATTGGAATCACCCACTTTGAAAGATAATAACACGAATACGACAGATACAGCAAATAATACCTATACTAGGGATAATAACAAACCGCCAGACTTGAAGTTCTTGGCTAGTGCCAATTTTTCATCGGATTCTCTACCAGATACTTCAGTATTCAATCCATTTAGTCCTGGCAGTGCTCCAACGACATGCTTGAGTCCGACAACGAACAGCAACGAAAGAAGGTACTCAAATTCATCCTTGACCAATTCACCAATCTTACAACCATCAGCTTCTTCACATATAAGGTCAAATTCTAACTCAGTTAGAGCGAGGCCTAAGTCAGCCATATTTATGATGGATTCTATGCATTATCCCATTTCAGAAGATGGCAGCCCGGTGCACCCATCCTTTAATAATGCACCTAGAGCAAGAAATTCTATTCATCTTGCAACATCAAAGAACAACTTTTTACCCCCTCCTACAATAATACCGCCAATGGCACCTCTGGCATCATCTAGGTCTTCCTCGCCGACCAGGCTGTCATCTCCAACAAGACAGACTCGCTCATATAGATCAAAATCGCCAGTTCGCCGATCTTCATCGCCATCTAAAAGCTACCAGCCGTTCAATTTTCAACCACAAGAACTATTAAATAATGGATCGCCGCAAACGTTGCACGTCAAGCCTGCTCATAGAAAAGGCCATAAATACAAACACTCTTCTGTGTCGATGAATTTGTTCCAGGAACCTCCATCAGCAGTGAATTCAAATAATGAATTATTGTCAATTGCTGATCTGTATCCAATTCCTACATTCAAAGAGTCCATCGCGTCAATTAAACCTAATCAAAAATCAAGACTTTTATGGGCTTTTTGTCATTTTGCATTATCATTAGTAGTATTTTTGATAGGCTTTAAGTTCAAATTGCCCTCTTTATCTACATTAGCACATTTGATATTTTATGATTCATTGGGTACTTTAGTTATCGTATTCGTGGACATAATGTCCAATTTCGAGGTGTGGAATAATTCTTCCATAGCATATCCTTTTGGGTTGGGGCGCTTAGAAGTATTGGTTGGTTTTGCATTAAGTGCATCTCTAATTATGGTTGGATGCGATTTAATTAGTCACTCTTTGGAAGAATTTGTGATTTCTGTCGTAGTTGAAGATACTTCGATGCAACATGACGGTGAACAACATCTGTCACATCACATTCATGGAGAACATGGGCAACTGGTAAACTGGTTTATATATGAATTAATCCTTGCTATCACTATTCTTGTGACCTTAATAACCTCGAAATATATCTTGGCCTATGAGAAAATTAGTGAGATGATCTCATCGTCGGACGAAAATGTTACTTCGTTGAAATCAAAAAGAAAGGGAAGAGGAGGTCTTTTGGACGTGGATTTAAAGAATGTTGATTCTAGCGACAAGCTACTTAGTTTACAAAATCTACAAAAGTTTGCCCATGTTATGTCTAATAATCCGACTCATTTGTTGACTTTAACTTACTCGATATGTTTAATGGCTGTTCCACTACTTCCTTCAAGTTTGATATCCCAAATCAGCATAGATATAGACGAAACTACCACTCTAATTATTGCTCTATTGTTATGTTATAGTGGCTGGAAGCTAGTAAAAGTGTTAGGTGGTGTACTCTTACTATCTTATCCTTACTCAGACTACGATTACCATGTTTTAAAATCCTCTATTGCTGATAAAATCATAAGCCTTGATTGCTATAAGAGTTCATACAATATTGAGAAGCTATTCATATCTAAGTTTAATTATGAATTATATGTTGTGGGTTTAAAGATAGCTATGAATGGTGGTAATTCTGATGACGAGTCAAGATTGAGATTTGAAATAAATAGGATCATACAAAGTTCGCTTGAAAGAGTTGATGATAGTATACGAACCAACAAGATAGAAGTTACAATTGATATCAATAGATACTAGTCTATATAGCATTGGATATTAGTAGAAAATTCATCTTTTTTATCGGCCTATCCCAATTAAGTAATTTCAAGATGTGACTCAACCGCGATGTAAAATCTTCCAATATAAAAAAAGTATTTGGCCATAGATTTTAATATTTGATATACCATTCAACAATGTTAAGATATATTCCAAGTTCTTTAGGTAAAAGAGGCTCTAATAAAGCAGCTGTTATTGCTTCATCTATTGCTAAGTGCAATTTTTCAACTTCTTTCAAATTATTGAGCAATGCCTCAACCCCAGATGCATCTGAAGATTCTCACACTGGACAGTATATTAATACTATAACAAAACCATTTACAGTTACCACCTATGCACGCCCTAATCTTGTCATAACACATGGGAAAGGATCCCATTTATATGATTTGGAAAACAGACAATATATCGACTTTTCGGCTGGTATTGCTGTAACTTGTTTGGGCCATTCACATAGCAAGATTTCCGAAATCATTTCAGATCAAGCATCTACCTTGATGCATTGCTCTAATTTATACCATAACTTATATGCTGGTGAGTTAGCCAATAAGCTAGTTACAAAAACCATTAACTCTGGAGGGATGCAAGACGCACTGAAGGTGTTCTTATGTAACTCAGGCACAGAAGCTAATGAAGCAGCTTTAAAATTTTCTAGAAAATACGGAAAGAGCTTTAGTGATGAAAAGTTTGAAATTATTACTTTTGCCAATTCGTTCCATGGAAGAACTATGGGTGCTTTATCTGTCACTCCTAACGAAAAATATCAGCAACCATTTGCACCAATGGTTCCAGGTGTCAAGGTCGCTCAGGCAAATGATATCGGTAGTGTCGAAAAGTTAATTAGCAAGGAGAAGACTTGTGCTGTTATTATTGAACCTATTCAAGGTGAAGGAGGTGTCAATACGATCGACACTGAGTTCTTGGTTGCTTTGAAAAAATTATGTGTCGATAACGATGTTATTCTCATATATGATGAAATTCAGTCAGGATTGGGACGTTCTGGTAAGTTATGGGCCCATTGTGACTTACCATCTGAAGCACACCCTGATATTTTAACTATGGCTAAGGCTTTAGGTAACGGTTTCCCTATTGGTGCAGTCATGATCACAGAAGAAGTCGAGAAGGTTTTAAAGGTAGGTGACCATGGCACCACTTACGGAGGTAATCCTCTTGGTTCCAAGATCGGCTCGTATATTGTAGATCAAGTGAGCGATAAAGAATTCTTGTTGCAAGTTCAAGAAAAATCAGAAAAGTTTAGCAAGGGGTTATCCAAAATTGCAAATAAGTATCCTAATCATATTGAAGAAGTTAAGGGCAAGGGATTGTTATTGGGTTTACAATTTAAGAACAATGTCAATGTAAGTGACCTTGTAACTAAGGCCAGAGAGAATGGCTTGCTAGTTATAAGTGCCGGAATGAATGTTTTGAGAATTGTTCCAGCTTTAAACATTCCTAACGAAGTTATTGAAGAAGGTTTAGATATTTTATCCAAATGTGTTGAAGAGCTTTGTCAGGATCCTAAGGCTTCTTTATCTCAATGAATCATCTGTTTATGGTAGTTATGGTAAATATAGACTGAAATAAATTATAACTGAAAAATTCCTGCGCGTGGTAAATTCTTATCAACAGTAGTATTTTCTATTCAATACAATTGTTACTGATTTGCAAACAAAACATTGCTTAGAATATATGTATAGACTTATAGAAGAGTGTTCACAGTATTAATGAATAATGAAGGAATCGTTTTCAATACCAACTACTGATCTAGATCATTGCTTAGTGCAATTGTTTGAGAATAAACCTCCCAAGCTACTTCCACCCGAAAGTATTCAACAATTATGTCATACGTTGAAAATGCAGTTACTTTCTGTACCAAACATAATTCTGCTTCAATCTCCAATAACAATAGTAGGTGATATTCATGGGCAATACCACGATTTGTTGGAAATTTTTCAAATTGGCGGATCGCCTCCAAGCACCAACTATTTATTTCTTGGAGACTATGTGGATAGAGGATATTATTCAGTGGAGACCATATTGTTATTAATAGTATTAAAACTAAGATATCCAGACAGGGTATCGTTAATCAGAGGAAATCATGAATCAAGAACTATCACCACAAACTATGGCTTCTATTCGGAAGTTTTGAATAAGTATGGCGGATCTGTAGATGTTTGGCTATACATTACAGACCTATTTGATTACTTGCCATTAGGAGCTACGATAGATGGTCGAATATTCGCTACTCATGGAGGCTTGTCACCAAGCTGTCAGCAATTAGACCAGGTTAGAGCTATCGATAGATTTAAAGAAATACCTCATGACGGAATAATGGCAGATTTGGTTTGGTCTGATCCTGATCCTGAAATAATGGACTTTAAGCTATCACCAAGAGGTGCAGGGTACCTCTTCGGTTCCGATGTAATAGAAAAATTTTGTAATGATAATGACTTAGTGCAATTGGTCAGGGCCCACCAGTTATGTAACGAAGGTTACGTCAGTTATTGGAAAGGAAAGTGTTTGACTGTATGGTCAGCTCCTAATTACTGTTACAGATGTGGAAATAAGGCTAGTGTATTAGAAGTCCTTCATTCTAATTATCTGAGTAAAAGTAATGGCGATAATGAAAAGAATGAAGAACCAATAAATAAGAATTTGGCTGTTGTTAACGGTGTTTTACCAGGCCAATATTTCAATGTTTTCGATGCCTCTCCTGAGAATGATGAAGATACAATTAATGGCAAGGGTGTCAATGGAGATTGGTTAAATGGCAACGACTCTTACGGTGACTTTTTTAATGGAAGGTCCCGAAATAAACAACATGTCGAATACTTTTTATGACTTCCAAAAAAATTGCATCTCACGTTTGAAGTGCTGGGCTTTATTGTCTGGGGGCTTCTTCTTACATTCTCATCCGCATAAGTCTTGGAGAATTTGACTTTGATTTGGTTCTTGGATAAGCATAACCAGGTGCTGAATTCTGTCAAATCTCGTTGATAAGTAGTGTGCTAAATTTTTATAACGCTTCTGATTCAGTACAGTTGTGATATACCTTATCAGACATCTTCTCTATGTGGCTTGTTACGTTACACACGACAAAGGCATAATTGCAATATCAATTTATAGACATACAATATTATAAAGATCTAGGTTTAATTATTGTATAAGTAGTCTTTTCAAATTTAGAATATATAAATCTGATCTTGCTGACCAAGCTCTAGAATAATTCCCAATTGTCTTGAAGAACTCCGAATGTTAATTCGATCGTTTCATCTTCATCCTATTCTGTTTGGTAGTCCAGTCATCTACACATGCTTACAACTTCCTCAACAGGTATTTTTTTCTGATATACCATGTATTTGATAATAGTTTATAATACAATAAAAGAACTAGCTATAGTACAATTCAAAATTGAATCCGTTGTGCACTTCGTAATCATCCAATGTGATATGATCTTTATAGACCTGGTACCCTTTCTTCAACGTAATCTTTTCGTACGAAGTACCAATTTGTAAGGAAATAATCTTCTTCAAATCGCCAATTGTGTCTGAAGGCATGCATTTGACCTTTATTTTCTTTCCAAGTCGATCGTTTGCTAATACCTCAATCATGTCCGCCAGTGTAGGATTAGGTCGCTGTGAACAAGCTCATCAAGAATACATTTACATACTATATATACTGTTATATGCCGGAAGATACTGACAATCCTTCGATTGCAAAATCTCCTCGACAAGCAAGATTATATGGATCAGAAAAAGAGGTAATGGCATCAAAGTCATATCAATGGCTAGATTTCCCTTTTCCCTTAGGAAGCTAAAAAAAAATCGTTCAGCCTTTTCAATAATAGAGTATCGAAGTTTATCAACTATGGGTATCATATTGATTTCTTTATAGACATTTTGATTATATATTTAAGACTAGTTCCAAATTTAAACATAGTTCCGTGGTAACTCACTTCAGTACTTGGTAATTATTTCGAAATATGTGAATATTTCTTCGATAATTTGAATATCGTCAAAGTCCGTTATCTGAAAATTTTCGCTGCACCCTCATTATCATTACCTTTTTATCTCGACAGTAGTATTATGTACTTTTTTTAGACATTCATAGATAAAACCTTTGGCTGAGATAGCTTTTAGTTGAATCAAGTTAGGGATTGTCTAAGTTATGGATCTGCTCCTTCTTTATCTTTCAATATGACCTTATCAAGCTATGTTTCAAGTGTGGAACTTCCTCAATCGATGAGCCAAATAATGAATAATACGAATTCTTCAGTACCAAATACCAACTATGGTGCCACAAGGGAGATACTAGCCGGGGTTTCACAGGTATCGGAAAATGCGTCGCTTATTGTATGGCTCTGTGTTCAGGTTCCTCAGATTATTGAAAACCATTTCAATCGATCTGTATGTGGCCTTTCATTGATGCTTGTACTTTTCTGGATAAGCGGGGACATAACTACATTGGTGGGAAATCTTTTAAAAGGAACCCCTTTTCAAGTGTGTATTTCGTTATACCATTGCTTTATGGGCCTGGTTTTGGGAATTCAGTATTGGTTTTATACTCAAATATATCCACACACAAAAAAAAGACACAGCGAGATGCATAAGAACCTGAATCTAAGAAAATCACCTCTGAGAACTGAATCTGAATGTATTGAAAGACCAAATAGATTCGAGCCTACAAGAAATGCTAGTAGTACAGTAAATCTTCATAGCCAAAGAGATAGAGGAGTTGTGAATAACGTTTTAAAAACTTCGCTAAGCTCCAGTGCTCTTATACAGACGACAAATGGAATGCCTATTGAAGCAAGTAGTGATGGCTCAAAGTTTTCCAAACAGACTACTACACTTTCAAAAAGCTTGAAAAATATCACTTTGAACGCCTGGTTTATCGTATCATCAAGCTTAAGCAGGACCCTTTCATTTGATAAAGGATCTACGGTATCAGCATGGATATGCTCAATATTTTACGTATTTTCACGTCCCCCACAAATTTACAAATGTTATAGATCTAAATCTGTCTCCGGTCTTTCACCATACACATTCCTTTTAGCCGCAATTGGAAACACGTTGTATTCTATATCATTTGTTTCGAATTCAATATTACTTTACAATAGCAATACTGAAGCATATCATGAATTTATGATTTCCAAAATGCCTTATATTGTTAGTAATTTTGTAATGATTATTTTGGATATCATTTTGTTAGCTCAGTGTTTCTATTACGAAAATTCGTTGCAGGATACATCAGAGAGCGACTTGTTTAATCCAGATGATAACGGATATAGATACTCAACTAGACTAGGAAGACATAAGAAGGTTGATAACCATGAAGATGCGTTACAGCATTTCCGTCCACCTGCTTGGTACACTAATATTCACCACACTTCAACCAATACTGATGACCAGGATGACTACAATAATACATTCAGTGTAGAAAGTGATGGAAAAATAGGTCAATCTCAACGAAACGAGACGACATCTTTATTGAAGAACAATATCAACACTAATTACACGTTAACTACACCTCCACATCATTATATTGCACACTCTTCAACAGACAAATCCGTTCAATCATCGCATCCATCAATATTAAGAATTGCGGCAAATTCTGTACGTGCAGTAAAATCTATACGATCTGAATCATCGTTAAGCTCTGTTGCTTATAATGCATATGGAAATAATTCACAAAATAATGGTTCTTATTTAAATACGGCACTTTTACCATCAATTGTTAGCAATTTTTCTTCTATATCTAAAAAGCTATCGCATGATTCTAAAACACCATTCCTGCCAAGTGATTTCTTAAGTGATAATTTCTATAATTCCGAAAGTGTATCATCTAGCACTAATCAATAACATTAATCTGAAGTTCATAACTAGTATATTGTATATAAGCATTTATATTGTCTATGTAACTCTATAATTTTAGTAAAATACCAACAGTTACACTGCCTTAGTTACCCTCCATGCGCTATTAGGCAAACTTTGTAGATATGTAGCCTTCTTCTTAACCCATAATAAAATGAAAACACCGCAAATGATGCAAAAAAAGTTTGTATAGTAATAGCCATCTCTTAAGAATACTATCCTACCACCTCCATTTTTACATTGTTCTTTCTGTTCTTCTGAATTTATAGTGAAATCTAAAGTCTCAGCAATTGCTGTAGAAACATTAATTGTAGGAACACACTTTGACAAAGTGAATTTATCAATCATGTAAAGAACTATCAACTTCGGCCAAGTGCCACCATAGTTAGATAAGGTATTTAATGTGGTCATATAAGTACCACCAATTGCTGGATCAGCAATTTTAGTGTGAAACGCACATAATGAAACAAACTGAATGGTAGACATAAACGAGGATAATAGATGTTGCAATATAATTAAAATGAAATATCCAGTCGAAACAGGCCCATTCTCTGGAAAGAAGTAAACAATTAACTGTGCTAAAAAGGCTCCAAATAATCTACCAGCAAAGCCAAATAACCAAGGTTTCAATGGTGCTTTACCATTTGACCAACGTCCAGCATAATATCCAAATATCATCTCAAAAGGGAAATCAATCAAAACAGTAATAGATAAATCTTCCTTAGATAAACCCTTTTCTAACAATTTTAAGTTTGTAGCTGATTCATTAGCTTGAAATCCAAACTTCGCTACTAATAGAATTACAACAAATGTCTGGACGTTGGGTAATTTCAACACCTGATACATTGAGTTGTAGACATGCTTCAATGAAGCCCAGTTATTAGAGGTTTTTGAACCTTTATTGTAAATAGTTTCAACTTTTGCCTTCTCATTAGATAGTTTAGCCATATTTGCTTTAGCCAAGTGTGGAGGATCCTCTGGTATGAAAAATAAAAGGCCTGTTACAATTAAATACATCCAACCCCAGAATTCCAAATACAGGCCTAAAGAGAATAGGCCTTCATTTATAGGTACAGACCTTAAATATTTGTTTGCAAAATCAGGCGAGCTCAAAGCTAAAAATATGGTAAACGACGAAAAGTAACCTGTGTTTATGCCGATAGTCTGAGCTGTTGATGCGTAGGATAAACATTCCGGAGATAAACATGTCAAGGCCCAACCATCAACTGCAATGTCTTGGGTAGCACAGAAAAACACTAGTAAGAAAAAGCACATTGTTATTGTCTTGAGATGTGTTTGTGGGTCTACTATCAAAGCATCAATTTTCAGGCCCAAAAAAATCAATGTAAGCCCTGATATGGTTTGGATCGGAATAATCCATGATCTTCTTCTGCCAATAGTTGGGTGGTATATGGCATCAACAATTGGCGACCATAACAATTTCAACGAATATGGGTAAGCTGCCAATGAGAAGATTCCAACTTGAGCATATGACAACTTCGATTTCAATATAAATGGTACCGATCCAAATGCTAAGCCAACTGGTACCCCTTGTAGCAAGTATAATATAACAAGGACAATAAATGCTGGTCTGTCAATCTTATTTAAGCCTTTATGTGTATTTTTAGTGGACCTTGGTGTCAATGTTTCTTTCTCCAGCACATCTTGTTGAGAGACAGGTAATAATCCGTCGTTTTCTACCTCGAAACCCGTTCGAGGACTATTGAGTTGGCTATCAACGACATTTGGATCTGTGGACCCAGTTCGCTTATAGACTTGGTTCTCCTCAGTCATTGGCTAATATGAATGTGAGTAAATCCTCTAATAATGTACAACTGTTAGTTTAGGTTTGATTATGTTTTACGCGGAATTTCACAGGCAATAGAATAGAGACTACAACGGCAAATAAAACATTATATTAATTTATGATACATATCATAGGGAAATATGGCATCTTCCTATCTCTATTTATGGATTTATGGAAGGAACGGTAACTATTTTTTATGTGATGAGGTGAGTTGAAAAATCTATAAACCTAAAACTTTTCTAGATGCTCTCATAACGATTTCGACGTCTGGGAAAGCAAAGTCTTCTAATTCTTTGGCGTATGGAGTTGGGACTTCACAACCGGTGACTCTTTCAACAGGGGCATCCAAGTAGTCGAAGGCTTCTGATTCCATGATTTGGGCACAGATTTCAGAACCAACACCGAAGGCAGGGAAACCGGCTTCACAAGTAACCAAGTGGTTGGTCTTCTTGACGGATTCAATGATGGTTTCAGTGTCCAATGGCTTAATAGATCTTAAGTTGATGACTTCAGCCTTAATACCGTAGTCGCTTTCCAACTTTTCAGCAGCTTGCAAACAGTGCATGACATTTCTAGTGTGAGAAACTAAAGTGATGTCGGAACCTTCCTTTTCGATCTTGGCCTTACCAATTGGCAAGACGAAGTCGGAAGACAAGACTTCTTCTGAAACTTCGAAAGATTCACCGTACAGCATTTCGTTTTCAAGGAAAATGACTGGGTTTGGATCTCTAACAGCAGCCTTGAACAAACCCTTGTAATCTTCAGCGGAGTATGGCGACAAAACCTTCAAACCTGGAATAGAACCGTACCATGCAGCGTAACATTGCGAGTGTTGGGCACCGACACCTGCAGCAGCACCATTAGGACCACGGAAAGTGATGTTACATGGTTGCTTACCACCAGACATATAGTAAGTCTTAGCAGCGGAGTTGATGATCTGATCAATCGATTGCATAGCAAAGTTGAAAGTCATGAATTCACAGATTGGCTTCAATCCTGCCAATGCGGACCCGACGGCCAACCCGGTGAAACCCATTTCAGTAATTGGGGTGTCAATAACTCTTCTTTCACCAAATCTGTCCAATAATCCTCTAGAAATCTTGTAAGCACCGTTGTATTGCGCAACTTCTTCACCCATCAAGTAAACATCATCGTCACGGTCCAATTCTTCGGCAATGGCCGAGTTCAAAGCATCTCTGACGGTCATTGTTTGAGGTCCTGAGCTGGATGACGCTAAACGTTGTCCGGAAGTTCTTAATGCTTGGTATTGGCCTGCTTGAGCCAAGGTTCTGCCGTTAGCGCTACCGGTAGTTTTTAATGCTTGAGCAGCCAAATTGGCTGTCTTTGCAACCTTTGATATTTTAGAAGCGACCATTATTCCGAAACTATGCCTATTCTATGTTAGAATTGTTCCTGTCGTTGATAAGGACTATATAAACTGTGTGCTGATGAGGTTAAGGTGCAAAGTTCCATCAGACGGACAGATGAAGACCGTATCAATATTGGCATCGGTGCACGATCCCGGAAATATAAGTGCGCTTTGCAGGTTACGTCAATTTTGCGAGCTACGGCAAATTGGTCCGGTTTGCAGGTTGTGTCTGGGTGTATGTGTGGATGCAACTGGTGTATATATCTATGGTGTACATGTCTATGGTGTATGGTTCGTGGTGTACGGATTCATTGCATGAGGGGGTGGCTCCCGGCGGCCGCCGGGAACCGCTCCTCAGATAACACCGGGTTCCTTCGTATAAGCATTTGATGGGCAAACCGGCTGCCAACGAAGCGAGAGAAGCCCACAAAGATACCAAACCGGAACCAACAGATATCGAAACGGTCTCCTAAAGGAGGCATGCCGCGCATCTGTTGAGGGACGAAGAGGGGCATTGAGGGCCCAGCCGTATCGATAGAGTGTGTAATGGTTGTGGCAGGGAGTATTCGATACGGGATGGCCGGAGGAAACCCGGAAGTAGGCGAGTTCAGGGATACGCATCACGTTCAGCCACTATAATTTGGAGGGGTCGTTGGTCGTAATGACCGGAAGTTCCGGTCGCGATGATTTGAGTCAACGCTACTATATAAGAGATAGCAAAAGACACTATTGATTTACTTCGAAAAACACAGCTATATACAGCATAGTTGAATAAAAATGCTCAGAACATTGATAAGACAAAGATATGGCAGCAGGGCCATTGCAAACGTCGCTAGGACCCAACCGGCTGCCATGCACAGGTGTAAGGTATCCACACTGAACTTCCACAGACCAGACTCAGCAGGATCGAGTGACGCTGCAGATGCTGCTGACGCTGCTGCTACGGTGATGGCCGATCAACAAGACATGCAGAAGCTTCCAAACAAGGCTACGTGGTTGGATGCGTTGCGTGAACGTGAAAAGCAAACTGCTGCTGGTAAGACGCTTGACAGTTACTCGTACATCAACCCTAAGACCACGGAGGTAGGTGAAAAGACCCGAAGCGAGTCGTTTTCATTTTTGACCCTCCCTTTCAAGGACGACAAATGGTTATGTGACGCATACATCAATGCGTCCGGAAGATTGAGAGCTGGGCAATTGTTCCAGGATTTGGATGCGTTGGCAGGAAGAATTGCCTACAGACACTGTTCTCCTGCTGAGCCGGTCAATGTGACGGCCTCGGTCGATCGTATCTACATGGTCAAGAAAGTTGATGAAATTCAGAACTATAATTTCGTACTTGCAGGTGCTGTGACGTGGACAGGTAAATCGTCGATGGAAATTACGGTAAAGGGGTATGCATTTGATGGTCAATTGCCTGAATCGATCACCGAAGAAAGCTTACCAGTTGATAATGTGTTTTTGAGTGCCAACTTCACATTTGTTGCGAGAAACCCATTGACCCACAAGTCATTTGCCATTAACAAATTGTTACCAGTAGTTGAAAAGGAATGGATAGATTATCGTAGAGCAGAATCCAGGAATGCCAAAAAGAAGTTGGCTGCCAAGACTCTGAAGGTCATAGAGCCTACCGAAGAAGAATCCAAATTAATTTACGACATGTGGAAATCATCCAAATCCATCGAAGCTAAGAATAGCACGCCACGTAACTTTTCTTTTATGAAGGATACTAAAGTGTCGTCTACTTTGTTCATGCAACCTCAATATAGAAATAGACATTCTTACATGATCTTTGGTGGTTACTTGTTAAGACAATCTTTTGAATTGGCATATTGTGCCTCTTCTGCTTTCGCTAAGGCTGCACCAAGATTTGTGTCTTTAGATTCAACTACGTTTAAGGCCCCTGTTCCAGTGGGTACCGTTTTATCAATGACAGCTACTGTTTCCTATACCGAGCATGTTCACGATAAGGGTGCTACACCAGATACCGATACTCCATTTGGATTTTCATTGCCTGCTACTAATAAATTATCATCAAATCCAGATGCGTTCTTATCTGAATGTGGTACCTTAATACAGGTAAGAGTCGATACCACTATCAAACACTTGGAGAGTGTTGACGCTAAGGAATCGGGTACCTTTATATACTCCTTCTTCCTTCCAAAGACTGATGACGTCGAATACTGCTCAATTATGCCCCAGACTTATTCCGAAATGATGGAATATGTTGAAGGAAGAAGAAGAGCCCAAGATACGGCCAACTTTGTTGACACTTTGCCTAAAATGATAGCCAAGCCTAAGCTTTAAGTAAGATAACTTAACTACTTTAATTCCATTAATACTAATACATATTCCTTATTAATTATTATATCGATTAATTATATATTATATAAAAATTGCTAGTAGTACAGATGGAAATTACACTTAAACGTGCAACTTAAAAAACATAGTGTAATAAAATACCAAACACCAAAAAGAAAGTATTAATAAATCAAATCAAATTATCATTAATAGAAAAGAAGCACAACAAAATGCAAATATTAAAAACAAACTAAGCCCAGAAACTTTTTATCTCCCTTGATCAAATGCAAAAATATATTAAATTTCAAAAATTAGCCCACTTTATATGAAACAATGTGGAATGAGTTTAAACACTATCATCGTCATCATAAATTGGAGCAGTTTCACCTTGTAAATTAACATGAGGTTCATGCGCAGATTCTCTCATGCTGGATTTTCTTGTGAAATCTACTAATTTTGCTTTCATATTTGAAGAAGCATTTGAAAATCTTGGATTTTCTGAACTAGATCTGGCCAACGATATGGCTGATAGGTTTGAGCCCCTTATTGGAGAACTCTGTAAATCGTAGATTTTTGGAGTATTGGCATTTGCATCAGTAGCCAAGAAAGCATCAGATGAAGGTGAAATTAAATTGTCAGTACTGCTAGATTCAACCCACTTGATTTCACTGTTAGGATCTCTTGTCGCTTTGAATTCGTCAGCAAAATCCTCTTCATTATTGTTTTCGTTTATTAATTGCTGATAACTAGTAGGACCCGATGTGTTTCTTGATTCCTGGAAACGAGAGCTAAAGCTAGCAGTATCATCATTTAAGATATTGGTTGTCTTGATAATTGTTGCGGCATCATTGCTAGAATTGTTCGTCTCATTGGAATTATCCTTAGAATTTTCTTCGATTAAAATATCTAAGTCACTAGAAGGTGACTTTGAATGTGAAGAAATATCTCTCAGTAACGAATTGGCCGTACCAACAATGTTCCCATCACTATCCAACTTTTGAATATTACCAGATTCGTCGCGTCTTAATAATGCATTCAAAGAACCATTACTTAAAAATTGGCCAGATGCAAATGAAGATTGGTTAGAGTTTCTGAAAGAATTATCATCAACTAATCTAACTGAGAATAATTGTTCTGTGTTGACTGTGCTCATGGAAGCATCTGACTGCCTGATCTCGTTCTTAGATAAAAGACCCAGTCCTGATGCTGCTGCGGCTGCAACTCCCCCTACAGCAGCTCCGGCCATACCTCCTTTTGCAATATCTGAAGTATCATTAGCTCTCCATGATTTGAGTGGCTTCTCAGATGCATCAAAATATCTTGAATCATCACTATACTCGGACTCAACGTGAGTGATAGATGATGAAGTACTATGAGCATCAGATGAAATCTTTTCCTTTTCATCCAATTTTAATACATTAAGCGCTGCCAATTGTCTTGCATCTTCCTCGTGATCGTCCTTATTGACAGTAGTACCGAATCCAGGACCAGATATTTCAGGCGATCTACTTCCTGCAGTTGCACCAGTTGCAGTGGCCGCTTTTTCTTGATCAACTGGGTCTTCCTTATTCTTTCTTCTTTTCATACAACAGAAGATTAGTACTATAGCTGCAATTGCAATCAAGAACAAAGGAATTCCTACACCGAGTCCAATTGCTAAGGCTTTGTGATTATTACCACCAGAATTATTCTTGGAAACAGGGTTTGGTGAACTTGATGATGATGCTGAAGATGATGAAGATGCGGAACTTGAGGATCTGGACGAAGAGGATGACGAACTTGATGACTTCTTTCGTTTGGAAATACCGTCAATGTTGAAGCTTTTCGTTTCACTATCATAGTCCGATGAAGCTGATACTTTAACTTTTATCTTATCCAAATTCTTAGGTGTTTGTCCCGTGAAAGTTCTGTTGTCCTTATGATATGTTAACCAATCTGCATCATAGTCAATGGAAATTTTGGTATTGTTGTAATCAGTGAACAACGATTTTAAAAGTTCGTATTCAAAATATTCTCCCTTTGTAGCATTTACGTCTTTTAATGATTTAACAGTAAACACTGAGCCGATTGCATCAAACAGATATGGTAAGTCGACTGAGTTACCGTAGTGGTCTTCTACGACAACTGTGAAGTTATCAAAGGTGGAGCTTTTTGGGAAGGTCCCAGTCAATGTATAATTGTCTTCATTAAAATTAATGTAGTCTGGTAAATCGTCCGAATAGACATTGGAGATGTTATCACGCGAGATGACTTGGTCATCTAAGTAAACGTCGGATAAAATTGGCACGTCAACGTCAATTTCACTCTTCAATGTACCATTGATTTTGATTGTTTCATTCAAGGAGGTACTTAATTGATGGCCACCTACTACTAGCTTGAAAATACCTTCAGCCCCAGCAAATCCGTAGTAGTCAGATGCGATAAACGAGAATCCATATTCAAACGATGGAGCGTTCTCAGATGCCACGTATGGAACTGTTCCAGAGAACGATAAGTCGTCTGAGTTGAAGCTGATCCAGTTTGGCAACGAACTTCTATCTGCAGATCTTCCATAGTAAGCAATAATTGGTCTTGACGAATTTTTGTACGATTCGAATACAGTAGAATCAAACTTGATATCAAATTTGTCTCCCTGGTTCACAACTAACCCGTCTGCACCATTGGTGTAGCCGTATTTCGCTATTTCTGTGAACATAACATCTTGCGATGACAAATGCAACCCTTTGGCGTCCGACACCACCATCGAATAGTCGTTGGACAAGGTCGACCCGTCTTGCGAGTCTGTACCTGTCAACGTTATCTTGAACTCCCCCTTATCGTCGCTCGATGGAGTACCTGTGAATGTTCTTGACCCGCTGTCAAACGACATCCAGCTGGGCATGTTGGATACTTCATAGCTGACCTCTCCGTCTGCTTTGTAAGTTGTGTTGGCCATCGTGAATGTGTATGCTTCGTCTACCCTAGCCACATTGGGCAATTGTTCGTTTAATGGAAACCCAACGTACACCGACCCGTACGTTATTCTCACCAAGAAGAATACTAGCAAATATAGCGTATTCATTCTTCCCTTCTTCTTCTATCTGTAGTTCTATCCTAGTTGTTTGTGCTGTATACCAATTATTTATTATTTCTCACTTCAACGTAATGTATTTTAAACAGATATGGTTCTAGATATATCACTTCTAGATCTGTTTACACAAGGAATGTTTGACGGTTTGAACCTAAAGTCACTAGTGATAGATTTTATTAATCAATAAATGGAAGATGGAATACTAATCTAACAACCTTTTTCTTAAAAAAAAATCTTTAATTCAAATTTCTCCCGTTATCCATGAATCTCTGAAAGGTGAATATGTCATTCTATAATTAATCTGTTAGCTATACAAGAGAAGAAAAATTACCACCTCCTAACGTAAGGGACAAAACAAAACGCGCTTTGTATAATCCGTGGTATTTACAAAATCGTGTTTCGATCGCGTTTTTTCAACGGTGAAGGTGTTTCTAACAACAACTAGGAGTAATTGATTGGCAGAGAAACAAGCACAAAGATATTGTGTAGTTCGTAATGCGACAAACAATATGTGTTCACTAAGAAAAATCGTGCATTCAAACTAAGTACTTCGTGTATATTTTCGTGTATAATCAGTGCAGCAGCTGCAAAATAATGCCAGTGAGTTCAAATTCGTAGATTGTAGTTCACATCCAGAGAGATGACAAAGGGCGTGTAAGTCTCGTTGTTCTATCTATTGTGTCTATGATACGATTATCGAGAAGCGTCTTGTCGTGAAAGTGTGCTTGGATGCAGAAACAGTGCATTCCATAGTCCTGCCGAGGATGCAGACGTGGCTACCGTTTAGCCGCAAAAAGTGGAAAATATTACTAGCCGTGTCATCTGATAGCAGAGACGACGTCCAGTATTCAGATGCATCGCAAATGGCGAAATCTAAGACAGGCAGGCGATAAACTAGCAGTTACACCCATCTAGGAACGTAGTACACCATGGCGAGCCCTACGTAGCCGAAGGCCAATCCGACAAGCTTTTCTGCAATAGAATGGAAGTAGATGTTAGTCATGAAGAGCATAAACCACCACAAGCCAATCAATGGGATGGTAATGGTGTGGGGAGTCTGCACAAAAAGATGCATGAGCAAAGCTGGTTTACTCTCTGACGACGATTGCCAGCTCTCGGAGAAGCGACGCAACTGGCCCTTCAAAGCAGACCACGATACCCAGAAAGGCAACGCCTCTGAAAACAAGTACAAGGACGAGTGTATAAGCAAAAAGACGTGGCCTGAAGGATCATGACCACCTTCCCATGATCCTTTCAATTTTCTACACATGTAAGACGTAATCGCCCTTGATTCGTACTGTACTTGAGACTCCAACTCGGTATATAATCCAGACGTTCCAAATGAAGGCACTTGTTTAAAAAGCTGATCGTGCGCTATTGAAGTACATTTGCCACCTGTCCACACAAACACCTTGTCCATTAATGGTAAACCAAAACACCACTGAGTGAATAGAACCCACCACACAGTAGCAATTACGTAGTTAAGTATGGCCCTCTTCAAAACACTAATTCTTTGTTGCTTTGTCAGGATCTTGGGGTGTTTATTGCCGTATATCAAAAACGAATAGAACAAAATAATTATCAACGTTGTCCATCCCCATCCTTTTTTAACAAATACCTGGTTAAATAAGTTGCGTTTATTATTATAGTAGTTGTACACTTCTTCGTTCTGTGCAACTAAGTGAACTAATTTACCCAAGAAGAAGTTCACTATGAACGAAGATACAAATATCACCTCACCGATTGATAGCTTTATTTTCTTTGTTATGCATCCCGAAAAGTCTGACAACTTTTGTAAATGCTTGTCATATATTTCACTATTAGATAGCTTTAATTTAGACATGTTTTTCTATGTATATTGTAATCTAGATTTAATAACTTTTCAGCTCTAAACTATTTAAGTTGCTTGTTACCATTCTCAGATCATGTTGGTTAAATTTGTGTAATATTGGGTTTGGGCTACCCAAACTATTTAGTATACAATTTATACAACTATATCGCTATCAGACGATTCAATAACTTGTAGATAGCACCATTGAGGCCCCAGTAGCAATCTTCAGATCGAATAAGGAAAAAGCTATGCTACATGTCGTATCGCCGTTGGAGTAAAGGCTTGCAAAATGTAGTCTATTCCAGGCATTTAGAACCAGTAGATATGCCATTGACAATTGTCTATATAATCTTGCTCTTATATGTCTGGGATTCTGGAGTAAATTTAAACTCATCGTCATTCAAAAAAATGCCTGGACATGCAAATCAGCTTCATGAGAGATTTTTTAACCGTCCACCCGTACCACCTAAATAAATAATCTTAACAGTAATAGTTAATAAAAGAATTTCGTTTTCTAGAACTTCCAGCTGCTACACTGGAGTCGATTCTTGTGGTACCCTGTACGTTCACGCTGCGTAGAAGGCATTCGCTACACAGGCACACTAAGCTTAATCTATGCTTAATTTACATGGCCATTAGCCTCCACATTCCCCTCTTTCGGCTGGCTATCCTTAGAGGTGTTCAGTCCCTCTAACTGCGAAGTTGGCGTCGAATCGAATACGCTCTCTTGGTCTTGCCATCTTTTGACCATGTCATTCATCAAAGTGTTCATAAAATCTGGACTTAAGATATTCTTTCTGAACTCCTCGTTCTGTAACAATGTCAATATGTGTAAACAATTGGGATACACCAAATACTTCGAGTATTCGGGTTTCTTCCAGTAATTAAGGTATTCAATATAATTTAGAAATTCTGGGTTGTTCAAGTGATTATTTTGTGCCAAATGATTCAAATATTGGATATTTGCTAAAGATTGGACAAATTCCAATTCGATCTCCCATCTGGTAGGCAATGATTCATCCGTTTCAGTAGACATTTTTGAATGTATAGTAAAAGAGCTCTACTCTAACTCGAAATTTTTTTAGATATGAAAGCGCACTATTGATATCAAAAACAATACACACTAAATATACACTTTCTTTATCAAATACATTAAATAAACATAATGTCATCTTCACAGCGCCAATTAGCGTTAGAAAAGGAACTAAAACAGTTGAAAAGCATCAATGAAACTGTAGCCATTATGATAGACACCATTAAAAGCACACAAACAAATATCTTGAAGACCCAAGAATCTACTGGAAATACTGAGAAGTTATTGAATCAATGGATACGTATATTATCACAAACAAACTTCACCAATGATATTTTACAAAATCCTAGGTGGAATGGATCCGGGGATATAGATGATGATGAAATCGAAATGAAGTTACTTGAAGAACAAGAACTAGCCAATGAATTAGACGAACTAATAAATGAAAACAGTGAGCTATCCAAAAAAATAGACCTTAAGGAGCAAATGGAAAGGGTGGACGAACAAAGGCGGCGTGAATTGGCAAATAAAAGACATAAAGAGTTGGGGATAAGGGCGGCTCCAAGAAAACGAGGAGTGTCAAGGGTCTTAAAGTAAAGATCATTGATCAAGATTCATGCCATTTAGTGCATCATATAGACAATATGCTGCGGCAGGTTGCTAAGCGTAGCTACTAAGAAGTTAAGAGTAGCTTCTTGCGTTAGGGGAATTGTCGCTACGGGATCAAAATACTAGGCCAGGGTGCAAAAGGAATACCGAAAATATTCAATGTAGAATAGTCAGCTGGCGTTACAATATAACATCACAGAATTAAATTAATAGGAAATATACATAAAATACTCTAATATGAATCAATTATTTAACAATACTAGCAATTAAGTCATTAGCGTCCACGGAATCACCTTCCTTAATAAGAATCTCACCAATCTTACCCAGAACTGGAGAACTGATAACCATCTCCATCTTCATGGCAGATAAAACTGCAATTGGGTCACCTTTCTTAACTTCGTTACCAGCCTTTGATCTGATTTCAACGACAACACCGGCCATTGGAGCACCGACTTCATTTGGACTAGAAGCCTTAGGTCTGGTCTTTGTTTCAATAGAAACAGTCTTGTCATCAACAGTAACGGATCTCATTTCACCGTTCAATTCAAAGAAAACTTCTCTTGTACCAGTTTGCTGGGAAATTTCACCAACAGCTAATAACTTAATAATCAAAGTTTTACCTTGTTCAATGTCAACAACAATTTCTTCATTGATCTTACATGCCTTCAAGAAGTAACGAGTTGGTAAAACAGACAAGTCACCATATTTCTCGGATAAGTTTCTGAAGTCTTCATACACCTTAGGGTACATTATGTATGAAGCGATATCACATTCAGTGATATTAGATCCGTATCTAGATACTAATTCTTCTCTAACCGAAGCGAAATCAATTGGCTTTAAGTTAAGACCTGGTCTATTATTCAATTTAACCCTCTTGTTGCCTAACATATTAGTTCTTAAAGGCTCTGGGAAACCACCATATGGAGTACCCATTAAACCTTCCATGAAGTCTAAGACGGAACTTGGGAAGTCTAATTCTGAAGCTAACTTGATAACATCTTCTTCTGTTAAACTATTAGTAACCATAAATTGGGCTAAATCACCGACAACCTTGGAGGTTGGTGTAACCTTAACAATATCACCCAATAACTTGTTAGCAGTCTTATAGGCTTGTTTTGTCAATAACCATTTGCTTCCTAATCCTAATTGTTGGGCTTGGAATAACAAGTTTGTCAATTGACCACCAGGAATTTCGTGTTGGTAGACTTCTGGATCTGGACCCTTCAAGTCTGCCTCAAAGCATGAGTACAATAATCTCATTTGAGCCCAATAGTTATCCAATTCTCTGACCAAGGAAGCTTGTAAGCCACTTTCAACTTCACCTTCAAAAGAAGCCAAAATAGCACTAATTGAAGGTTGAGAGGTCATACCTGACATGGAGTTGGATGCAGCATCAACAACATCAGCACCGGCCTTGGCAGCTTCTGTCATACTAGCAACCCCAGTACCAGCGGAATCGTGAGTGTGGACATGGATTGGTAAGTCTGGATATCTTTCTCTGATTGCTCCGACCAATAATCTAGCGGCCTTTGGCTTTAAGGTACCAGCCATGTCTTTAATACCTAAGAAATGGGTACCTAACTTGACGATTTCATCAACAACGTTTAAGTAGTACTCTAAGTTGTATTTCTTGCCTGGGGCCAACATGTCACCTGAGTAACAAACAGTGGCTTCAATAGCACCTCCTGCTTTCTTGACAGCATCAATACCAACCTTCAATTGATCCAAATCATTCAATGCATCAAAGACTCTGAAAATATCAACACCATTTTCCTTAGCTTGGAGAACAAATTGATCAATTGCGTTATCTGGTAAAGAAGAGTATGCAACACCATTAGCACCTCTTAATAACATTTGGAAAGGAATGTTTGGAACTAATTTACGCAACTTTCTTAATCTGCTCCATGGGTCTTCGTATAAGAATCTCATACAGACATCGAAGGTAGCACCACCCCAACATTCTAAAGCAAAGCATCCATTTAATGCTACAGCTGTTGTTGGAGCAATGTTCATTAAATCAATGGTTCTGACTCTTGTGGCTAATAAGGATTGATGAGCATCTCTCCAAGTGGTGTCCATAAGTAAAGTACCGTCGAATTGACGAACCTTTTGAGCAAACTTTTCAGGACCTTCCTCTAATAATATCTGTCTCCAGCCTCTTGGAGCAACTTCATTATTGATTTCGATCTTAATACCGGTCTTAGGATCATGTAAATCTGGAACTAATGCCTCTGTGTCTAATTTTGGTTCTCCAATTTGACCCTTAATAGACGAGCCGTTAACAATCAAATCACCCAAGTAACTCAAGATCTTAGTAGCTCTATTTTGCGAACTGATCATTTGGAATAATGATGGAGTATCATCGATAAAAGTAGTCCAACATTGACCTTCAATGAAAGTTTCGTTCGTCAACAAGGCCAACAAAAATGGAATGTTAGTCTTGACACCTCTGATTCTAAATTCAATCAAAGCTCTTAACATCTTTCTTCTGACAATTTCGTAAGTAGAACCTGAACAGGAACACTTAACCAACATAGAATCATAATGAGGAGAAATGATTGAACCAGCAAAACCATTACCACCATCTAATCTGACTCCATTACCACCTGCGGATCTATAAACCTCAATTTTACCGGTATCAGGTTGGAAGTTCTTCGAAGGATCTTCAGTTGTAATTCTACATTGGATGGCAAAACCTCTAGTAGTGATCTTATCTTGTAATAAACCTAATTGCTTCAAAGATGCACCAGCAGCAATCTGTATTTGGGCTGCAACAATATCGACACCTGTGATTTCTTCGGTGATTGTATGTTCGACTTGAATTCTTGGGTTGATTTCGATAAAGTAGTGTCTGTTTTGTTCATCAACCAAAAACTCGGCGGTACCGGCATTACGGTAGTCAGCCAGCTTGGCTAATTTGACAGCGTCAGTCAAAATAGCGTCTCTAACCAGCTTAGGCAAAGTCTTTGCTGGTGCCACTTCGACAACCTTCTGATGTCTTCTTTGAACGGAACAATCCCTTTCGAAAAGGTGGATGACGTTACCGTAGTTATCAGCCAATAATTGGACTTCAATGTGCTTAGGCTTGTCCAAGAATCTCTCGATGAAACAGGTACCGTTACCAAAGGATGTTTTGGCTTCTGATACTGCTCTTTCGAAGGCATCTGCAATCGAGTCGCCCTCTCTGACAACTCTCATACCTCTACCTCCCCCACCAAAGGCAGCCTTGATGATGACAGGGAAACCGTGCTTTTCAACGAATTGAACGGCCTCTTCGACGTCGGAAATTGGCCCTGGGGTACCTGGAACAACTGGCACGTCGTTTTTAATAGCCAATGTTCTGGCACTCACCTTATCCCCAACGGAATCAATGGTGGTGTGAGTAGGCCCAATCCACTGGATGCCAGCTTCTTCAACCTTTCTGGCAAACTCGGAGTTCTCGGAGAGAAACCCGTACCCAGGGTGGATCATGTTAACCCCGTGTTGCTTGGCGATGCTGATAATCTCGTCAATTTGCAAGTACGCTTGCACAGGCGAGAATTGGCCCTTCTTACCAATTACGTACGACTCGTCGGCCTTCAATCTGTGCATGGACAACCTATCCTCATGAGAGTAGATGGCAACCGTCTGCATAGATAACTCGTGAGCGGTACGGAAAATTCTGATTGGAATCTCCCCTCTGTTGGCCACCAAAATCTTGTTCATGGGGCCCATCACAGTGGAAGCCCTTCTCATCTGGTTGATCTTTTGTTGATTACTTTCACTCATTCTTCTATCTTATCAGCAACAATAATATCACAACTAGCTAAAAGTATACCGCTTCGGCGTCAAATTTGTGGATATAGTTTTTTTTTATACTCAAAATATCAATACTACGCTGCCGGAATGGTGTGCTAAATTTTCGGCGTCAATTGAGTCACAGTGTATGTACTTACTCCAGGAATGATAATAACGTTATCTTTTGATTGGATCAAATTAATTTTCCAGGGATAAAAGTCGTCGACTGCGTTGCGAGCGCTTGGCGCGGTTTCGCTACTCCGAAGAAAAGTCCACCCACCACCCACTAGACGAACAATATTCCCGGGGAGCGATGGTTCCCCGACCGTTGCGAAAGGCTAAAAGGATGCCATGGGGGCACCATCGCGGGACATAGTCTCCGCTACCACTACAATGGCCCACAATATGGTTGTGGTCGAGCTACAAGACTGGCAGTAAAATTTATGGTGTCCATCGTGGGAGGCCGGACGAGAGTCATTTCGGAGTATGCGAAGTCCGACGCCGATAGCGCCCTCCGCGAGCCTCGGTCAGGCGATGACTCAATAGTATATCCACCGACGTCACCAGACAAGCAGCTCGCCGGACATTAACATCCGTAAGACTATATCAAGGGCGGAATGTGCTCATGCGACGCAATGACGACCGGCGAGTCTGCAAATATGAACATTAGTCGCTGGACAAAAGGCTGCTGGGCGAAGGGAAGTTAGAGAGCTTCTCAACGCTGGACGCCATCAGGGTGACTAGTGGAGACGCCTGGCCACGAGTCAATGCGACTTTTCTGGCGAGGTTCGACCCGGTGCCGCCCCGAGTCGTTTACATCACGATACTTGTCACGATACTTGTTCATCTGTCACGAGTTGTGTCACGATACCTGTCACAATACCTGTCACGGGTTTCTGGTGCATGGGTCAACGGAAAAATTGCCTGCGGGTTGGATGTACAGCCGGACGTTTTAATCCGAACAGCCCACGGGCGCCATACTCCACCTCCCTAATCGCCGGATTTGTATTCCCGCTGACCCGCACTAGTAATCCTCCCGAGGGGCAGCGCAGACTTTTTCGCTCTATTTCACATGCATCCCCCGATAAGAGCGTACTCTCAGTGCGATTCGTTCGATAGAGGTGCGATTGCTACCGACACTACGGTCCGTCCTTCTATACACCGCGCATCGGATCCATGCAGCATCTCTAAACTCGGCTCAGGTGGCCCTTCTAAAGTCCATCGTATCATTTTTTTTTTTTGCATTGTCATAGTATATATTTCGGGGTCCTGCCACTTATCGCTTTTTCTGTCTTGTAGCCAACCAACTATGATCGCAGCCAGAAACTTCAGCACCGTTTCAAGAATCGCATTCCAAAAGGAATCTGTCGCCGGTAGTGCATTCAATGCCGCCAAAAATTCTCGTAAAGTAGGTCTTAAGTGGAAGCCTACTCATGGTAACTCGTTCAGAACTTTTGCCGAGTACAGGTTGAAAGCATGCAACCAGTCTCCTTTGGCAATCAAGTTGAAGGCTAAAAAATAGGTGCACCGGACTCTGGTCAGTCGGGCACCAAGGGGACAGCGCTGGAGCGCTGTTGGTGTAAAAGGGTTTAGGTATATATGATAACGAAGATATATGAATAGGTTATAGACACAAAAGCGTAAGGCTATGGATTGTAGTATATACGGATTCAGGAATAAACGGGTTTTTACACAAACATCACGAACATGAAATGTAGCCACAATACGTAGACCAGCGAATATAAGGGATAACAGATGGATAACGTATGGCTAACGTATGGCTAACGTATGGCTAACGTATGGCTAACGTATGGCTAACGTATGGCTAACGTATGGCTAACGTATGCTAACGTATGGCTAACGTATGGCTAACGTATGGCAAACAGATGGCGTACACTCGTGGTGTGGATTGATATCGGAAATGTAATTTGGTGATGGGTGCAATATGTCAAGTTGTCACGTGAGTTTTCGTAATGTGGGTCTGGTTTTATGAATCTGTGGTTATCTACTTGATATATAGGGTCATAATACTGTCATCCACAGACGTCAAAGTATTCACACAACGCCTGCGTATGATAGAACACCGTATGAAGTCATGAACAGCAGCTCGAGAGACTCACATTCGACCCATGAGAAGTCAAGGGTACCCGAAGAGGCAGTGACGACTTCTGGAATTACAGACACAACGTCATCTTCGCTCCTAGAGCAGTTGGTTTATATTGACAACTTCATGCATACCAACTCGGCCAGTACAGGTGAGCCCACGCCAAACTTGGACATCGACGGACAACTTTCGCTCGATTTAGCGGCATTTGCTGACGACTCGTTTGTGTTCCCTGACGAAGACAAGAAGCCCAACCCTAATTCGCCATACATCGGTAACGGACTGAGTCATGACGACAGCCATGTTCCGACCTTCAGTCACCCTAGAGATCGAAATGAGAGTGGCAACCCTATTGATAGCGATTTGCATGCCAACTTCCATCACATCGCGGGCCGTGGCCGCGAAGTTAGAAATAACGACTTCCATGATAGCGCAGATGGTCCACCGCATCCTGATATCAATGTTGCCAGTTTACCCAAGTGGCCGGTACCGCCAGGAGCAAAATCTTCCTTGGAGTCGGCAGGATTGTCCCAAAATCAGATAGAGTTACTTTCTGCGTTAGTTGCGCAGCATCAACAGAACATTCCTCCGGTGCAAGTACCGGATCGTTCACAGAGTGTATCAACCACTATTGAGGGTAGTGACACTGTCACTTCCATGGCCAACGATGACGAACCTCTTAACGACTCGGAGCAAGATAAGCGTAGAAGAAACACGGCTGCAAGTGCCCGGTTCCGTATAAAGAAGAAAATGAAAGAGAAACAAATGGAAACAAAGATTCAGAGTTTGAACGAAAAGATCAAGACTTTTGAAGGTAAGATTCAACAGCTTGAAATGGAAAACAAATTACTAAAAAGTCTTATTATAGAGAAGGGGAGTCAAAAATCGGAATATGAATTGAAGTTATTAAAGGAAAGGGCAAGACAGTAAAGTATGTATTCGTAAGAGTCAAGATATTGTTCTCGTAATTTAATTCTTATTTATCAGGCATAAATATATGATCTTTTAACATGTAATCTGTTTGATATATGTAACTAGTATATGAATTTCATTTTTGCTGTGCAGAACTAAGCACTTCAGTAATAAAAATTCCAAAATCTGGTAAAAATTGAAATATATTTAAAATTTTAAAATTTAATCGAATTTAAGTTCATAGTATGATTCTCCGATAACTTTTCTTTCCACAACCCTGTTTATTGGTCAATATGATCACAGTTATCTTAATCAAACTGAATATATTGACGCGCAGCAGGGTTTTCTAACTGCGTTTTTTCACAGCAATATGTATAATGAAGTTTTTACATGATTATTGTATTCACCAAAATTAATACACAATAGCAGCTTAATATGTATACATGATACGTCAATTTTGTTATAAAATCCATTTCCTGATTGTTTAGCTACATGAGCTGAGAATAATAATATTAAGAGCCATTAACGCATTTTAACGTCTACGTTTTATTGACTATACTGGTTGTAGCATACTGCGCGATTGCGTCTGAAGTTAACGGCCAAATCAAAGTTGAGACAGCATCTTAATGCGAAATCTCGGTCTGAACAAATGTATGGATGTAAGTGTAAGGCTTTACAGATCACAATAATGCCAAAGCAACTATATCAAGTTGATATCCGATTAGATAAGCATGTGCTTTACAGCATCATTCATTGAACGGGAAGTAGTGTAGGTTAAACCCCTATTGAATGCATTGACAGTTTCTGGCCGAACCTTAAACTGATAATTTTATCTACTTCATGACGAAGTCGGTCCCAAGGTTAGTGGTATCTTCACAGGGAACTGAAACATTATGGACCCCTCAAGATTAAAATGGGATTGAATCATTGACAAAGATGATGGTTATGACCCACATGCACTCTTCCCTAAAACTACATGTCAGACATACTAATAATACCAAAGAGGGGTTATTATTGATCCTTTTGTAGCGTATTGTAATGTATGGTCTAGAGCTATTGTTAGAGTGCATGGGATATAAATCCGATATATTTATATCAATCTATGCAATCAGGTCATATTATGATGCCATTATATATCCATATATCCATAACGCAGAACAAATGGTTATATTTTCCTGATCAACATAGGTGTAGAGTAGAAGATTCAAGCTATAATAAATTGCTTGTAGGAGGTGTTTTAGTAATCACCTTTAAATTGGTGATGCTAATGTGCGGAGAACGACACCATATAGAGATAAATGTGTAGCGAAACAGGACTGCACCAAAAAGCGTATTATTAAGATTTTCGTCGTAAACTCTGCAAGGTCTAGAAGTCTAACTTAATATTGAGATGATGAGATGATGCTAACCTGTGGATTGTGGGGAAGGAGAAAGCTGTTTCAGTGAGTTACGACAAGCAGCTAGAAGTACTGTAGCGCAGTATACATCCAGCTGATGTAGGCATTGTCGGTGAAGGGAAAGCACCTTAGAGTGGACCAAATTTCTAATATGGATAATACATGGATATTACATGGATATTACATAGTTATTACATAGTTATTACATGGATGTCAAGTGTATTATACGGGTGCATATTAATAGCTAATGAAAGCAATCTATATTCTATATCTATCATAAATCATGGTTCGTAATGCATCATACTGCGGGCCCCCAGTAAATGGGCCCCCGTTTATATCTCGTTCAGAAAACGTCTGAACCTAAACTTCTTGACGGTCTTCCGCCAGTTGACAAGATCGTTGTTCTTAAGTGAATCCACGAGGGACCCAATGGATGAGCCTCTGGAGCCCGCTTCTCGGGGCACCATATCGTTCTTGTCGTTATTAATATCGTCGTCGTTGTCGAGCTCAACGGTGTTACCAGTCGACAAGGGAGAAAACTGCTCGAATGCAAAACTGTGTCCCTTGGGCCGGAAGTCGTTATGGTGCAAAGCAGCATTTGCCAGCTCATCGTACAACGCCGTTTTATGCTGGCAGTCCGAATGGAGCTGGAGCTTCATCACCTTCACAAAGTCGTTGTACGAATCACATAGCAAGTCGTATATGATCATCTTGGCCTTCAACGCCATGTCCTCTGCCGGATAATCGCCATCGCACTCCACAAGCCCGTTTCTGACTCCGCACGGGAGGTTAATCTCTTTGACCGCATCCTCGAGCAAGAACGTCATTAGAATGTACTTCCAGGCGTTTTTCTTGACCTCTTCTCGCGACTCCTCCAAAAACTTGCTCATGAACACTATAAATTCGTAATTCTCAAGACAGTGGCTGTTGGACAAATACTGAATAAAATTCCCCCTATTGAATGGCCCTACACTCTTATCACCAATTATGTCTGCTAGCGAGGGCACTATGTTCGATCTTTGGTCGTCCAACAATAAATACTCGCAGGGTGGTTCTCTGGTCCTACTCACCGTCCCAATATCTGGTTCGCCTATAGGAAATATTCTATATTTTGACATTGGCGGCGTATTTTTTCCAATATTATCACTTAACTAAATTATGCTTTATGATCCATTATATATCTTTTTAGGTACAAGTGGGGTTCCGATAAACTAAATACTAACGGTTATAAAATATTGCGCGAGGCCACAATCCTGATAACAATAGCCATTTATTAATACCACTTATGTGCGTTATTAGGTTGTTAGTATGCATTGTGGTTACAAGCCACAGTGCCAAACACAAAAAGTGCAGGAGGTGCATTGAAGTATGTAGAAATACAACGGGTAGAACGGTAAAACTTAAACGGTCAAGCCTGACGCGCAATGCTTATCTGTGCATATGCGCTTTAAGGTTTCAAGTATAGCCCTTGACTTGCACAGATGGTTGCGGTATGACCATAAATTTGGCCATGTGACCTGCAACGATTTGGAACATCCTCGTTATGGGGGGAAGCCAGGGGCCCTCAGACTAGAATACGACCGTAAATAGTCCGATATAGAACCGTATGTGTGTCAATTATGTCAGGCAATAAGGACGACCATCACTGGAGCAAACCCCAGTTTGTGGAAGTGTGGAATCGTGGCCGATGGGATGGTGCGATGATATAGCGACAGGTGGCAGTGTCTTTCGGGCGCGATGCATGGGTGTGGATAGATAAGCTCTCGCATAGACCGGAAGACGCGAAGAACGATCGGAGGATCGGAGACGAGACCCGGGCGTGTCAATGGTTGATAAGTCGATCATCGATATTGATGAACTTTGTTTCCACTGCTGCAGCTGCAATCGACTGGATCGAGTCGTTGAAGTGGTCGAGGTCGGTCGACTTCAAGTCGGTAGGGTCGGAACCGGCACGGACGTCAGACTGAAGATGGTTCCTGATGTCAGGATCGTAGTCTGCGGTGGTGATGTTTGTATGGCACTTGTGAGTGTACGAGATACTTACGCCGCCGAGAAGCAAGTCGTAGTTGAGATTGACCTTGGAGAAGCAGTTGTATATCTTCAATTTGTTGCTGACTCGCTTGTGGTGCTTGCTGCGGGATTTCCGTTGCTTGGTCTTGTCCTGACAGCAGATGAACATCAAAGACACTTTTTTGGTTTTGATGCCTCCCTTGTGATAGTCTCTGATGGGAAACTTGTAGCCCGTGACCATGCTTATGGGGTCTATGTAGCGTTTTACTAGGCGTTTGGAGATGTTGGAGTAGAATTCGTTGGGGTTGGCCTGCAGATTCACTTCGCCAATAGTGTACACAGGCAATTCGTCGTCGTTCACGCTCTCCATGAACTTGACGTTGGATAAATCGGACGTCTTGTTGGTTTTCAAAATGTCCAAATAGTTGTCGAATTTGTGGAATATATTGGCATTGAACTCGACCGATTGTTGGTCCAACACTGGGAAATGCTTGACGATTTTTCGCTTATTTCGACACCTACTACACGTCGAATACTTAAACAACTCAAACTCCGACTCCTCAAGCCGCTTTCCCCGGCACCTGGAACATTTTTTAGCAGTATCCATGGGGTGGGTGTAGATAGCACCAACTTTCTCAATCTAGTGCTTTTAGTGTTTTCCATGTCAACGTTGAGTACACGACTTGTATATTTTTCACTATTTTACACCTTCTATATAAATACATAAAAACGATCGTAGACGGAAGCTGTAAGGATGATGGGCGGTGTTGTATGGCATCGCTAGCCATCCTGTCAACCTCCAAAAACTCTCGAACGTGAAACTGGTGTCTAAATCGGCACAATTTGAAGGTGCCCCAGCAGGAAGAATTGTCGAACAAGCCTAGAGCAAGGCTTCGATGAAGACTCTCACAGCGATACTATCACGGCAAGAGTATCTTGTTGAATAAAATTGAATAAAATTGGGTGACTTTGGTGTCGGGTGACGTTGAGTGATATTGATTAGTGTTTTTTTGGCTGTAGATATGATGTAGTGACAACCGACAAATATATGCATTCCCTCAGTATGCCCATTAGAATGGAGGAGCATAAATAGGGCAGCATTGCCATAAAAAAGGCTGCTGGCTCGTTGATTTTATCATTTCTGTAAATTCTTGACGTTAGTGGAAATAGCGTGATAAACCAAGATCAAAACCACCGATGCGATACCAAATGTTAAAACAATTGTGTTTAATTGATCATCTGTAATCATCTTGACCGAAATATTCTATAGTTCTTAGTATTTGTAGTAATAGCTTGTTCTATTGACAGAAGAACCAGATACGTGGTAACTAACAAAACTGTGCGATTTAAATTTTGGTGTAATTTCTCACTGAAAAGATTACTAGCTAATTAAGTACCAGATTATGAAACCGCCACCAAGATCGCTTGAAGAATGGTTATACAGGTACTTAATGGAATCTCCTAGGTTTCATCATTATGTCCGTCGAATTCACGCCAAAATAAACAGAATTCCAGTGTACGATGAGCCCCCAAAAATGATGGAAGCAAGTGATTACCAACCCACCACGGCCCACAAAGTTAATGCTTTCAGAATTATTTGGCTAGATGAGTTTAAGAGGTCTTTTGGATTTGGAAGACGCTAGATGTGCTACAGTTAATAGTCGTGCTCAAGCTATTGATGTGTTCGAAGCAGATGGTCAGAAATAATAATCGGCTTTTGAGATGGCCTAGCGAACTGGTTACGGATTGCTGCTGTTTTGCGGCAAAAATCGTATTCTAGTTTAGAAATATGTATTAGCTATATATGTATATAATACTAGTGATAGGAATTAGATGGGGCAAATAAGGTTTTCTTGCTGGCCTTGCGGAAATTCTTCTTATTTGCCATGGAAACGTCATCTTGAAATGCAATAATAACGTCAGAATTAGAACCGAACTTGAAGTTATCAGCGATAATGCTCTGGTTATACCTCTTGATCAAATACAGTTGATCTTCCTTATTGGAAGTATTACTCAACACTTTTTTAAGAGACCACGAAATGATATATGGCCCGGTAGATGTGACAATAGTTGTTTCTTTCGACTCAACTCCTGTATTAAAGTATGCCTTGGTGAAACTCAAGGGCTTTCCCCCAGTCTCCATTGACATATATGCAACATGTTCGGGCTTGATAGTCAATCTTCTCGGTTTTGGCTTCTTGTCTTTATCGAATGATTCAACATAGCCTAGACTTCCCTCATTCCTTTGATTCGCTCCCACTTTTGCGTCAATTAACAACAAGTATGTCTTACAGGTTGCTAATATCCACCTTCCATCATTTGAGACATCAAGTCCTATAATGGCTTCACCCAATGACGGCAATAAACTAGTAGCAGTTGTACCTAATTTCTCATACAATCTTATGTCACCTTTTCCAGAACCTACTACGAGGTGGCCTTGCTGGGTGGTAGAGAGGGTCAGAAATTCGTTGTCTTTTGTCTTGTATAGTTTATATTCACCACGAACTAGTTTAGATTTCGGCAATCTTGGATCTATTTTGAATAACCCATTTTTTGAAATACCAGTCAACGTTTGTTCATTTGTTAATTGGGCGAATTTGTTGTTTGGACCGTATGATACGATTGGTGTTCGTCTGTCAACTTCCCATTCATCTACTATTTTACCTCTGTTCAAGTCCATTTTATAAAGTCGTTTGCCATCAATATGCTTATCCGACATGATCATATATTGATCTTGCATATGCAACATCATCTGTTCCGGGGTAAACTTCTTACCTTCCAAGTTCTTTAAATTGGATATAGTTGTTTGAAAATTTAAGTTATCATCATCGTTATTGAAAACTCCCAATTTATCTCCCCTGACAACATAGGACCTGTCATTGGCAAAACCAACTGCCAAATTCGAATTTTTATCTCTTATTTGCTTGAAAGCTCCCAATTGTCGTTCTTCTTCGTAATCACCATACTCATCATCTTCTTCATCGTAATTGTAGTTGTGTTTAGACGTTTTTCCCTTCATTCTACTATCAACCAATTTGTCCAAGGCTTCCTCATCATCGCTATAATTATCCATAATCATATCGTCGTCACTCATTTCATTAATTTCTTTCTTATCATCTTCGGTAAGATCCTCATCATCAATTGCAAGTTTGGAAAACGCCTTGAGGATATAATCTTCATCTGAGCTGTCGTTTGTTTTCCACTCGGTCTTATTTAAGCTTTCCCACATTGATTTCATAAAACTAACTTGAAACTCTTGCAACTCATTAAAATGCAGAAATCTTAATAACCAAGAATATGCCACTGTCTCAGATTCGGATTTAGCAACAAAGTAATTGAAGATAAACGATAAGTAGTCAAAATTGAACGTAGGATTCATGTCGGCAGAAATTATGCATTCAAAATTAATTTTCTTCGACTTGTGGCTGCCCATAAAGCGCAAGGAAAAGTGAAATTCTTCCAAAGCAATAATCTGCAATTTTACATCTGGTTTAGGTATTTGAAGGTTGAAAACCCCAGAATCAGAATCAAACAAATGTAAGTCGAATGTGTCACACTCATACACAACAGTACCTTTATTTGAACCTTCAAAATTAAGGACTGGCGCAGCTCCACTGCTCATGACTGTCTTAGAAGGTGATTCCTTAGCATCAATTACCGCTTTCGGTGATGCTTGTGGAGACGAACGCGATTCGGCATCATGAAATTCATCTGTTGATGAAACTGATTGGAAGTCATCCCCTGTCTCCTCATCATCTGATCTCTCGCTATGGTCATAGCTGATAAAGTCCCCATTGAGATCTTCAAAAGTAAGTAGCTCAGACTTAGGGCTGTATATGAACTCCTGCAATTGGCTTTTGCTTGTGATGCCTAGCGAACTTTTGTGGTATTTCAGTTCGTACAAGCACTTGTATATGGCAAACATGAATGAATCGAGCTCGGTCAATTTAATATCTCCATCTACGACGAACTCAAACTTATCTCCCAAGTCCCCATTCAAATCCTTCCACACAAACGCTTTACTCCCGTCAGCCTTGTCGTATGTGTGGATCTTCAATTCCTCCAGAATAGGGAAGCTCCACTCATCTTTTGAGTGTCCGCCAGCGTGCACGTCGCTTATCGACCGTGGCGTATCGTGCTCATCCTCATCGGAGTCGTCTGAATCATCAAATCCACTTGATCCGTGTGCATCGAGTTCTCCTTCTTGATATACCCTAGTTATACATAACTGGTAGAAAAATGGCGTAGTTGTTTGTCTGATTGACGCAAATGCATCATTATATAAACATTCCAATTCTCCTTTCGGTGATTGTGGTGACCTAGTAAGAAATAATCTTCCTGATGGAATCAGGGCAACTTCGTCTGTAGGAGTCGATCCTAAGAATTTCTTCAAAAAGTTCATTTAATTCTTAGAGTCCAATTCCACTTCTATTGCTGTATAATCAATTAGATGACAAGAACTAGTATATATTCTATGATAATTGTTTGTTATCTATTTAATTCTGATGATCCTGATGTTTTGTGTGGCGCACTTTACGAATTTTGATTAAATTTTTTTAGCAGAAATTTTTCAGATAGAATCTAGTCAAGTATAGTAGGTCTAGCATAGATAAAGGGACTATAGGAGACGATGTTCAGGCTACTCATCCCGCTAAGTAGCTCTGTGCCGAAAATACGGATTCCATGGGCCGGTTTACCAAGGATACAAGCATATTCAACCAAGAACAAGTCAGAAGAGATATTCAAAGCGAAGATTAAGGTCAAGGAAAAAGAAGCACAACAGAGGTTACCGGAGTGGACAAAGCGAGACGATGCTATACGGAAGAGGTACGGAGAATGGAAACCCACACATAAGTTGTCCCGGCAGCAGATCCAAGATATACGGAACATCAAAGATAAGATGCCGCACATGAAGACCATCGAGCTTGCAAACCACTTTAGGATATCGCCCGAGGCAATCAGAAGAATATTAAAGTCGAATTGGGTGCCTAGCGACATAGAGGAGGAGCAGATCCGTCTCCGGGGCGAAAAGCGCAAGACCGAGAGCCAGGCTGCGAAACAGGAGATGGCAAACGAATTTGGGCATGCACGGAGACGTCTAGCGTACGGAAAGAGTGTCCTGTTGGGTTCCGTTTTCCTGTTCAAATCTGGTAAGGGAAAGAATTTGAAGAATGCTTTCAGCACTGATGGTAAAGTCAAATTCGATAGTGGCAACAACCACGGATACTACAACAAGAAAGGCAAAGCCAGAGCATCGAAGAGAAAGCCGTATGTTGAGAATGTCGGCGATATCATAGATTGATCCCCATATTGTTAATGATTAATGAAACTTATCCATATACATTGTAAATAGCCATTCATGCATAAAGTCAATTTAGAACAACGTAGGTCTTTGGTAGATCCAAGGCGACTCATTCAGATATCATCTTTGCAAACAGACTTTGTCGGTTAATACGCCAGGATTTATCTGCTGGTGAGACTAAAATTTTTGCAATCGAATTATTAGAGCATTTTGTTTATTCAGCAAGCAATCAAATTTAACACAGATAAAGATAACATCAAACTAAAAACTCTATGTATGACTGTACCGCTCTTCATGTAATAGAACCAGCAACAAGCTATATATATCTAACATAGGATAGAACTTGGGATTGGTTCGGACTGCATGTAAACCTATAGGGAAGCCGAGGAAGCATTATCACCTCCACGATTTGATATCAAATACATGGTAATATTTAGATATCGTCTACAATCCAAGGAAGATAATGTCACGAGTACCTATACTAACCATACCAGAATCAGCGTATGATCCCAGCACATATACTTTGTCACCCCATAAATATGGTGGGCGCAAATCCAAGCTATTAGCATATTTGATTCGCTTAACCCACGGTTCAGCCATTGCATTGACATTAGCGTATATAATAGGATTATTTGTCCTTAAACCTTTATTAGCAACAACAGCCAGCCGCCGTTTTGAGCTACTTGAACAATTTCGTAGCAAGCTTAGAGACTGCTATTTGAATTTAATTGGCAGGGTGAGCTACATTCCTATAGTTGCCATCAACAAAAATGATGGAAGTGGAAAGTTGTATGCAGATGCCATCTGTCAGACTACCGACTCGTATTTGGATGCGACGAGCTACAAAAGCATAAGAGAGGAAGAAGAGGAATTAAACAGAAACGATAAATTGTACCAGGGCAGAATGACAGAAAGATTGACCAGGTTAGCAGATATTTTGAAAAATTGTGATGCATACCAACTGGAAGACATACCCCATTACAGAACAGTGAATTTTGCATTGAAGGATTTTCAAAACAAGGCAGATTTAACTTACT
Organism: Debaryomyces nepalensis; assembly: GCA_030583445.1. NCBI lineage: Eukaryota > Fungi > Ascomycota > Pichiomycetes > Serinales > Debaryomycetaceae > Debaryomyces > Debaryomyces nepalensis. The sequence goes on along the minus strand of JAJMIM010000005.1, from coordinate 117,813 downwards.
TCAACTCTAATGACTTATTCACTATCAAGGGAGACAATTCTAATTCAACGTCTGGTCTTAGGAATAGAAATTTAGCAGTGGATGCTAAGAATGAAATTAGAAGCATCAAGGGGTTATATATGAGCGGTCAGGTTTAACGAAGCCTATGGACAACTTCGTTGTAGAGAAATACCGCTTAACGGTTTTATTCTCTTGCAATTATGCTATTTGCATGCTTGCAAATATCATTGAATACAAATCAATGATCTTGAATGTATTACGAGATTTCTATATGTTACTTTAGACCACAAGGAATAAATATTCATCAAAGTTCATAGTTAAACACTTGAGGCGATTTTGTGTAAGCCTATTTTCTAAATATCAAAGTACTTGAGATCGTAGGCTTTGGATAACAAAAAGTGACTATACCGGATTAATAGCCGCAGACATATCATAATGCCTCCTGTAATACATGACAGTGATGATGATGAGAAGTATTCAGAAGCAGATTCTTCTGTAGTAGGTTTGAATCAAGATGAGGAAGCTGGAGAACAATACAACAATCTTAATTATGCTAACGACCAAGATTCAGATTTGTCGTCAGTGTTGAGCGACGATAACGAGGGGGATGCGAATCAAGGCGAAGGAGAAGAAGAGGAGGAGGAAGACGCAGAAGAAGGAGAAGAGGAACAAGCCTCAAGCGAATTGGATGATGTTGAAGATGATGGTAAACCAGCAGACGAGGAGGGCGAAGAAGATGACGAAGAAGACGAGGAGGAAGATGAAGATTTGGACGACTTGGAAGAAGATGAGGAGGAAGAGGAAGAAGAGATACCTAGTATTAGTGATGATGAAGATGCATACAAATTGGAAGACCCTGATGAAATTGATGATGACCTCGAATTGAGAGAAGAGGAAGAGGATGACTTACCAAAGCTGGTATCACCAGCAAAAGCTGGGGCCAGGACGTCCAGCAGGCTTAAGCAAGAAACGTACCCACAGACTACCAGAGAAACCAGAAAGCGCCAGTTGACGCTCTACGACGAGGAAGACGATGACGAGTTAAATGACGCACCTCGCAGGCAGAAACCTACCAGAAAGTCCCGCCGTGGACCCGAGCCTGAGTTACAGCCACAGGACCTTGACGCTGACTTGATACTAACTGATGAAGAGGCCGAGTACAATCCGCGTGCCAACCCAGACTTGTCCAAGATGACTGAGAGACAAAGGTCGCGTTATTTGGAAGAAGAGGCCGACGCAAAGAAGGAGTTCCTTGAGTTAGATGACTCTATGACTAATCCAAAGAAGACCAAACCCAAGAAAACCGAGACAGAACAACAAATTGCGGTGCGTAAAGCAGAAAGCGCAAGACGGAGACAGGATTACAAAATGAAGGTCCTCGAAGAAGAGAAGAGAGACACCTTGAACAAGTTGTTGAAAAGAAGAGCCACCAAGACCAGGGAGGTCGCCGACAAAGAAGGAAGTGCCGATATACTAAAGCTGGCCCTAAAACAGAGAAGACCAACTTTGGAGCATCCAGCTTTGTACAGATGGGTTTCCAACACCACAACCCTTCAAGGCAACTCAGAATTACGCTTTCCAGCCCCTAGCTAGGTACGTTTATAGATAGAATTAGTGAACATTCATTAAGATTCGATCACGTGATAATTCACATTTCCCTCGCTGAAAAATAAAGCCAGGGCCCTTCTTTTTTGATCAAGATATGAGCTAATTTTCCTTCTAATCATCAGTCTGGATTCTAGAGGTTCTAATAGTAGAATAGGGTTATAATAGGGTATAATTGTACAGTAAGTGGCACAAATTAATATATTGAACTAAAATATCGAAAATATTCGTCCACACAGATAAGAATTTATTTATATAACGAGAAGTCCTACACCATACATGGCAAACCAGTTACCCACCGATTAGACTACATAGCCCGTTATACGAAAGGATGAATGGGAATCTAAATATGAACGTGATGAACATGTCGGGAATGAACATGAATATGACTGGCATGAACAATAACAACAATCAAGCCATGGCAGCCATGATGCAGAATCAGAATTTTGTTAATCCTCTAATGCAACAGCCCCCACAGACTCAACAGCAACAGCAATTACAGCAGAATATGACTCAGAGGCCGGGGATGCTGCGAGCAGCAACGATTCAACAGGTGAATCCGGTGACAGGGCAAACACCGATGGTAAAAATGGGCCAGTTTAGCCCCAATGGGGTGGTTTCAGGACCAAATTCGGCTCCTATTCCAGGAACGGCGAACAGCTCTGCTGGAACCTCACGGGTCCATACACCACAGATGACAAACCAACCACAACCATCTTTACAGGGGCAGTTTGCACCCCAGTTTTCTCAGCAGATGCCTCAAGGACCGAAGATAAATGGAGCAAACATGTCTAACAACGTTACGCCAGTAGTACCTCAGCAGACGCAGCAGCAACAACCAACACCTCAAAGCCAACCACGCCCAGGTATACCTCAACAAAAACAGAGCATTCCTATGCAAGGTCAAATTCCACTTACTTCGGGTCAGTTACAGTCACCAATGCAAAAACAGCCGATAGGAAACAGTCCTCAATTTTTTAGAAATCAAGAACAAGAACAGATACAGAATGATTTGAATGCTAAGATTTTTAAACGAAACTTGGGTAACGCAGGTGTCGTTCGTGTGTTGAATTTAATAGATCAAATAAGCAACGAAACATATGATAACCTATCAAAGCTCGGTTTTTGGCAAAAATTAATACAGCTCTACTGTATGCCAACGTGTACATTAAGGTTGACCATACCCTCAGCTACATCCAAATACAATAGCACGAATAAGCCAAGTAATCAAAAATTCAGTTTAGATCCTGAGCAACAACAAAATCCTCGTCAGTTTGAATTGAATACGTCAACTGCTCCACGTTTTTTTCTCGCTCAGGTCTTATCAGGACAGGTTTCTAAACTTTCAATTAACTTGCCGGGGCTAAAGTTCCAGGTTATGAATAATAGCTCTATTTTTATGATCTCCAAGTTCTCCATGCAATATATATATGCGGATGGCTCTGCTTCCAACGTGACAGGATCGTTTAAATTGTTGATGAACAGGGAATTCCGTATTGAATGGATAGATTGCCAATGCTCGAATATTCAGAGTTCTATCAGCTTCGATATGTTGGAGAGCCAGTGGGCTAATTTCTCCAAGACACAATCTGAAATGGATAAGAAGGAAGATGGTAGAAGTCAGCAAGATTTTTTCAACTATCTACACCAGTCTTCTAGCGCAATAACATCCTCCAACAATTGCGGACTACACGATGATGCCTTTAGAGTCTTGCAAATTGGAGATGTAATGTCGAATCTTAAATCATTAATGGGATTTGCAACTACAAATAATGTAAAGTCTCCAATCAAGGCCTTAGAGCTTTTTATGACTGCCAATAACAACCAGCAGACTCAGACCATCCCAAACCAACATAAGATGAACGCGAATGATAACGTCCCGAATGGTACGTCGCCATCTGATCCATGATTGGCATGACTGATATGACTGATACGCCTTATATGTCTGATATGTTGGTTATTTGTTATGTAAATTGGTGGTGTCAGTACTCTAGATGAGTACTAACACTATAGAAGATAGACTTGAATTTTTTAAGCCACTAAGTAATAAGTAGATGATTAGTATACATTTTGACGTAATTAAACAACTCTTTAAGTGTAATTACTCCAGCCAGCACGAATGAGACATACTTTGTAGACATAATCGCGAGTTATTTGCTTTTTTTTTCAGATCTCTACTATTAAGAATAGCTTACTTAGATACAAAGCATGATAGAAATAGCAGATATATGACGAAAATGACAAGTTCTGAAAATGCTGGTACTTGTAATGTTACTTCTAATGTTGAACCGAAATTATTAAATGAAACGGAAAATTTAAATTCTAATGACGAAAAGACCGATAATGATGCAACCGTTGATCTGGATCAAACCAATATATATTCGAAAGAAACCCAAGACAATGAAGATTATGATAACGATAATATACTAAATAATGATAAACAAAAGATAGGAAGTAGGGACAGTAATCAAAATGATGAAATTGACGAAGACAAAACAGGAGGTGAAAGCGAAAGTGTTGGATGGGAGAGGGATTCAAAGACGTTTGCAAACATTCCACTCTTTGAGGTAATACGTCCAAATAACTTGAAAGAGTTGGTCGGTCAAAAACATTTAATTAATGATCACAATGGTATGATTAAGAATTTTATACGTTTGGGGTATTTACCATCGATGATATTGCATGGACCCCCGGGTGTTGGAAAAACTTCTATGGCTTCAATATTAGCACAAGAAACAGGTTATGTATTTGTTGAACTTTCAGCAACAGATGCGACAGTGGGCGATCTAAGAGGACTACTGTCTATGATCGAGGGTGAGAACCGGAAAAGGCATACAAGAGGTATCGATTACCTCAGAGTTGTCGTGTTTATAGATGAGATTCATAGATTTTCAACTGTTCAGCAAGACTTTTTGTTGCCATTTATTGAGTCAGGGTTATTCACTTTTATTGGGGCAACAACTTTGGAGCCTAAGGTACGACTCCGAAGAGCAATTATTTCACGTTGTCAAGTGTTTGAGCTTAAAGCACTAGACAAAATCGAAATCGAACAAGTTATTCGGAAAGGTATATTATACGAAAATATTAGACGGAGATTACTAAATAACTTGAGATCTCTTTCTTATGACGATGACTGTTTGAATTTGATTATAAAGCGTTCGAACAGTGATACAAGAGCTGCGGTAAACTTAGTCGAATTAATAAGCACCCGCTATAATCTGATTGAATACAAGTATGATATTGGAAAACATGAAAACTTCAAGCTTGATTTGGACGCTTTGAAGATGGCCGTGGAAAATCTAAAAATTAATCTTTCTGGTCTTCAGCATACCGAAAATGTGAATCTATTCCTCAAATTATACGATAGCATGAGAAATATTACCAAACTTCGAGCTGAAGAACACAGCTTTGTTCAAGATGAATCGCATATAAATAATTTCAGTGTTAATCGTGCAATCAGGGATCACGCAAGCGATATTTCTAAAGTACATCCTGCAAAAATGAAACCAAAAACTAAAGTAACAATAGAAAGACCTAAAGAAGAATCACTAATTATTAGATTAACCTTTCCTGGAGAGGAAACTCGCCATCGATCTTCTCGGCGTTCTCACCGAAGAAGTCATAAAAAACGTAACTCTGATAAACTCACTGATTTAGAAAAGTCCTATGTTGAACGAATGGCAGTTTCAGATGATAGTGATGTGGAACCGGGCCCCTTGTACTCGGATTGTGAGGAGGACGTGAAATTGTATGAAATGAATACCATATCGCGAATTGATTACTATGCTGTGTCAGCTATAAACTCATTACTTAAACTTTTGGATCGGGATGAAACGCCTTTTTTTATTGGTAAGCAGTTAATACTCTTCACTGCAGTATATATAAAATCCGATAATACCGATATGGGTAAGACTATGGCTATGTTAAAGTCGTTCAAATATTCTAATACTGATGCTGTGCAAGCATTATCGAATTGCGTGGAGAGACTCACCAGGATTGAAAAACTACAAAGCAATGAATCACATACCTTCATTCGTAAGCTAAGGTATGCTAAAGAGTATTGCTACGAACAATTACGGAATAAAAATAGAAATCATATAAAACATGATGCTACACCGTATGGCGAAGATGCACAAATAATATTTGATTCACATCTTGTCGATGAATTATTGACACCAGTGAAGATAAAATCGAAGTCGGCTATTGCTCCTATTTTTGAAATAGTAACATTAGATAGTCTCAAGGATGCAAGCAAAGAATTTAATCATCTACCTCAAAATGAGGAATAAGTTGAAGAGCCTTACCAACAAATTCAAGTTCAAGATTAATAGAAATCGACTCCACATTAACTTCGTCGGAAAAAGACACAACGATGAAAGAGTTAATGATGCCGTGCTTCTCAATTAGAATGCCAACTCGCGTATTGAATCGCAATTTTATTTGTGGATTTTTTTGCAATCATTATTTTTCATAGAATTTATTTCTTAATAGACAAAAGCCATAGACAAACTAATGTTAAGCAATCAAGGGTTATTTGTAGTAAATAGAGAGGTTGGAGTGAATGATGGTTTAACAAATATAAAGAATAGGGAGACTTATGGTAACATATTCATAGCATTAAAATACTTTTTGATACTAGCTGGATCTCTATCTAATTTTGTTGCTAGATGTCTTATTTTCAATATTATTATTCTTTTTGGAGCCAGAGATAAGCTTAGAGAAGCTTTTGATAAGAGTTTAGAATTTCAGCTCAGTATAATAGAAATTATCATGTTAGGTCATGTCTTCACATTTCGTTCATTATGTAAAATAACTGGCACAAGAACTAAGAATTCGAAGATCCCTGATAGTAGATACGACATCAGAGGTATATTGAGGTATAATGAAATTCATGAGCAGTACTGGAATTATAAGCAGATTACATACAAGGATGACGAAAGCTCTTATTCGATTTTTGCAAATGTATTTCCTATAACAAAATTCCTCGATATTCCTGAAATTGAACTACCAAACCAAGATTCTAAGAATATTATTTCGAATAAATTCTACGAAGAGAAGAGAGAAGTCGAATTGTCAACCGCTGAAAATGATGCTCACAAGGGCTATTTTTCATTTCATAAAAGATCAAGGAAAAAAGTGGATTCACAATCGCTTTAGTCCTATATACTTATCATTACAAAAATTCGAAACGGCTTGTTTTTGAACATAATATTCCTTGCCTAAATTAACTAACGCAAAATAGAGAGTGGAATTGATTAATAGAGTATATAAAAAAAATTTATGAAAATGCTATAATACAGATAAACTATTACTCCAACAAAGGACGTAGCATAATGCCGAATCATAAAATGGATAACTTTTACTCATTATCTTCAACCTTTTCAATCGTGGCTGCCTCTTCAGTAGTGGCATCTTCTTGTTCAGCTTCATGATGATGATCGTCATTATTTTCATCATCATCACCTTCGCCCAATGCAGCAAAAATATTAGCATTCGATTGAATCGATTCGGTTCTCTTAGAATTTTCTCTAGGAGATAAATGACTATTGTTTTGTTCTGAAGTATTGTTTGGTCTGTTAGATTGAGATCTTGAAGATTGTACGGAGGTGAAACCACGAGAGTCCTTTGTTGGCACCCTAGAATCGGATTTCTTTGATTGGTTTCCCCATGACGAACCTGCTCTTGAAGAATTTGATCTTGAATCATTTGACTTGTTCTTTCTCCTTCTTTCTGCAGCCGCTTTTTCTTCTTCTAACTTCTTAATCTCAGCATCATTATGAATTTCTTGAATTGTCTTAGGACCTGCTTCTTCCTTAGCAGATTTCCACTTGGCAGCCCTTAAGTCTTGTAAATCCATCAACATGAACTTAATTCTTGATGAAAGTTTACAGTTATCTAATATAGTCTGAATGTTGTCGAAAACAAAGTTCAAGACAGCTCTGTTTTTGTCGGTAGTTTCCAACCTTGCACCAACAGTGTTGACCAATTGTGTCAAGTTTTCTAAACTGTCCTCTGATGGATCCTTAGTATTGCTTGATTGATCTCTTAAACAAAGTAAAATGACTTGATCGTTCAACATGTTCAATATATATAAGTGACCAATAAACTTAACTAAACCAAGACCTCTTCTCTTGGCAGCAGCCATGATATAATATTCATCGGACATCATTTCTGGTTCCAATGGAGTTCCATCTTCATTAGTTGGTAATTTGTCAGTCCAACCCTTTTCATACTCAGTTTGACAAGTTGTTAACAAGATTCTTCTTGCTAAATCACCACCTTTAGCAAATTCACCACTCTTAAGAAGAATATTAACATCCTTAATTTCATCAGTCATTTGCGTGCACATCTTAGCACAAAATTGTGCATACATGGAGGACCAGTATGGTTCATCACAAGCCTTAGCAAATGTTAACGATATTATTTCTCTTACAGTCTTGGCATTATCTTCCCATTTAGATTGGTTAGCCAATTTCAAAATGTCGTCAGTAATTGGCTCAAACATTTCTAAGGTTAATTTATTCAATAATGATTTAACCTTTCTTTCAATATCTTCACTTTCCAATATTTCACTTCCATCAGGAGCAAGTTTAGCTTCTGTTGCTTTAGCTCTTGACCTTGGAACCCATCTATTAGCTGACTTCTCTAATGGTTTCACATCTTCAGCTGGCTTCTCCTCATGATGGTCCCTTTCTCTTCCACCTCTCTTTGATTGGTTACCCTTTCTGGTAGACTTGTCTCTTGGACCACCACTTCCTCCTCTTCTCTTCGATCCACTTCTTGAATTAGTTCTTCCGTCATTGAGTTGGCCTCTTCCAGGGCCGTTAAATCTACCCGACATTGAGCTACCAAATTTATTCATGCCTCTTGAAGATTGCGATCCAGCACCTCTTTTGTTAACAGTGGATACAATTCCTAAACTTTCCAATTTAGTTTTCCATTCAGTGTCCACAGGGAATTGCAAGACATCGCGGAACTGAATTAAAAATTGTGGGTCATATCTGTATTTTTTAGTTTCTGACTTCCATTTTTGATCAACACCTACAAATGGGCTTGGGTACGTAACGGCAAATGGATCATCAATAAGAGTACTGGTGTTTAACTTTTCGAAAAATTGTGATATGGTTTGTCCTTCATCCTTTGGTTCATCTTCTTCTGCCTTCGATTCAGTGTCATCAGCTTCTTTGAGATCTCCACTAGTAGCCTCATCATTTTCCTTTGGTTCAGTTGGTTGAGAAGTAGCAGCTTCTGGTTCCTTTGTTTCTTTGCTTATTGACTCTTCTTCCTTTGGCTCAACTTCTTTTTCTGAAACTTCGGTAGTTGGAGCTTCAACCTTTGGTGCTTCGGTAGTCTCAGTCTTTGGTTCTTCAGCTTTTGGTGCTTCGGTGGCCTCAGTCTTTGGTTCTTCAGCTTTTGGTGCTTCAGTAGGCTCAGTCTTTGATTCTTCAACCTTTGGTGCTTCGGTGGCTTCGGTCTTTGGTTCTTCAGCTTTTGGTGCTTCAGTGACTTCGGTCTTTGGTGCTTCAGTCTTTGCTTCATCCTTCTTGTGGGCAGCAGAAGCCTTGGCAGCTCTTTCTAAGATCTTTCTCTTGAATTCTTCTGCTACTGATAATTTATTAGCGTTGGAAGCTGGTTGAGGAGAGATAGCAGCAGGTGAAGCAGCAGGTGACGAGGAAGCCGATGCCGAGCTTGGCTCCTTAGTGACCTTTTCTTCAGATGCAGCAGCACTAGCATAAGATGGCACCAGAGGAACTGGAGATGCGTGTGATGTCACAGGGGATACCACAGTCTGAGAAGGCGAAGAAACAGGAGTGGAGCTTGAAGATAATTTTTTCTTCTCTTCTAAATCGATCTGCTTGCCCTCTTTGGTGGTGATCTTGACCTTTCCACCTGGCAATGGCGAGTAAGGTGGTTGTTGGAAAGATTGCATTGGTGGCATTCCTGGCACCATTGGAGCAGCCGCATATCCATATGGCGAAGGATAGTAGCCGTATGCATACATGTTTGGTGGATAGCTGTTGTAGTTGTTGTACTGGTTGTTGTGGTTGATCTTCTGGTTGTAACCTTTTCTATTGTTATAGTGCTGTCTGTTGCCGCTGTTGTTCATGCTATTTCCATTGTTGGCATTGTAGTTCTGTCTGTTGTAGTGCTTGTACGGCTTGTTACCGCCGTTGCCCCCAGCGTACCCTCCGTATGCAGCATTGGGCGAGTAGTATCCCTCTTGTCCCGTAGAACCGGCTCCTGCCGCCCCTTGGCCTGCACTGGCCTGGCTATTCGCTGGGGTCGTCTGATGGGTGTCCGATCCGGTGCTACCTGCCGCCACATTGGCGCTATTCACCTTTGGCGACTCTTCTTTCGACTGATTGTGATCACTCATAGTGCTTGTCGCCTCTTATATCCTAAAATCTCCCAGGTGCTAGTTTTTTGTCCAAAAAAAACTCAAATCGCCCGATCGTGATATATTAGACGATGATATTCTCTGTGGTTCCTATTAACTTAATATAGCCCCAATCAATGAATACCTGCTTTGAAATATGAATTATTATTATTTAGATCAATTTATGTTGATCTAGTATATAAGAATAATCCTAACCTTAATAAAATACCTCTATAGTGAACTATTTCACTTAGTTTTTGAAGGGCGTAAAAAATTTTGCTGAGTGAAAAAAAAATTGGTGAGTGCGCGTTGATAGTTAAAGATGAATTTTACACGGAGACTGTGTATATTAAGATACTAACTATTTAAGGAATTGGCCGTATACAAGTAGACCCACCACAAGGAGGACAAAGCCGTAGACGATGAGCGAGTCCTTGAAGGACTCTGTCTGGAAGCAGTTTATTATGATGACCGGGGGTTCAGGTGGGCCGTTGGGCGATGCGGTGGCAGTCAGGGAAGAGCATATATCCTGGCTGAGACAGAACTGTTTGGTGCAGTTGCCACAGCGGTCAATGGGCTGCACGATGGACACTTCGTTACACTGGCACTTGCAGTACTGTTGGTAGGCGGCTGCGGCCGCGACGAGCCACAACACAGCGAGCTTGGGGAGGAGGATCATGGTGGCCAGTGGGCCATATATGCGGTGCGAAAGGGAAGATTTGGGTGTGGGCTTCTGGTGTACTGGTGCGAATATTGTGGGTGTATGGGTGTGTATCGGCTGTAGGAGTATCGTCGAAGTGTAGGTAAGGGAACGGCCTATAAGATATTTTGGGCGTAGATATTGGGTTGAGACAAGTATGGGGACGATGCTGGTGAGAGAAAAAGCTATGGATCCTAGGTAGAGAGCAACAAAGGGTCTAGGAGACTGTGTGGGGTGTTCATGGGACGGTGACCGTTTGCAAAGGACCTGTCTTGTCGGAGGACAACCTGCGATACTGTAGTGATATATTCGTGTTCAATTGTCCCCCATGTAGGTCTATAGGGCTGTCAGTGGCAGTTTTGGCGGCGACGTGGGTCGGGCCCACTGCTAGTGATCTGGCGGTCTGCACGGTCAACGAGACCACACATTAAATCCACCACAACTCAGAAACCTTCAATAACAATACTAGAAGCTACTAACAAGTAGACGAGTCGTAGAGAGCATCATAGGCGATGGAAAGGCCGATTAAAATGGCTGAAAAATGTCCCATATTAACGGTCGTGTGTGTACCACGCACCTTTCGCTCTGAAGGCAAAATGATTATCACCGGCAGCATAAGCTACAACACCCCATTCTCTATTACGCCATGACAGTAGCAGTTGGTAAGACGTACGTCCACGAGGGAGGTATCAAGCCATATTTCGAACAACAAATCCAAGATGCAGAAATCAAAATCAAAACCACCACGCAAAACTTGAGAAGATTGGAAGCACAGCGTAACAAGTTGAACAACAAAGTTAGGCAATTGAAAGATGAATTAAGATTATTACAAGAACCCGGCTCGTACGTCGGGGAAGTGGTTAAGGTGATGGGTTTAAAGAAAGTGTTGGTCAAGATCCATCCTGAAGGTAAGTACATTGTGAACATCTCCAAAGACATTGACATCAAGAAATTGACGCCATCCTTACGAGTATGCTTAAAGGCGGATTCGTATGATTTGCATAAGATCTTGCCCAACAAGGTTGATCCTTTGGTGTCGTTGATGATGGTGGAAAAGGTTCCCGACTCCACGTACGACATGGTTGGTGGTTTAGACAAACAGATCAAGGAAATCAAAGAGGTGATCGAATTACCCGTCAAACACCCAGAATTGTTCGAGAGTTTGGGTATTGCCCAGCCGAAGGGTGTTATATTGTATGGCCCACCAGGTACAGGTAAGACTTTATTGGCCAGATCGGTAGCGCATCACACAGAATGTAAGTTTATCAGAGTTTCAGGTTCCGAATTGGTGCAGAAGTATATTGGTGAAGGTTCACGTATGGTTCGTGAATTGTTTATAATGGCCAGAGAACACGCCCCATCTATTATCTTCATGGATGAAATCGATTCGATTGGGTCGTCGCGTGTCGAGGGGTCGTCTGGTGGTGACTCCGAAGTCCAAAGAACCATGTTGGAATTGTTGAATCAATTAGACGGGTTCGAAAACTCAAAGGACATCAAGATCATCATGGCCACAAACAGATTGGACATCTTGGATCCTGCTCTTTTAAGACCTGGTAGAATCGACAGAAAAATCGAGTTCCCAGCTCCTACAGTCACCGCTAGAACTGACATTTTGAAGATTCACTCCAGATCAATGAACTTAACTAGAGGTATAAATTTGAGAAAGATTGCTGAGAAGATGAACGGTTGTTCTGGTGCTGACGTTAAAGGTGTTTGTACCGAAGCTGGTATGTATGCATTGAGAGAAAGAAGAATTCACATAACCCAAGAGGATTTCGAGTTAGCGGTAGCTAAGGTCATGTCCAAGAATGATGAAGGCGCTGTTTCTTTAGCTAAGTTGTTTAAATAGACTTATCTAGCCATTAATATAAATGAAAAGGTTAAGAACATTTTGTGCATACGTAGTACTCGCTTTTTTTTGATAACACGAAAGCGAAAACCAATTTTTTTTTTATTTATTTAACATATTGCAACCAATTTTTCAAACTCCCAAATTATAAGCCTTAGTAATGAAAAAGCTCGGAGGAATGTATTTCTTATTGCTGCTTTTACAATTTCTATACTGTATTAATGTTGTAATTTGTTCCAATGAAAGTAATTCGTTAGTTGAGCGAATACAGTTTACGCATTCATTATTCTCCAACGAAGGACCTACCAATAACGTGTTAGATCAATATGATACAATGGTTCGGGAAATAGAGACCCAAGAGTCTGTTGAAAAAACACGTTTGAAAGATTATTTGCCACAGTTATATTTCAAAAAGGCTCTTATCGAGATCAATTTGAACAAAGAGAGTTTGGCGATTCAAGATCTTAAAAGATGCGTACAGTTGGACCCGGTAATGAAGCCCGCTAGGCTGAAATTGATAGATATATTATTGGAAAAGGGAGATTTCACCACTTTGGCGGACTTCATTTCTAAGGATGACTCCCACATAATTCAAAAGATCGATTCTGTCAAGAACGCATTCAAGAAGGCGGAAAACGCATACAATAAGAAGGATTATAAACAATGTACTGATGAGTTGGAAGAAAATGTAATGCCTATAACACCATCAAACCCGAATGCATACCAACTACACTTAAAATGCATTCTGGAAATTTATAGTAAGCTCGAGGCAACGGATAGCCAAACACTGCCTCTGAAACTGGTCATAAGCGATTTGAGTAAGTTGATTAATTTGCAGCCTATGAGCTACTTGGGCTGGTACGAACTGACAGCGAACTACTTATTATTCACAGAGGTCCAGTTTGAGAAATCATGGTTGTACATCAAGAATTGCTTGAAGATCGACAATGATTTTAAAGGATGTGGTCAAATTTCTAAGTTTTTCGTTAAGTTCCAAACCTTCTTGAACATTTTGGAAGAGTATTCTATCAACAACGGCCATTACTACTTAGGTAATGATGCTAATACGCAGAATGTGGATGAAGACCTCAATAGGAATATCGACTTCAAGTTTGTTAAGCAGTTCCTACTTCAAGATGATATTAAAGTTTCAAAAATTGAAAAGAAGAAACTTTCATCAGATATCAAAAGCAACTACGATTATTTGTTATACAAAGCGTCATCGTTCTTACAAAACGAACTCGGTAATACAAAGGCGTTTAAATCTCTAAAATTCATTGTCGATTTGGACAGAATAGTTTGTGAATCGTTTATTCAATCAAAGGAGTACCTGAAAGCTAAATCATTTTGTTCAAAGATTGATGACGCAGAGAATCCCTTTTTGCCAAAACATATACCCGAGGTTGACCAGCTTTTAGCAAAAAAGAAATACGATGAAGCAAAGGGCCTCTTGGACCAATTTAAAAATAGTGTCAAACAGTCTAAGTTGTTCAGAGAGAGGTATGAAGTCATCGAGAGGTATATTAATCAAGAGCGTCAGCAACAACAGCAAAAGCAATGGCAGCAACAGCAGCAGCAACAGAGGCAATGGCAACAAAGACAGCAACAACAGCGTCAAAGAGCTCCTTCTCCAAATAAGCCGACAACTGACTATTACAAAATACTTGATATTTCTAGAGATGCCGATGATAAGACTATTAAGAAAGCCTACAGAACCCAAACATTGAAATATCACCCAGACAAATATAAGGGCAATGATTTGACCCCGGAACAAATTGAGAACAAAATGCAAGACATTAATCAAGCCTACGAGGTTTTGTCTGATAGAGAATTGCGTGAGCGCTATGACAGAGGTGATGATCCAAACGACCCATCAGGTGGCCAAAGACAGCAGCAACCATTTGGTGGTGGAGGCCAGCAATTTCAGTTTAACTTTGGCCAGGGCGATTTTATGAGACAATTCATGAAACAGAATTCTGGTTCTGGTGGTTTTGGCGGCGGTGGTTTTAATTTTGGTGGTTTTGGCGGGCACGGTCAGCGTACTTATGTAAAAAAGAATAGAAAGAGGAATAAATAGAATAATACACCTATATAGATTTTGTGAATAAACTGGTTGAATTGGTTGAATTGGTTGAATTGTCACCAACGTTGTATATTAATAATAATGCAAGTATATAGACTTTGATAATGAAATATTTGAACTGATTGAATTGTCGTTAAAATAGTGAAGTAATTCTTATCAGCTTCTTCGTAATTGAGGCTTGAGTCACGGAGCCGCATATGGCTCTCGAGAAACCAGCATAAATAATGTCCGCATGCCATTTTTTTATCTATATTCTTTAACAAATAACCAATATGAAGTTCTCATTAGCTACATCGTTGGCATTGGTATCAGCTATTAATGCTTTGCCATTGACCAACCTTTTCCCTCAATCAATTTTCAATTTGCCAATTTTCAATTCTGTTGACGATGAGCATACCAAACTTACCGAATTAGAAGACTTGAATGCAATCTTGTCAAGTATCAATGACGAGACCTTAGCTGAGGATAAGTACAATAAGTTGCCTCTTATTGACACCGAAAAATTGCAAGAATTAATCCATGAGAATGGGTTAAGAGAAAGGGCAGAAAAATTGTACAATATTTCTCTCAATTCAGTCTCAGAGTACGGTAACCCAACAAGAGTAATTGGTTCTCCAGGACACTGGGGTACTATTCATTACATTTTGAACGAATTGAGAAAGTTGAAGGGTTATTACAAGGTGAGCACTCAAAAGTTTGATGCCATTGATGGTAAAGTCAACTCTTTCTCATTATTAATTGATGGGGTTGAACCTAAGTATTTGGAGCCATTGAGTTTGACTCCACCAACCTCAGACAAGAAGCCTGTCCATGGAAACTTAGTCTTAGTCGAGGACTTTGGTTGTTCATTGGATAACTTCCCAAAGTTCACTAAAGATAACATTGCTTTAATTAAGAGAGGAAACTGTGCATTTGGTGATAAGTCTATTAATGCTGGCTTATCTGGAGCTTTAGGTGCTATTATTTATGATTCTGATGGGCCATTGCATGGAACATTGGGTACTCCTACTGGAGATGAGGTCGCTACTGTTTCTATTTCCGAGAAAGATGCAAAAGTATACATTGATGCATTAACTGAAGATCCTACACATGTTTTTGAAACAACTTTGTATGTGGATTCATATGTGAAAAATATTTCAACTTTAAATGTCATTGCTGAAAGTACCCATGGTGACAGAGACAACGTCGTTTCATTAGGAGCCCATTCCGACTCAGTCTCAGCAGGTCCAGGAATTAACGACGATGGTTCAGGATCTATTTCGTTGTTAGAAGTTGCTAAATACGTATCCAACTTCAAGCTTAATAACGGTGTAACATTTGCATGGTGGGCCGCAGAAGAAGAAGGTTTATTAGGATCGTATCATTACGCTAACACTTTGACCTCTGAAGAAAACTCTAAGATTAGATTATTCATGGACTACGATATGATGGCATCTCCAAACTACGAATACCAAGTGTATGATGCAAACAACGAAGACCATCCAAATGGTTCTGGTGACTTAAAGGACTTATACATTGACTGGTACACTGCTCATGGCTTAAACCACACTCTAGTCCCATTCGATGGTAGATCTGACTACGTTGGATTTATTGATAATGGTATTCCAGCTGGTGGTATTGCAACTGGAGCTGAGGGCGTTAAAACGCCTGAAGGCAAAGAGAAATTTGGCGGTGATGTTGGTAAATGGTTTGACCCTTGCTACCACCAGTTATGTGACGATTTAAGTAACCCAGACTATGAAGCATGGGTTATCAATACCAAGTTAATCGCACACTCTGTGGCAGTTTATGCCAAATCTTTCGAAGGGTTCCCAGAAAGGGAAGCTACGGTTACTACCAAGTCCAACGACTTTAAATTCCGTGGTTCCAAACTCATTATTTAGATACCGTTTAGATATTTTAATACAAATACCAATAATCATATTATCCCCCAACTTGGGGTGGTGCAACATTGGGGGATATGGCTTTTCGTGGGGGTGATTGTGGGGGACTAGTAGATAATAGCATATTTACTCCGATATCTATGTCACGTGAGTGGCATATTAAGGATCGTTGGCCGGTCCGATCCCCCACCCTTAACTATTTTATCTGCTACTATATAAGACATAGTTTTCACCACTAAATGTTCACTAATATTTTTAGAGTACCACGTCGTTCAATTGTAAAAATGACTACTGCAAATATCAAACCAAAAGTTTTAAGACTCGGTAAAATCGATTTCGCTCATCAAAAATGGAAAGAGTTATCTGAGGTCGTTGAAGTGGTTGAATGCACATCCTCAAACAGGGAGGAATTTTTCGAAGATTTGAAGACCAAATATCAGGACATAACACACATCACTAGATCATTCGCAAGTATTGAACAAACAGGCAGATTTGATGAGGAGTTAGTAAGCCACTTGCCAAAAAGTATCAGAACTGTCAGTCACTGTGGTGCAGGTTACGATCAAATAGACGTTGAACCTTTGTCTAAGAGGGGCATTCAATTGTCTAATGTCACCACCCCTGTGGAGGCTCCTACTGCTGACACTGCCGTACATCTCATCTTGTCCACTATCAGAAATTACCAAATGGGCCATGAGGCCATTCTCCAGGGTAAATGGCCACAAGGCAAGTGTGGAAACGTAGCATTGGGACACGAGCCACTGAGTCAAACTATCGGTATCTTTGGTATGGGTGGTATTGGCAGAGCTATCAGGGATAGATTAAAGCCATTCGGATTCAAAAAGATCATCTACCACAACCGTAGTCAGTTATCCCCAAAGTTGGAGGACGGTGCTACCTACGTTTCATTTGACGAGTTGTTGAGTGAGAGTGACATCATCTGTATTAGTATCCCGCTTAACAACAACACCAAACATTCTATCAACAACGAAACCATCAGCAAGATGAAGGATGGGGTTACCATCGTCAACACTGCCAGAGGTGCTATCATCAACGAAGCCCAGTTGCTCGACAACTTGAAGTCCGGAAAGGTGGGTTCGTTTGGGTCCGATGTGTTCGAGTTCGAACCAGAAATTTCAAGGGAGTTGGTAGAGTTGCCTAATGTGGTCAGTCTCCCACATATGGGAACCCACACTTACGAATCCATTCAAAATATGGAAGAGTTCGTTATCGACAATGTCTACGAGCATTTGTACACCGGCAAGGTCAAGACCCTTGTACCAGAACAATACAGCTTGCAATTCGACAACACCCCTTTGATCGTGAAGTCCTAACCTAGTAACATACATATGATTACATCCTATATACAATACATACATGAACTTTTGCTGCAGTTTTAAGCCAAATTTACTTCTTGCAATTCTCCGGTATCGGTTTTGGTGCTCATCCGATACCGAGATTTTTTTTTTGTAGCTGAATGTTCAATTCACTTCCAATTGTCTCCATGAACAAAGCTGGTGTTGGAACAACTATTGCACGTATGAAGATCTATATCCTCAGTCAATTGAACATAAAGACCGACAATTGTACCTAGAAAGTGATTCATGGCAGTTTTGTGGAATTTTTCAGTAGAATTTTTTCCCTCATTTTTCGAAATCACACGCTAGACCGAGCATGTAAGTGATAAATTTGATATTTCTGGATGAATTCTTCTAAAAAATCTGTGGATTTTTAGCTAGTCTTTGATATATATCCTAATACATATACTCTAGTATACTCTAGTGGTATTGGTTATTGATTCCGCTTATTAATATTTATTAAGAGGTTATTTTTTTTGTTTGAACGCTTAGAAGCTAGATAATTGGACTGGCATCAGCATTTTTTCAGTATAAGACAAAGGGCACCAGATGGAAGAAATTAAGAAAATCGAACGAAATTTGCCGGTCATACCAGGTCCAGACTCGATTGAAATAGAGTACGAAGCTTTGCCGGATGATGCCTCTTTAGCAGCACACTTGGGTGCTGGGGCTTTTGCTGGTATCATGGAGCATACGGTCATGTTCCCTATTGACTCATTGAAAACCAGAATGCAGATGGCAACCAATACACAGGAGTTGAGCAGGGGGGTTATAACGTCGATCTCTAAGATCGCTTCGTCTGAAGGTATATATTCGCTCTGGAGAGGAGTCTCGTCGGTGGTTTTGGGGGCCGGTCCGGCTCACGCTATCTATTTTTCAGTGTTCGAGGCCACCAAAACGATGTTGGTCAACAGATTGACCAACTCACCACATTCACATAAGATCGTCACCGATGAAACTCATCCGTTGATTGCTAGTGGAGCCGGTATAGCTGCTACCACAGCATCCGATGCATTGATGACGCCGTTCGATGTTTTGAAGCAAAGAATGCAGGCCTCAACCCAATTCAGACTGGCTGAAACAACATCAGTCAAGTTATTGCAAGTTGCCGCTAATATTTACAAGAAAGAGGGCTTCTCGGCATTCTATATATCATATCCTACCACCCTTTTCACCAACATACCATTTGCGGCATTGAACTTCGGTTTCTACGAATATTCGTCATCTTTGTTGAACCCGGATAACGTTTACAATCCTTACTTGCATTGTGTATCTGGTGGTATTGCTGGAGGTATTGCGGCTGCCATCACCAACCCATTGGACTGTATCAAGACTGCTTTGCAAACCAAGGGTATCACCAATAACGAAAATATGAAACACGTCACCGGCTTCACATCCGCTACCAAGGCTTTGTTCAAGGAAAGCGGAATGAATGCATTCACAAGGGGTTTGAAACCAAGAATCATTTTCAACGTTCCAAGTACCGCTATTTCGTGGACCGCATATGAGATGGCCAAAGAAATCTTGTTAAAAAACTAATTCTGTATATTACCTACTTATCCAATTAACACCTGCCGATGTTTAATATGGTTATGATGTTCTAGAGACATAATTGAATCGCCAATCCGTGATTTGTTTATGAATAAAACCTTATATATAAGTTATACATCCCCTTGTTTGGCTCGATCTTTATTATTATTACGTACTTGTATATATGTATACGTTAAATGAGACTGCAAATTTATTACCAGTATACCTCATCGCTAATTCTTTATGGTCCTCATCAATTCACTCAATTCCCTAGGCTGGCGAGACAATTTTTGAGCCACAAATGAAAATATCACACACGACCCAAGAAACCCTAGCAAATTGAAAAAGGCTTTTCTTGAGTAAGCCTTTTCCTCCTCCTCCGTCCTAAACGATGCAAATATACGTCTGATACTTGCAATAATCATGTCTAATGTTGTGATTTATAAGGAAATCGAGTTTGTCGGGTGCATTTTTCATCGCCCAAGATATGCGCGACTCGAACACGCGCACTAGTTTTAACATGTTAGCGGTAACCCAAAGGTTCTGAATCTCTTCGTCAGTATGGCTAGTACCAACCAAAAAAAAAGATAACCTTACTCACAACGATGATCGGTATCGGGTGCTTGATCCGAAGATCAAGTTCGCATATTGCACTCAATAGCCTTTTCTCATATTAAAAGACCAACCATCCGCAATGCCTCCCATGCAGAATAAATCCTGCTGCTTTCTGATGGCATTGCCCAGCGTTTTCACGCCCAGGACACTCTCAAGAGTATTATTTTTAGGGACAAAGTCCCCTAGGATGGGGAGAACCACCGAATTTCCCACCCGCTAATTTAGTGAGCGCCCGCGAGGGCCTCTGTTTGTAGGCGGGTAAACGCGAAACGTTCCGAGAAAGGTTGGACCAATGTGCCATAGACACAGATCTAACGGTTCTTAGCAAACATGTGCGTATATAATATAACAAGGTTTGATACTTAATTATTACCTATTTAAGTCGGATAATACTCTAAAATATGAGATATATTAGCAATTACTCAGTTATGGAAAGGTTGAGGGTTCAGTAGTTAGTAACGTACTGCAATAAGGTCCATTATTACGGTCTCTGGTTTAGTCGCAAGACATTTGTAAGCAGTTCACGATTTCTTTCATCATTAGCAGAAACAGAGCCTGTAGTATATGTTCATGCATAATAGTGCCTAAGAACCTATTGTGCCAAAACAATCAGCTGATCCTTGAAACGTTCCGTAAACCGTTTCATTGAAGAACCTTTACATGCGCATCTGATAATCGAAGGCAGAATTCCATGTCTTAGCTTTGTCATGCGGGGATTCCAACTCAGGTACGCTGTTAAAGGCTGTATGTATCTACACT
Organism: Debaryomyces nepalensis; assembly: GCA_030583445.1. Classification (NCBI taxonomy): domain Eukaryota; kingdom Fungi; phylum Ascomycota; class Pichiomycetes; order Serinales; family Debaryomycetaceae; genus Debaryomyces; species Debaryomyces nepalensis. Next base: position 97,051 of record JAJMIM010000005.1, on the reverse strand, counting down.
GTATATACTAAGGCATATTAATGTTCATATGTAGAGGAGAGCTATGAAAGTTAATGCCTTGGTTTTCGCATACTAGATATTTATTGAGATGTTCACCGCATACTAAATTCGTGGATTAATGCTGCAATATTGAATTTCTGGTACGAGTTTCAATCAATGCTTATGAACCTACAAGAACTGCACTATCGTAATCAATATTAACCTAGGAAGTTATCACAGGACGTAAATTTTGCAATTGTTCTCTTGGTATTTACATGTGAAAAGAGGGTCTTCACCATCGCGAATTCGCTTAAGTACAAGAGAATTTCAACTTCACTTGTCGGCTTCAGACTACAGCCATTTAATTAGAAGTATGTTTCAAGATCTAACTCCACCGGCCAAGAAAGCTAAACATGGTGTAATAGGTCACTATTTCTTCATTATCTCATCTGCCATCTTAGGAATGGCATTTGTTCAATTTATGATGTTCCTGGCTATAATTTACTACTGGTACCATAGAATTATTGGTAAGGAAAAGGGAAATGTGCTTTCCGACGAACAGAATCCTCCTTACCCAGATATCAAGAAATTGAAACGCACGTCGGACTTGAGATACTATGCTTTGGCCATGAACTTGGATTTGGAAGAGTACAGAATTACAACCGAAGATGGGTATATTTTGACTTTACACCGTTTAATTGACCCTAACGACTCAGAAATTGAAAGGCAGAACCGTAGACCTGTCTTATTGCAACACGGGTTGTTATCGTGTTCTGGAGCCTATATATCGTCCGGGTTTCATTCGTTAGCATACCATGTATTACAATCTGGATATGACGTTTGGTTGGGTAATAACAGGTCTTGGTTCGAAGCCAAGCACGCATTCTTGGAAGGTGACTTAAATTACAATGAAGAATACTGGGATTGGGATATTAGAGAATTGGCATATTACGACTTGCCTTGTATCATAGACAATATTTTGGCACACAAGCCTAATCACGAAAAGGTGTCTATAGTTGGCCATTCACAAGGATGTACCCAGACATTCTTGATGTTAAAAAACCCTGATTTGGCTAAATATCACAAGAAAGTTGAAATTTTTTTCCAATTAGCACCAGCTATTTTCCCTGGTACATTGTTTTATACCAGAACATTTATTAGATTTATGCATAATAGAAGCGAATTGGGGTTTAAGATGTTTTTCGGTTGTTGTTCTTTCTTAAGAATTTTGAATTTTGCTCGTAATTACTTACACTCCACGAGAATATTTGGGTCCATTTCGTATGTTATGTTTAAGTTTTTGTTCGGGTGGACTGGTAGTTTGTGGTACAATAACAATAGGGTACATCACTTCCACTTTATCTTCAATGTTTCCCGAGTTTCTTCTAAATTAATGTCGTTTTGGTTAAGTAACTGGGTTGAGGAGGGGTTCTCAAATCAGTTGCAATCTAAGGAAGCATACAAGACTGGTGAAAATTTTAGTTTCACACCCGTCAATTCAACTGCGGAAGTTAGAGGAAAAGAAGCAGAAGAAAACGATAAGAAAACATACTTCCCTTATAAAGAACAATGGTTTGGTTTAGATGAAAATAGTACGGTTGTACCAATGGTAGTTTTCCCAGGTCTTGAGGATTTCTTGGTTGACGGTAAGAGATTAGTCACTCATATGAGACACTATGAGCGCGAAGTATACCAAGAAGGTCACAATTTAGATATTCATGAAATACCGGATTATGATCATTTGGATGTCGTATGGGCTGATAATGTTAATGAACTCATAGGTGTTAAAATTACCGATAAATTGAAACAACTTGAAGGTTCAAAGACACAAGATGAATTAATTACTAATGACGAAAAAACTCAATTAGTAGCTCCACAAGCTCCGAAGGAGAATACACCAATTGTTACCGATACCGATCAAACGGACTTTGAAACTGAGACTACTGAAGTTAAAGCATAAAGTAAATAAACAATGTATATTAATTGCTAATCTTATTATGTATTTTTTGGTGTGTTGCATTAATTCTTTGCATAATTAGCGGCATGAGTTTCTGCAATATCAAGGGCATCTAACACGTACTTCCAGAATAATTGAACATTCACATCAGTACCTACGTATACTCCATTTTCTTCCTCTTTCTGCTCATCAAAATCATTATTAGTTATTTGAGTTTCACCTTCGCGTTCTCCTTGTTGAACAATCGTCAATTTTCTTTTGAGATACTTGAACTCAATATCATCAGAAACATTGTCCTGTTTATTTATCAAAGCTAGTATCAAGAAAACTGCCAATGGATCGTGTACTGGGGGACCAGCAGTGATGTTATGGTTAATAACATAAGATTCCGCATAGAACATGACAATATCATAAAACAATTTTCTAATCGTTGAGTTCCTTTCGGGATCTGCTTCGTCATACATTCTCTTTCTCACTTCCTTTGTAGCAATGGCCTTGTGGGTGATATTTAATCCCACCATGACGGTTTTTGCACTCAAATATTCATCATTTAACACATGCGCAGCAGCAAGAGGATCACAGTGAACATTAAACTCTGCATATTTCGTTGCGTTCCCTTTGTTCAACGCACCACCCATAATAGATACAAATCTTATCTTCGACTTTACTTCAGGGAACGTCTTGATCAAGAGTGCCATGTTGGTTAATGTCCCGGTACATATCACACAAATCTCACCAGCATACTTAAATATAGCTTCTCTCATCGCATCCAAGTACGTTTGGTCTTTCGATTCTTTAATTCTAGGATTCAAAGGCAACTTGGCCCCACCGATGCCTGTTGGCCCGTGTATGTCTGGTGCATATTTGGCTGGTTTCACCAAAGGTTTTGTTTCGCCCGAGTAAACCTTTATTTGGTCTTGCTCGAATCCTAGTACATCTAATAAAGCTAAAGTATTGTGCGTTGTACTCGAATTTGGTGCATTTCCATAAACGGTAGATATTCCGACCAAGTTAAATTCTGGGTGAAACGCAGATAATAATATGGCAAACGCATCATCGTTCCCAGTATCGCAGTCTAACCAAATAGGAACAGATTTACTGATAGTCATGTTGATATTAATGCTATAAGTGAAGAAGAAGATAAAGAAATAAATGATATATAAAAGCTTAACAATTATGGCCCATGTTGCCGCACAAAACGGGGTCCACCAAAAACGTGCAATGTAACGTTACATCGGTTCGTCAGGCATTTCATAAATCAGACCCTTCTTCCTCGATAGGAACAACAAAAGCACCGGCTAAAAATATAGCTGGCTCGTTAATATTGTGATGTTGGTAACTTAATACACCTACCCCACCGGCATCTAACATGAATTGGGGATTAGTGTTGATTTCTTTGCCTACCCATCTAGCTGCAAAGCATCTCAAGATATGGCCGTGGCCAACAACGACAACGTCGCAGGCAACGTTGTCTTGCATAGCCTTCTCGTGGATAGCTCTAATATTCGTGATAACCTTGTCGACTCTTTCAGTCACTTGATCATAGGTCTCACCGTTTTCACACCCGTCCCTCCAGATGTTCCAAGTTTCCCCCTCGGGCAAATCCTTGTCCAAGCCTCTTTGTTTCCTCAAATCGATGATCTGGGACGTCAATAATCCTTCGTAGTCACCGTACTCCCATTCCCTCAATTTATCCTCTTGGGTGGTGAGTAATTTTGCTTTAGCCATGTCGTCCAATCCTTCGAGCAATAATTCTACTGTCTGAGTGGCACGTAATCTAGGCGAAGTAAAGACATTCTTCAAGTTCTCTGGCTTGATCAATTGGAATGGGCTAGGACCGATCAAGTGCTTACCTGTGTTCCGCATTTGCTTGACACCGAAGTCCGTCAATGACAAGTCTGTGATGGACGTATATTGGCCGGACTTTGACCATTCTGTTTGACCGTGGCGAACAAAAATAACTCTAGGTGTTGGTGCTTTGGATGGACTCATTGTATATACTAGTCTGTGTACCAATTGTTCAATGCTAACAAAAAAGTAATGAAAAGGCTGAAAGAAGGTGGTGATGTTTTGTGGGAACATTACACGTGCAGGTTATCTTCAAATTTTTCATTTTATCATTTTAATACTACCTTGTTATTCAGAGACGGATACAACAATATAGGAAACGATGCCTAGTAAAGCACATACAGAAATTACCGAAAAGATTTTGTCTTTATTGAAAACCTTACCAAAAGATAGAATAAAGCATTATGCATCATTTAAGGACATACAAATAGAGCGTTTTTCCAGTGAACTGGTGAAGGACATTTCAGAAAAAGACTTAAAGTTGCAATATATCTCTTTGAGAGACTTGGTAAATGATAAGTACAAGAACTACTATAAGTTAGATGATAAATTATTGAAACCAAAGGGTAATCCAGAATACTACAATAGAATTCTCAGTGAAATCAAAGGGGAGAAGAAGGAGAACTTTTTCAGTGCCATGAGAACCGTCATCTTTGGAAAATAGATACGTTTGGAGAGTACGAGGAGGTTTTTGTAAATAGTTAGCTGCGATGAAGCGGTTTGGTGAAATATATTTGGTGTAGATAGCTACACTTCCATGACATATTTTTTGCATACATTTTGAAATACATCGAATAGTTTATATGATACGATGGTTTTATTGTATCAATGGAATATGTTTTTATATTCCTTATGCCTCTGTAGTAAACAATAATTGTTGAGCATCGTTCAAAGGACTTTTACGATGCTTAATGTAGTGAATATGATGTAATATTCTAAAAGAAAAGAACCCAAGAACTGTGATAGAGAAGCCCTAAAAATCTGGAATACAGGTTCTGAATAAAGAAGATTAAGGTCTAATGTTTGATCGCTACAATATATTGTTTTCTAAATAAGCTGTATAATAAGGCAATTTCGACCAGTTATTAACAGCATGCGATTTTTTTTTTGATCTGAGTATCAGATTTCCGATTCGTATTCATATACAATCTCTTATCAAACAGCACCACCAAGTATGGCATTCGTGGATACCGTCAAGAGGTCTAGACCCATACAGCTCGCCATAGCGTGCTTTATTTTGATGGTTTGGTATTTCTTCCCTACTTCTCCAGATACTTACTCTCCAGAAGAATTGAATTCTCTATTACAGAATAAAGATGAAAATACGGTAATGATTAAGAAAAGTGAATTAACTACACATGGGTTAAAGACACCTTACATTGATCATAATACTTTTAAACCAAAGAATTGGTACTTGGCTGGAAACACCCTTATAAAAAATGATGCCTACATTAGGTTAACATCAGACAACCAACATCAAGTTGGAAGCATGTTCTCAAATTTGCCAATTCAAGCAGAATCATTTGAAATGGAATTGACTTTCCATTTACATAGCAAGTCTACCAATTTATTTGGTGATGGTTTTGGTATTTGGTTCATTGACCAAAAATCGGATATCGGTGATGTATTCGGAGCAAAGAATTATTTTCAAGGATTAGGTATTTTCGTAGATACCTACAAAAATGGTAGAAGGGGACATTTCCCTTATGTTAATTTGATGTTGGGTGACGGGAAGACAGCCTACAACAAAGATAATGATGGGTATAATACAAGATTGGCTGGTTGTACGGCAAGCGGTCTTATGAACCCTTCAAGTGAAGTGACAAAGGCACGTATTGTCTACATTAAGGATGGTTATTTCTCATTAGATTTTAACTACAATAACAAACATGAGGAATGGAAGAATTGTGTAACCTTGACTGATATTAAGTTACCGCAAATCAAATATTTAGGGTTTACTGCAGAGACTGGTGATTTATCCGAAAACGTTGATGTAATTGAAAATAAGATGTATGCCTTATATAAGCCTGATGGTTCATTTATCGAGTCTATTGATGAATTAAAAACGTTAATGCAAGAGCAAACTGCAAGCGAAAACGAATACAATGAAGTGGTCGAAGAAGTCCAAGGCGGTAAACATAGAAGGATAAAGAAAACAAAGAAAGGAACTCGGAAGTCATTAAATAGATTACGGAACTCTGAAAAGAAGATTAAAGAACGTGAACGTAAGTTACGTTTAGAAAAATATGGGGACGAAAATGCTACGTTTTTCAGGAGACTATTGAAAAACATCCTCTATGGCTTGAAATTAATATTTATATCATTGATAATAATCTGTTTAATTTGGGGTGCTAACCTAGCCTACCGAGCTCAAAAACAGAAGAAAAAGCAAAGGGTTACTGGCTTGCTAGATTAAAATATTATTATTTATTATTATTATATATACATTGAACAAACCTTTCGTAATAATACATAAATTTATTCAGAAGTTAAAGATGAGCATCTCTCAGTATATTTTGGAGGGTTTGTAGTTATTATTTTGTAGGATTTCCCTGTAATGTAAGGCTATATGTGTCTCTGGAAATTCCGAATAAGTTGTAAGCGCCAGTTGTGGTGATATAAGATATTCCTTCTTCGGATTTTGGATCGTATTCAAATTTGTTAAGTATGGATGAAGAAGAAACTTTACGAAACGACTGAGTTTCAAGGGTCCTGATAGCAGCTTTATCAAACGAGTAGGCGTCAGCAAGAATAGTTATCAGACTATCTGGGTTACTAGGGTTCTTAGATGCATATTCTTGCAAAAGGGTGCGCACTCTCTTGTAGCACCATTCAAGTAACAAAACGTCAAAATCAACTTTGGCAAATGCCTTTCTGACATGCAACCCTGTAATTCTAACAACGAATTCCTTTTCTGTTGATTCACTCAAACTTGGTCTCAAAGTGATGACAGCAATTGGAGATTCACGGTATAAAACAATACGTGTGTTAGCTCCACCTTCTAAGAACACTTTTTCCTTGTGGGTCAACTTACGTTTTGCTTTCAATAATTGCGATGCAGACAAAGTAGCAAATTGTCTCAAATTAAAGCCGAAAAGTTCTTCGGTATATTTCGCCTTGGGCAATTCAACAGAAATGTGCTTGTATACGTCGCTCACAAAGTGCGCTATCACAGCAGTCAATCCAAAAATACACACAAAGAAGGGCAATATAGCAAAAGCTTGGTATTGGAAATCACGGCTCTTGATGAAGAAGCTGATAAATTCCCCAACGGTGTCTGATACGGTGATAAAATCGTTCAATCTATAGAACAAGAAAATACCTGATGAAACTACCAAAAATGTTGTACAAATTGGATGCGAGAAAACGTATCTATTGCACTTTCCTTGTAACTGACTGTAATAATCACCGTGCAATGTTAAGGTAGCTTGCGCTAATTCTGGAGTCAATTCTGTTTCAGCTAAAACAGGAGGAACTTTCTCATTCAACGGTTCATTCAAGTTAATGTCCTTTTGTATAGCCATCTTAACAAGATTAATATATGAAGATATAATATTTTCTAAGGCCTATCTGAAAAATCATGTTGGTTTTATATCCTTACATTTTTTATATTAGTAGTATTAATGCACGTGGGAACTTTCTTATTTGGGATTTTGTGGGTGCAAATTTTTATGTCATCGTATAGGCTTCAATAAATGCATATCACACTAAGGCTAATGACCTTATGCAACTAAGTCTTAATACTCTAGATGCATCTAATTAAATATGAAATGAAGTCTCGGAAAATTAGAGCAAGCCAAAATAGATAGATTTAGACGAATTTGTGATCATTCTTCGGCAAACACAATTAAGTCTAAAACATAGATGGGGGAATAACAGTACGCTATGCAAAAACACATATCCTAAACGGTTCAAATAACCTGTGTGCTACACGGGTCATTGTCTAAGAAGTTACCTGAGTCTATCAATGCAAGTGCATCTCAAGTTTACGAGACGTTGTGCGCAGTGAAAAATAAAAAAAATTAAAGCTAGCGCCGCCCGGTTTCGATCCGGGGACATCAGGGTTATGAGCCCTGCGCGCTTCCACTGCGCCACGGCGCTTTAATTGTATGATTTACTGTTTGATGGTTTACTAAGTGTGCGATCTCTTAGTATATTTCGCAACCATGTCTGAATGCCTGTGCTATGTTTCTTCAATAAAGAACTCTTTTACATTTGTCTATGCATGTCTTTTACTACGTTAAATGGACAAAAGTAAATAGTATACAAATGTTCTTCAATAGTCTAACTCATTAGGAATATTTTCTTGTATACAACTTAAATGCAAATGGTACGTATTATTCACTTAAAATCAGAAATTCTGTTAAATTCAGAATAAATTCTTAATGTAAAGTTTATAACTATATTTGTACTAATATATACTGTGATCCAATTATATTACCAATTACGATAGTTTATGATAGAAATTTTGATGTTTTAAAAGATATTGATTAGTTCTGTAGTATAAAGTTGCCTTGGGGTTCTTCTCACACCTTGCCAGAAAATTTGAAACGGTTTCAATGTTTGGAATCACCAAGATCAGTTGTTATCTATTGTTCTTGTACTCACATACCGTTCGTGATTAATTATATAAGATTATTTCACTCAACTTTGGCTGAACAGTTGGGATCTTTACTCGTGCGCACACCGCACTTAAATGAAGCGATATTAATATGATTTATGTCTTACAATTTTTATAGGCTACATTAGAAATACAATAAATATCAATGGCATCAACTGAAGATGATTCAATATACATTCCTATACCCCACTATCCGCCATTTAAATTGAGATCTTCCCTCATTGATAAGGATCCTGTGATTTGGGTGCATTTGTTGGAGGCATATATTCAGTTGTTCAAATACTTGTTGAATCCAGAAACTTATTCTGTAAAATTGTCAGTAAAGTCACAACAGCAATTACAGATATTCTTAAAAGTATTTCTCTCCGAAACAGCGGAGGAGACTTCTAAGATTTTTTCATTGGGTGCCATCAACCCTGATATCAAGTCGAATACTGCATTACTTCGTGCATGCGTTTTCCAACTTATTAAGAACTACAGCATTGTAAAATTGTCTTTGACAGGCGAAGCTGTTTGGAATTTTATCACTATATATGTGAAAGATAATAGCACCATTGTGCGGGGCTTAGTTGACGGTACATACAAATCGAAGTTCAATGATAATAAGAAGTCCGGTAATATTAGTTGTATTGGTCAGCTACATAAGCATTTAGAAAGTCTTATCAGTAATGGAATGATTAAAGAGAAAGAGTTGAATACTTTGTCTTATTTATTGGGACAGCATGCAAGTTCAGCTACTAAGTTGAAAACGTATACGATCACTGGAGGCAATTCTAAGAATAGTAGGAATATCAGTAAGAAACTGACAAACTCTCTAGGATTTGCAGAGGCGTTTGTGAATACAGAATGGATTGAAATGTTGGAACGACTTTACGTTAATGGTAAAAGTGTGCATGCCGAGCAAATCAAAGAAATAATGATTATATCTTTGATATCTATGTCTACTGCAAAATTGGCTAAACTAGCTATGGAGTTGGGTATTAATAACATTGATGCATTGATACTATACCCATTATTTAGCACAATAATTATTTCAGACGTTTACAAAGAATTGGTACCGGGGTTGGAAGAGAGGTTGATATTTTTAAGAAACATTTCTTTCGAGTCACATTCGCCAGAACAAGAAATACTACCTAAGGAAGAAAATATTGAACTATTGAGTGACTTGATTCCTCAGTTAACTCGAGGGCAAGCGATAACTATTTTAAAAGAAAATAACGATAATGTAGAGCAAGTGACAAATAAATTATTTGAGAATCCTGAATTGATTTCTAGTATCAAAGAATATCTGGCTAACAGAAAGCCCGAGAAAATTAAAGCAGACAACAAGAAGGCGGCAGTTGCCACTTCCGAGCCTACGAAGAGATCAGTTTACGATGGTGATAAAATTTCGAACCTAGATTTTTCCGAAGGAACTGTTATATACGGTAAGAAAGAAAAGACAAATAAGACAGAACCTGCAACAGAAGAAATAAAGAAACAAACATTGACGGCAGCGTTAAGATTGATGTATGAAAGTGACGAAGACGAGCCGGATGACACCTACGAGGACCAAGAGAAAACAACAGGTCTGGCTGCAGACGAGAATAACGCATCCTCAAGACGTAAAACTACTAAACACAGATTGGCAATTTTTGATGAAGAAGACGGAAAAGAGTCTGACCTTGAGACGACTTCCAAGCCAGATAGAAGCGTATCGAACAGTCCTATGCCCTCTGCCATGGATGCCATCGAGAAGTATCTATTTTCTATTTACAAGACGAAAGGGAGTGACAAGTTCGATAAGAAGGACAGAAAGTCCGCCGATAGAAAAGCAATCAAAAAGTTCACTAATTGGTCAGATGAACAAATAGAAGGATGGCTTAGAATGTTGACAAAATCACCCCGCAGATTCAAGATTCTTGAGGAGGATTATCTCTATGGTGGCAACCCTAATAGGCAGCCTGCCATGAGAACTGGAGACAGGCAAGAGAACAGAAGTAACACCGATGGGGGGAATAAACCCAAATCCAAAGAGCAAACTAAACGGTCTTTTGCTAGAAATGAAAAAAATAAAGCAAGCAAGGCAAACCACAATAGAAAGAGCGGTCATAGTAGGAAAACAGGCCGTGAATTGGCTGGTATGCAGTAATTTGTATTCTATGTTAGCTTCATAAATCTTGGTGGAACGCGAGGCACGACTGAGTGAGAAAATTCGATTTTGGTAGCAATATGATCTGGATATAGACTTGTTTCTTTATAGACATATAATATATTATAGCTATGATATCAGCCTTATTCATGTATAATCCCAAAGGGGATATTATTATGTCTAAATTGTATAATGATGGAGTGAAAAGGAATATATCCGATGTATTTAGAATCCAAGTAATGTCGTCGAACTCTCAGCATTATTCTAGCGGAGGTAACGGGGGAAGAGAAGCAAGATCCCCAGTGCTAACATTGGGATCTACTTCATTCATTCATATAAAATCGGGGGTGATATGGATTTGTGCAGTGACTAGGTCGAATCAGGATTGTTCGGCAATTTTGGAATTTTTGTATAAGCTCGATTCGTTATTGAAAACGATGTTGGATGAAACACCTGGCGAAAAGGTGCTAACAGAAGACTTAATCATAAATAATTTCTCTCTCGTCTATGAATTGTTGGATGAAGTTATCGAATTTGGGTATCCTACCAACCTAGAATTGAGCTATTTGCAAAATCTTTTGACATCGGTTTCGGCCAATGATAAGATCTTCAAGTTGCCAAACAATGGTTTAGCTGGAGCCAAAACTCTCAACACCGGATTAACTAGACGTAAGACCATAAAAGTCAATTCGCTGAATATTACATGGAGAAATTCTGACATTAAATATAGAAGAAATGAGATATTTTTGAATGTGGATGAGAAGATTCATGTCTTGATGAATGCAGATGCGAAAGTGCTAAGGACATATGTGGATGGAAAGATACAAATGAAGACGCATTTGTCAGGGATGCCTGAATGCAAATTCGGGTTGAATGACGACAACTTGGTGTTGAATTCAATGCATGCCGATCGTACCGCCATTCCTAACAGCGGGTCTGTAACATTGGAAGACTGCAAATTCCATCAATCGGTCGAATTAAACAAGTTTGATTCTGAAAGGGTTATTCAGTTTATACCACCAGACGGCGAGTTCCAATTGATGTCATACAACTGCGTGCTGAACATCAATATACCGTTCAAGGTATACCCCCAAGTCAATCAGCTTGGTAACCTGAGATTGCTGTACAAAATAAGAATTAAATCCTTATTTCCATCCAAACTTCCTGCAACAGGAGTGCAGGTCAAAATACCCACTCCAAAGGGTGTCCTCAAGTCTTACTCAACCAACTCGCTTGGCAAGTCCAAGTTCCACCCTGACGAAAATTGCATAATTTGGAAGTTCAACAAGTTTTTCGGGGAACAAGAGCACGAGTTGACGGCAGAGGTGGAAATGGCTCGCTCGAGAGATGAGGATATCAAGAATTTATTGAATTGGACGAGGCCACCAATAAAGTTAGAGTTTACGATTGACATGTTTTCGTGTTCAGGCTTGACAGTCAAGTATTTAAGAGTTCAGGAAAAAGCAAATTACAGGACTGTCAAATGGGTTAAGTATACTACTCAGTCAGGCTCTTATGACATTCGTTATTAGACCAAACACTTGATAATATTACCATTTCACCATATTCTATAGCTTCATCGCATTTCTGCAAGATGCACGTTTCGCAGAGAAAATTCAAAGGACAATTTTTTTAGAGTACAAAATTAGTATATTGAACTAACGGTTAGACAACTTAATATTAATAGAAAGTGTACCATGAGAGACATTGTAGTGTTGGGAGGTTCATCGCATCCCCAATTAACGCGATCAATTTGTCGCAATTTAACTATCGATCAAGCATTTGTTGATTCGAAAAAATTTTCCAATGGAGAGACCAGTATCGAAATCCAAGACTCAGTTAGAGAGAAAGATGTATTTATTATCCAGTCAGGTTGTGGACATGTGAATGATAATTTGCTCGAGTTGTTGATTATGATAGCTGCATGTAAAACTGCTAGTGCTAAAAGAGTGACAGCTGTATTACCTTTATTCCCGTACTCCAGACAGCCAGATGTGCCCCACGCTGCATCGCTTACAGGAGCACCATCTGTGAGCACCAAGAAGGACCAATATACGTTTGAAAGTGCTCCATCGACCCCTAGACCATTATCCAGGAATGAAACGGAAAGAGACGCACCTGTATCACCTACCCCAAGCGCTGGGAGCACGAATCAGGGTGAAAATCTCCTAAGCAAGGCCACCATGAACAACATCAAGCAGCCTGTACCTACAAGACTGAACACAAAGATTCCTTCCTACACCCCTACATCCATTGTGACCAATTCAGCTGCCACAAACTTGCCCCACGTCGACGCCTACGGAAAGACTGAAAGTGGATATAAGCAGTGGATTGCCCAAAACGGTACCTTAATTGCAAACTTATTGACCACTGCTGGGGCTGACCGTTGTATAACCATGGACTTGCACGATCCCCAGTTCCAGGGATTCTTCAACATTCCGGTCGACAACCTCTACTCCAAGCCGTTGTTGAAGCACTACATAACCGACTACATCCCTAACTACCAAGAATGTGTCATAGTGTCACCTGATAGTGGTGGTGCTAAAAGAGCCACATCAATAGCTGACGCACTTGGATGCCCGTTTGCGTTGATTCATAAAGAAAGGCGCGCAAAAGTTGCAAACACACCTCCATCTACTGCTGCTACCAACGTCGGGGGATCTCTGCACGGCACTGCATTGGTGGCCACTACTATGTTGGTTGGTGAGGTCAAAAACCGTGTATGTGTTTTGGTGGACGATTTGGTAGATTCGTCGTATACCGTGACGCGAGCCGCAAAGTTGTTGAAGGACCAGGGTGCAAAGTACGTTTACGCACTTGTTACCCACGGGATCTTCAGTGGCGATGCAATTAACAGGGTTAATAAGTCGGCCGTGGACAAGTTCATAGTGACAAACTCTGTTCCTCAATTGGACCATGTCTCTGTGCTAGGAGACAAGCTCGAGGTGTTGGACGTCTCTCGGATCTTGGCTGAGTCAATCAGACGTATCCACAACGGTGAGTCGGTGTCGATGCTTTTCGACCACGGATGGTAGACCATTACCATATGGCTTTTCGCCTACAAATATCACTTTATAAGTCTTCCTCTGTTGTATAGCCAATGCAGAATTGTTCATGTATGCACAAAGCAGCACCACAGCAGCATCACAACTAAACCCCTACACCACAACTGAACCATACACCAATCACATCCACACACCACATCACTCCAGATCGCACCAGGTCATCATTCACCACCATCAAGAGAATAGTGTCATCAAACGCTTCACCAGCATTTTCTTCGCGTTGGGCTTCCGCCACCATCTCCGGACACTGATTTGTCGTGTCGTCTGTTCTCGCCATGTCTGTCCTTACATTGACCATTCTAGTCGTCTCTTTTGGGGTCTAGAATATGCCTTCGCTTCGCTTGGGTACACCCCATCCCACACCTTGGCACTAACCCTGCAATATGATGTGTAGTTTCTGCTCATAACGTAATACACCTGCGTTTATACGTAAATGCCATCTGGCTGCCCTTTGTCCGCTTTCGATGCCTCACTACCCCGGAAAATGCCAAAAATAAATGCCCATCGACACAAAAATAAATGCCATAATTCCTCCACTCTATTACCTTCCCAAAACAAACGCCATATTCCCCGGTATTGTTCGCTCGCAATTACGCCTAAAACAGCTAGGTTTTGTTTGCGTATATTGTAGGTCATGTATGGGGTCAACGGCGATGCAAATGCCTAATTCTACATACAATATGGCCATATTCGACCAAAGTGTCAACTAGGACGGTCTTCATTAGGACACGAGTGATCTTCTCAAAAATGTCCGAACCTCCGCTGTCTGGGTTGTTGAGGGATCGGATATCGATCTCCTATCGGTCTACGCCTGGAGGTATGGTTCCAGATGGCGGTTGGCCTTGTTCGGATTACCTTTCGGGGACTTACGGAGTCTAATGGAAGGTGACCGAACCCCGAGAAGTCACACGGGGCACATATTTAACACGGTCGGAAAATGTGTGCCGTGTGCTAATACGACCCACACTTAACACCCCTCCTATTCCCCCGGAAGTCGCCCAAGCGCTAAAAACCCCAGCAGTTGCGAATATATAACGCCCCTAATATTCCCATATATTAAGATTTCATAGCAATTAGGCTCAATTATAGATATAATTGACAGACGACTGTTATAGATTATACATTATCTTATAACATACAAAAAATGACAGGGGATTTGAATATACAAAGTTTGTCGTTAGAGCAAACTAACTCCAACGCTTCATCGGTACAGAGTTTGAAGCGTGGATACATCGACAGTCCGTTCTCGGGAAAGAAGGACCAGTACGAGCAGGTGTTAGATGTGTTGGACAGCACGGGGTTCATTCCAGAGTCGTTGATCGAGCTGGAGGCTAGATGGTTCTACGAATGTTTGGGGATCGATGACGTATTCTTTGCACGCGAGTCGGCGCAGGGTATTGCCAACCATATCCACTCGTTGTACTCGTGTAAGGTGCAGGCGTTTGCTTCCGACAGCAGTGACCAGCCTTTGATCCACTACAAGAGGGAAGCGGAGGACCATGCGGTCTTTTTTGACACTTTTGCCGCCAACGACTACACCAGAAACCGGTTTGAGGAAAGGATCGACGACAAGTACATTGATCCTTCGAGCGATGTCGGCAGCTACAGAGGCGAGTACTTCAGTGCGCCATTGAACTACAAGCAAGATGCCATTTTGTCGGGGGTATTTGAAAAGAATGCCCACTTGACCGAGCAGTTTGTCAGATGTTACTTTATCTACAAGAACAACTACGCTCACGGCGAAGTGTCGGCTGACGAGACCGATATGAACAAGATCGGGGACAGCACGTTTTTGAAGATTGCTTCTGACAAGACCAAGGAGCTTTACTCCGAGATCATCAAGAATGTGGTGTCGAACACTGGCCCTGTGATCAAGTACTTCCCAATCGAAGAGCTGGAAGAATATAGAGTGGTTATTGGTTTCAGACAAAAGACTTCTGCTAGATATAACTCTGCCTTGAGTGACTTAGTCAATTACTACAAGTTGCAAACCTCCAGAAAGTATATTGAGCAATTTTCTAACGGTGTTACAATTGTTTCTATGTATATCACTTCCAAACACAACAAGACACCAGTGGACTTGTCTATTTACCAGGTCATTAAGGAAGCCTCTTTGTTATACTGTATTCCTCACAACTACTTCCATGACAGATTTATTTCTGGTGAATTGTCTTTGCAAGAGAGTATCTACGCGCAATGTGGGGTTATCTTTGTTACGCACTTTTTGAATAGATTGGGTCCGGAATATAACAAATTGACCTCTTTGTTAGACCCTGCCAAATCTACCAACCATGCTGAAGTTTTAAATTCTTTAAAGAAACGTTTAAGATCCGAAACTTTTACCCAAAACTACATTCAAGAAATCTTTGACACCAAGCGTGATATTGTGAGAAAGTTGTACCGTCAATTTGCCGATATCCACTACATCAGATCATCTATGGAGAAGACTTTGTCTTACCAAAGATTATCGCAGATCACTCCAGTGGGAACTGAGCAAGAATTCGAAGAGTTATTAATCCGTGAATGTTCGCAAAACGAACATCAATCTTTGGTATTGAAGGCTTTGTTCGTTTTCAACAACTCCATTTTGAAGACCAATTTCTACACATCAACCAAGGTTGCAATCTCATTCAGATTAGACCCAAGCTTCTTGCCTGCTACCGAATACCCAGAAAAGCCATTCGGTATGTTCTTTATTGTTGGTAGTGATTTCAGAGGTTTCCATATCAGATTTAGAGATGTGGCTAGAGGAGGTATAAGAATTGTGAAATCAAGATCAGTAGATGCTTATAATACCAATGCTAGAAACTTGTTCGATGAGAACTATAACTTGGCAAATACTCAACAAAGGAAGAATAAGGATATCCCAGAAGGTGGTTCCAAGGGTGTTATTCTTTTAGACCCAGGTTTTGCTCAAGAGAGACCTAAGGCTTGCTTTGAAAAGTATATAGATTCTTTGATTGACTTATTGTTGAAACAACACATCCCTGGTGTTAAAGATTCTTATGTGGATTTATACAACAAACAAGAAATTTTATTCTTGGGACCTGATGAAGGAACTGCACATTATGTCGATTGGGCTACATTGCACGCCAAAACAAGAGGGGCTCCATGGTGGAAGTCGTTCTTGACTGGTAAAAACCCTAAACTTGGTGGTATTCCTCATGATGAATATGGTATGACCAGTTTGTCCGTCAGAGCCTACGTTAACAAGATTTACGAGAAATTGGAAATCGACGATGCTAAGATTAAGAAGTTCCAAACTGGTGGTCCAGATGGTGATCTCGGTAGTAACGAAATCTTATTATCCAGAAACGAAAACTACGTTGGTATTGTTGATGGTTCTGGGGTTATTGCTGATCCAAACGGACTCGACAAGCAAGAATTGCTTAGATTGGCAAAAGAAAGAAAAATGATTAACAACTTCGATAAATCTAAATTATCGCCAGCGGGTTATGTTGTCTTAGTTGATGAGGTTAATGTGAAATTACCAAATGGAATCACTGTTCCAAATGGAGTTGCATTCAGAAACACTTTCCACTTAAAGATTAAAGAGGCATTTGGTGCTGAAAATGTCGACTTATTCGTCCCATGTGGTGGTAGACCAGCTGCCATTGACACTAACAATGTCCACGAGTTAATAGATCAAAAGACTGGTAAAAGTGTTGTTCCTTACTTCGTTGAAGGTGCTAACTTGTTTGTTACCCAAGCGGCAAAGTTGTCTTTGGAAAAAGCTGGATGTATTATCTTCAAAGATGCCTCTACTAACAAGGGTGGTGTTACCTCTTCTTCCTTAGAAGTTTTAGCTTCATTATCATTTGATGATAAAGGATTCTTGTCTAACATGTGTATTGATGCAGAAAATGGAGCCATTCCAGAATTTTATCAAGACTATGTTAAGGAAGCTCAGAATATCATTGTTTCAAACGCCCAAAAAGAGTTTGAAGCATTATGGAAATTGAAGAATGAGACTGGCTCAACCTTCACTGAATTATCTGACAAGTTATCCGTTTCTATCAATAAGTTGAGTGACGAATTGGCTAGTTCCAAGGAATTATGGAATGATGATAAGGAATTCAGAAATGCTGTTTTACTTGATTCATTACCTCGCTTATTGTTAGAAAAAATCGGTATCGATAACATCTTGGCTAGGGTTCCAGAAGCGTACTTGAAGGCATTATTTGCAACTCACTTAGCATCTTCCTTCGTTTACTCTAGAGGTATCGAATCGAATCCAGCAAAATTCTTAGAATTCATTTCTTCCCTTAGAAAAGAATATGTTAGCAAGAACATACTCTAAGTTCAAAACCTGTTTATGTCCCCGATCTACTGTTGTAGATTTTATGTTTGTTTTAATTTCTAGAGTTTTACAAGTAATAATTAATAATAATATATAATCTTAATTCATAACTCATCTTTATTTATTTCTATGTTCATGTAGTATTTAACGCTTTATTGAATTATTGCTGGTTTGTTGGGTTTTCGTATATCAGAAAACATCCACGATGAAATTGAATCATGAATTCTTGCCAGATTTTTAAATTGTGAAATTATGATCACTCACATATTAATGGATATTCTAATAATAATACAGGAGATTATTACAAGTTTATCTATTTCGTCAGTTTCATTTCTGTCAGTAGTTTGTTCTTAGCTATTTCTCTCTGCTTTACTTCTTCATTAACTCTACCCGTTACATAATCACCAATTAATGCAAAGACAAAAGTTGAACCACCAATATAGTATCTTACCTTCACTGGTAAGCTATTCCACTTAGCAAATAACCCCATGTTAGTCACTGCTTGAGGAAGAGATTAAATAAAGGTTTCATCTATTCGCATTAAATACGAAATTATTTTTTTTTCATTCTATGGAGATACAAGGTACTCAAAATGGCTGTTCCAAATTCTGAAAGACTTAGTGTAGTAAAGACTGAATTACCACCCTGTTGTGTTAGAATTCATCCACTGGATAATTCAATTGTTATTTTGGGAACTTATAAGCTAGAGGAAGACAGAACTAGACATGGATCAATTGATATTTATGTCGATGAGCACAAAGATAATAACTTAGTGTTAGTAAATCAATATAAGATAGATGGTGCCGTATTAGACCTCAAGTTTCATAGCAAAGACGATTCTATATTGATTTCTGCTCATTCCACTGGGAATTTGATTTTTTGGAAAGTTGATGCTGCAAATAGGACTTTATCTGAGATGAAAAATTATCCTATATTTGATAAAGATACGCTAATAACTTCGGTATTTTGCTCTCCAATAGATGAAAACTTAATATTAGCTACAGCAACGTCGGGAGAGTCAGCATTAGTTAATATCACAGACTATTCTGTGCAATTTTTAGACACAAATCATGACCTAGAATGTTGGACTGGGTCGTTTGGTGAAATTGGCGAATTAGCACACGTTGTATTTACTGGTGGTGATGACGCTAAGCTAATAGCTCACGATTTGAGAACAAATGAACATATATGGTCTACAGGGAGTCGCCATCATGGAGCAGGCGTAGTCTCGATTCTTTCTCCAGGACCGAATTGGAATACCAATAACAGTAATCATCTATGGACAGGCTCCTATGATGATAATTTACGTATACTTGACCTACGCGTAATTGACAAGGGAAATCCACTGTTAATTCCAGGATATATTCCTAAAGTATTACAAGAAGAAAATTTAGGAGGTGGGGTATGGAGGTTAATTCCTAGTCCATTACCAAACGATGATAGAGTTATGTCATGCTGCATGTACGATGGAGCAAGAATAATAGAACCAACAAACGAGGGATTTGAAGTTACAAGGTACTTTAAAAAGGATCATGAGAGTATGTGCTATGGAGGAGATTGGGCTAGTAATGGTAAGTTTATAGTTACATCGTCTTTCTACGATAATGTAGTACAGGTATGGTCTCCTGACAGCATTGAGTAAATAAAATCTATACACAGTATATAAATGCTTACGAATATAAACTTAAGTCTAATGGTACAGACGAGCCTCTTCCACTTGGATATAATTTGGTATGGTTACCATTTTCACCGAATCTTCTTGGATGAGGAATTGACGATGCATTAGTGAATTTGAACCTCTTACCTGTATCTTCAATTACAATCTTTGAGGAAGAGCTACCAGAATTGCCGTTCCTATTCAGTGATGTATTTATAGTATAAGCCAGGGCAGAAATCTTTCTTAAAGATTGTCCAGCAGACTGTTGCAGATCTAACAGCATTGAAGGTTTATTAGCACCTGGGGGAGGCGGAGGTGGTGCAGCTTTTTTTGACTTTGGTGGAGGTGTTGAAGTAGGTAATGCTGGTGGAACTGTGCTTGGGAGTGAAGGAGTACTGGGTAACGAGGATGGCGGTAATGGTGGCGCTTTGGATACTGGTGGGGCAGGCAGATCTCTAGGTGTTGGTGGCGGTCTGCTTGGATTGGAAACAGGAGTTGAAGATATAGATGGAGGTGTTGGGGGAATCGGTATATTACTCTGCGATTTTGTTGGAGGCTGTCCTATTGGATTGGAGGACTTATTTACATCCTCTCCAATAACATTGTCCTCATCTCTCTTTGAATTTATATCAGCAAGGAAAGGTAGAGCTCCATGTGATGGTGTTGGTGCCGGAGCTTTGGAATTCGAATTAGTAGAATGTGGTATGTTTGGAATAGGTGGGGGCGTTGGTGGTACAGATGGTGACGATTTAGGAGCTTGTGATGTAGGTAAAGGTGGAGCAGGTGGAGCAGGTGCAGCAGGAGGAGCAGATGGTGGAGCAGATGGTGGAGCTTGTGCTTTTGGAATAGGTGGCGCTTTGGATGCCGATGGATGACGTATATGCTTAGGAGCAGATGCCTTATTTGACGTAGTGGATGGTGAAACTGAATCCACAACATAAGAGTCATCCCGCTTTGCATTGATTTCAGCTAAGAATGGCAAAGCACCCATGGAAGGTGGTGCTGATGACTGTGGGGCGGTTTTTGCAGATGATGAATCGGACATACTGGAGCTAGGTAATGGTGGAGGGGGTGGAGCACCAGCCGATGGTAAAGGAGGAGCTGATGGCGCACCGGTAGGTGGTAAAGGAGGAGCTGGTGGAGCACCCGAAGAAGGTAATGGTGGCTTTGGAGCAGAAGAAGCTGGAAGTGGAGGAGGAGGGGGTGCCGACGTCGTTGGAATGGGTGGTGGTGGTGGTGCTGGTGATGTAGGAAGTGAAGGAACAGCTGGGGACTTATCTTCCTCAAAAGAACTTATTGAATTCACCGAGCTAGATTTTAAATGCGACGATTTTTTTGGCCTGCTTGGTGGCATTTTAGGAGGCACTTTTAAGCCAGCATTGGTGTTCTGAGTTGGAGCATTAGGCACAGGTGGTGGAGGTGGTGCCGAGGGAATAGGTGGCGCTGATACAGTTGGCACAGAAGGAACTTTGTTTTCTTGTGTGTGTGGTCTCGAGGTAGGCATTGGTGGAGCGCTCGACCTCTCAGAATGCGGTTTTGGTCTTGTAGTTGGTACCTGAGGCGAGGACCCCGATGGCATAGGAATCTTGGGTGCCGATGGAGGCACTAATCCAGATCTATTATCATGCTTGTTCACAGATTTCAATTTAGGCATTCCTCCGGCAAAAATGTCACCTAGCTGGGGAACTCCGCTAGGAGGTGCAACAGGAGCAGAATGTGAACCGCCAGATGAAGCAGCAGGTACAGAACCAGAAGAACTAATAGACCCAGACGACTTAGCATCTAATACAGGCTTCGATTTATCTACCGTGACAGCCTTTTTCAACATCTTACCCTTCCTAATATCGCCAAGTAAAGCATCTCTGCCAGGTGGCATGATTGAAGGTGGAGCAGGGGGCAAATCTGAAGGCCCTCCAAGTGATGGAGGGGGAGGTGGAGGAGGTGGTGGTGGGCCAGCCATTTTATTCTAATATATTAAACCAATTGATGTTAGAATTTGATATATCTATGAAATCATGGTAAACTGGAAATGGATATAGGAGGAACATACTCAATCACGTGATACACATACATTCTTCTATTACGGTGGAATTGGAACTAAAGAACCATATACAAAGCTATTTAACACCCCAAGTGAGATTATCAAAGCCCAACAACCATGGACCTAAGGTGTGTCTGACAATAATCATAGTAATTCCAATAAAAAGTTGCAAAATCATGAGTAAGGCGCACAATTTGTCTTCTCTAAGAGGACCAAACCATACGAGACATAAGTTTATAATTGTCATATTGGAGAACCTGGTTACGTTATTCTTTTCATCTCTTTCTATGTGTATGAGTTTAAAGAATTTAAGCAAGCCGAAGAACAACTTCTGGGCCTTGGAGGGGGACCTTATCTCACCAAAACTAGGATACATGAGGCCGTCACTAACATTGAACCTAGGCATTCTGTGTCTCGGACATGGAACGACAGCAAATATTTGAGGGGCCGAGTAAATAAAATTAATGATCTGAGGCAACAAGAATATCAACAAGGTTTTGGAAAAGTGGCCAAGGATCCCCACGATTGCAAACACCATACCACTGAAATAGCAATAGGTATCGCCCACAAATACCCTTGCAGGGAACCAGTTGTATTGGAAAAGCGCTAACGACGTGCCAACAAAGGGGATGAGGAAGATTGCTGAAAATAGGTGAGAATCGTAGGCAGCAGCAGACACATTGGCAGAAAAAAGGTAGCAGAAGTCGTTAATGAGAAATATCACGGCTAAAACAATCGACTGCCCAACTTCAAGACCATTTATGCCCGCGAGGATATTGATCGAATTGGGAGAAAAAATGGAAATGGCCGACATGTAGACGTAGTAAAAGACACCAAGGTCAAGCAACTTAGGGGAGCCGGATGGTAACACGTAGTCATTGTCTAAGGTACGAAATGTTAAGCCTGTAGTGTAAGTGACAATACTGTTGCCCAAATGTATTATATCGTTCAATTTCTCGAGCAAATATTCTCCTGCTGGCAACCTATTTGTCACAAAACTTGGAACGACTATAGATGTAACACTGAAGTCAACATAGTATACGATTAGCAAAGGCATCGACGCAACGGCAGGAAGAAAAAACTTGTGGCGCCATCTGATGTCAAACAAGTCGTCAAATAGTCCTAAGAGAGTTGTACTCTGCAAGCACAACACCGCACTCAAATACTCGGCAAGCTTGTTATGAGGAAACAAACGGTTGTTGTCTATAGCCAGATATTGGCTCTGGTAGTTTTTGGATATACCAGCGTCATCAGACATTGACGTGAAGCTCACCAAGTACTTGAAGAAAACAAACGGAATCAACCAGAACATAAGGAACAAATATGTCACAGCACATACAACACCCATAGATTCTGCAATTTCTGTTACCGGAGGTGGTTTGGAAAGATCTTTCCCCTTAAGACCTATCTTAATAAAGCTGGACATGAGTTTGGGGATTAATGATGCGGTCACCAAATACCCAATGCCAGCGAATGCAAACAGAGTTCTCAATGGATTATTTGGAGTAACACATGAAATAGAAAGCACCAACAATGATAATTTAAATATTCGACTGAGTGTCATGTCTGGGAATCAAATCTTACTGCATTGACTATCTAACTGGCTCTAATGACTATTCGTACTAGAAAGATAAAAAGACACCTGAACATAAACCGTTTGGTTCAAATTCCATAATCCTGTATAATACGCATAAACTGTTATTAAAGATGCTAACTTTATGATAATAGTATTAGTTGATTATTAGTATCAAAGCAATATGAAGCCTTTTGTAACAGGGCACGAAGAATTGATTCATGATATTAAGTACGATTTTTATGGTAAGCACATAGCAACTTGTTCTTCAGATCAACACATTAAAGTGTTTGACTTGGATTCAACTACGTCAACATGGGTACTAAATGACCTGTGGAAAGCTCATGATTCGCTGATAGTAAAACTATCGTGGGCGCATCCGGAGTTCTCAAGCAGTAAAATACTTGCATCCTGCTCTTACGATAGAACGGTCAAGATTTGGCAGGAACAACCCGAAGAATTGCATGGGTCAGGACGCAGATGGTTGAAATTGGCTACATTGGCAATCGAATCTTACGGACCCATCTACGACGTGGTATTTGCACCCAGCCATCTTGGGTTAAAGTTGGGATGCGTTGGTCTGGATGGCATATTTCGAATTTACGAATCTTTGGACCCATCTGACTTGACGAACTGGGAGCTTACCACCGAAATACCGATATTAAGCGAACAGTTGCCGGCAAAGAGTTTGCAAAGTAGTTTTGGAATTGAATGGTGTCCATCAAAGTTCACTAACATAGAGAAGTTTATAATAGTGGCGTTGGACCAAGGATTTATATATGGGGCTTCAGGTAACCTGCAACACGAGGAGAATGCGTTAGGAGAATACGGCTCTGAAGTTGACCAGAGCTCCATAAATAGTCATGCTACGAATAAAGTGGTAAAGCTATGCGACCTTCCAGAACACAATGGGTTAATTAGGTCGGTAAGCTGGGCGCCATCCATGGGCCGAGACTATCACTTGATAGCGACAGGCTGTAAAGATGGTTATGTGAGAATCTTTAAAGCTACAGAATCGCCTAACGGAGAATTAAAAATCGATACGTTAGCAAAGCTTAATGACCATAAGCTGGAAGTATGGCGAGTTAACTGGAACTTGACAGGTACGATATTGAGCTCGGCTGGAGATGATGGCAAAATAAGATTATGGAAATGTAATTATTTGAATGAATGGAAATGCATGAGTGTCGTCAGCAGCAGTAATAGACCGGGGAATAGAGAAGAAGGTCCTTTAGGAAAAGAAGGTATTACAGCTTGAAATGCAAGTCTTAATTAACGTTTTATGATTAAATATTAATCTATGTAAAGTAAATATACAGTTGACTAAACTTTTCTCTTTTTCTTTTCAATCTTAGTCTTATTATTGTCTTCCAATTGATTCCATAATTCTTCTTCATCGCTCTCATTTTCTTCCATAGCAATTCTTCTCTTTCTTTTCTCGAGTTTGCTTTGCTTTTCCGTTTGTTCAGCTTCAACTTCTTCTTCTTCGTCTTCACTATCCAACATTAGGACATCTGAAATTTGTACCCCTAAGTACACTTTTGCAAGTATGTCTCTACTCTCTAAGTCATAGACCCTGAGATATCTGTCTAAACCACCAGTTGAAATTATTTCATTGTCGTAAATGTTAACTCCAAAGATTGCACCAGTATTTCCCCCAGCTGAGAATTTGCCTAGAAGCTTGCTAACTGGTTTAGTTATTTCTCCTGCTGATGCAGAATGAGTCTTAAAAGCCTTTGAATCTATTTTTGTTAAAGAGTACTTTGCAACTAAGTTATGCGTATCAGAAATGATAATCTCCTCCTCTCTCGAGTCAGCAAAGTGTAAGGTTACAATCGGCTTTTCACATACCTTATAGTCATGGATAGGTCTTTTGCCATGTGTTGTATCATAAATACGTACTTGGCCATATCTGGTCGCTGTTAAGAATTTAAAACCATCTTTGGGACCTTCTTTGAAGAAGAGTATTTTGCTGATCCATATTGGAGGTCTCAAATCAAGATGATCATTCTTTACATTTCTGGCTGTGAAAATAACCTCAGGCTTAAAAAAGTCTTCCTTATTTTCGGTTTCAAAAACCTTAGTGGTAATTTCTCCTTTGAACAACCTGACAACTCTTGCGTCGTTTTCTTTTCCACCACAAGCAAAGATCCCATCTGCATGAGGATTATGTATAAATGCACTTATTCTTTTATTTCCTGGTAGCTTTATCTCTATTGGCTTTAAATCAAAATTACCATTATTGAAGTTAATGATATATATACATCCTGATTCATATGCTACTAGAACAACATCGTATTCTTCATACTCAATCAAAGAGACAGGCTTATCATCATCAGAGGTTGGCAATTGATAAGTATGTATCAATTCATAGTCTTCATGGTTGATGTCGTATACAGCAACTTGTCCGCCTAGTCTTGAGGTGACCAAAAAGGTCGATTTGAAGTTTATCATCTGTAAGATTCTATTGCTGATTGATGCCCCAGGCTCAGCGCAGACATTTCTGATTGCCTTTGGTTGAGTGGCATCTTGCTTCGAAGTATCAGTTCCTCTGGAACACACAACTTCTTTTACAGATCCTGTATCGTCTGAAGTAACTAAAAGTTTCATAGCCTATGTTACAAGCCTGTTTGTACAAATGTTGCATCCATATATGCAATGTGATTTTTTTTCAGTTAGGACTACTCATCTCAACACAAAATTTGACTCATGAATCGTATAATAGTGTCGCAAAATTCACCAACAAGAAAATGGTCCCTTGGCCCAGTTGGTTAAGGCGTGGTGCTAATAACGCCAAGATCAGCAGTTCGATCCTGCTAGGGACCATTTCTTCAACGGGCGTGTGGCGTAGTTGGTAGCGCGTTCCCTTAGCATGGGAAAGGTCTCCGGTTCGACTCCGGACTCGTCCATTCTTTTTTTGATTTCGTTAATCTTGTCCCGATATTCTCTTTTTTTTTAGTTTTAGTCTTTCTACTGTACTCAAGGAGAAGAGCTAGAGCAACACATGAACTACTACATAATAGCCTTTATTTGAATTAACATATGAAGACTGGTTCCAGTAGTTAAGTCATAAGTTTCAATTTTTATATCAATTTTTTAATGTACGGAAGGGAAGTACTATAGCTCCTACGAGCCATTTCTATAATCCCTACTATGCACTATTTGCTTTGATTTAATCGACTTTAGAGTGTCATCTTGCACTCATCAATTGAGAGTTATAAAATTGGATGATGGTGGAGGGACAGTGCAAAATGTTCAACAAGAAAACGGTCCCTTGGCCCAGTTGGTTAAGGCGTGGTGCTAATAACGCCAAGATCAGCAGTTCGATCCTGCTAGGGACCATTTCTTCAACGGGCGTGTGGCGTAGTTGGTAGCGCGTTCCCTTAGCATGGGAAAGGTCTCCGGTTCGACTCCGGACTCGTCCATTCTTTTTTTGATTTCGTTACTCTTGTCCTGATATTCTCTTTTTTTTTAGTTTTAGTCTTTCTGCTATACTTAACGGAATGTAATACAACCCCTACTAACTACTACTATATATTTGCTTTGATTTGAATTGAATTAAGAGTGCCATCTTGTAGTCTTCAATTGAGACCTAAAAGATTCGATGAGGGTCGGGTAACAGAGCAAAATAATTTTTCTCACACTATATAAGAGCACTGAAAATTCCATCTACTATTGACAGAAAAGTTTTTCAGCAGTTGAATGCTTTTGGCAACTACTCTTAATCGTATAGTAATAAGAAGTTGATCTTCTTAATATGAGCTTAGATATTCAATTTATTAATTCATGAACGAAAAGAGTAAGTTAGAATTAAAGTTATTATGGAAATAAGGAATAGTTACCATTAATGAAGATGATGAAACTAAGTCTACTTCTTTCCCAGTCTGATTCGACTATGACGACAGGGATGAAAACCGTTTGTTCAATATAATCCTCTGTTGCAGGAGGTGGTTGTTCGAACTTATACTTGCCAGTATTTTACAGTTCTGATTCATCCTTGTTTCCATAATATTTGTGATTTTAGCGAATTTGCTAACTCTCGATTCAGTTTGATAAATGAATTATTTAAGCACATTTTGAAAGGATCTTCTTAACGATTTTGCAGCGAAACCCATAAGTATCATTTTATATGATGAAATTTCCCATTAACATTCGCAGTTTCCTCGGTAGCATACAATAGAACCCATCTTAGTATGTCGGTGACCGCCTATAGACCTTCCATGGATGTCTGATAAATGATACTTATGTGGATTTCGCTTAAATAGTCAATACACAAAACATACAAAAAAAAAATTATTATTGTAGTTCAACGTAGCCAAATTTTATTAATAACGATACAAGTATATATAAGAATCACATTTTACCCTTAACGTTTGGGGTGGTCAAAGGCCATTCGTAAGTACCCTCGTCGTAGAAGACGTAGCCATGATCATTCAAGAAAGGTCTCAAATTCTTAGGACCGTTGGAACCGTATGGGTATGGTTCTGGAGTTGGACCGTCTTCGGCTTCAATATGTTGTAACAAAGGAGTAAATAACTTCCAGGAGAGATCTAACTCGTCATCTCTAACGAAATTTGAGTGGTTACCTAAGTAACAGTCTCTGATTAACGATTCATAAGCTTCTGGGATCCAGAACTCTTTTGAGTATCTTGATGAGTAAGTTAAATCTAAGTCTGTGACGGAAGGAACAGCCGAAATACCAGGAATCTTGGAGTTAATCTTCATGTAGACTGCTTCACTTGGTTGAATTCTCATGACCAATTCGTTTCTTTGAAGGTTGTTGAACATACCCTTAGCAACTTCTTTAAATTGAATTCTTATTTCAACCTTGGATTCTTTTAAGGCCTTACCAGCTCTCATAACAATTGGGACACCATCCCATCTTTCGTTATGAATCTTCAAACCGAGAGCAGCATAAGTGACACACTTCGAACCTTCCTTGACAGTTTCATCATCTAAGTACCCTGGCTTAGTACCATCTTCGGACTTTGCGTATTGACCTAATAAAATATCATCAGTCTTGAGCTCTTCGATAGCTTTCAAAACCTTGACTTTTTCATCTCTGATAGCTTCAGGGTCAATGGATACTGGTCTTTCCATGGTTAACAAAGTTAAAACTTGCAACAAGTGATTTTGCATAACATCTCTGACGATACCAATATCATCGAAATAACCACCTCTACCTTCGGTACCGAAAGCTTCCTTGAAGGATATCTGGATCGACTTAATATGGTTCTTGTTCCAGGAAGCACTAAGGAACTCATTACCAAATCTCAAAAACACTAAGTTCTTGACCATCTCCTTACCTAAGTAGTGGTCAATTCTATATAATTCTTCTTCAGTAAACAATGGAGCCAAGTTCTTTTGCAATTCTCTAGATGATTCCAAGTCGTTACCAAATGGCTTTTCAACAATCAATCTGACTCTACCTGTAGTGGTGTAGGCATGTTCTTTTATGTTCTTTGCAACAGTAACGAAGACAGATGGAGGCAAGGCCAAGTAGAACAATCTTTCTGGCTTTTCAACACCAGATTCCTTCTCATACTTTTCCATTTCCTTGTTTAATTCTACGTAACCCTCAGGAGTGTCATATGGACCCTGAACGTATGAACACAACTTCAAAAACTCGTCAACCTTGTGCTTGTTGCTGTCATCAACCTTCTTGAAATTGGCTGAGATTCTCTCCTTGAATTCGGCGTCTGACAACTTGGACCTTGCGTAACCAATCACCTTGATTGTAGGTGGCAATTCTCCTTCACGGAATAACCCAAACAATGCTGGGAATGTCTTCTTTTTAGCCAAGTCCCCGGAGGCCCCGAAGACGACAATTGTGATATTTTTACCAAATGCTTGCGCTGACATAGCTTTTTCTGTTATCTATTAATGTTACCCTGTAAATGAGTCAGAACAAACGAAAAATATATAAATGGCTTCAATTCTAGCAATTAAGCAAAAACAATAACAAAATGTTTACTGTATAATTTCTGCTGTACTACTTGTACTGAATAATAATCAATTGATTTTATACCAACTAACTAATCAAGTATTTATGTAAAAACTTGGTCCACTCTTGCTTTATAGCAATTACTAATTGTGTCAAGATCGGAAATACGGAGGCCGGCCATTTCTCATCATCTGAGTCATACACGAACATAAATATTGGCATGGTGGGTGAGTCGCCCAGCTTTACAATACTGCACAACGCTTAAGATAAGAAGCAATATCATATGCTTGTAAAAGGCCGAAGGTTATGGCGAAGGGATTGTTCCTGATACCCATGAAGGATTATCTAGCATATGAGATACAAGTATATTTTGGATAAGCGTAATTCCGATGCGGAAATTTGCAACTAAATTTTCAACGTTAAGCTATTGCGTGCTTCTCTTCTGCCGATACTGGTGTTAGTAGCTTGGTGGAGAAGGACTTTTGAGAAGGCCAATAGAGATATGTTTGTACGAGGTATCCAAAATAGAGGAGTATATTCAATGCTACAACATGAATGGCATGTGAAGGCTATGTACAGGGTTGCGTGGTAACTCAAATGAATAAGTATAATATTTATAGCTGTATACAATTAGTTAGGTGATGATGGAGGCTTCACAGCCGCATCATCGGTGCTCGCAGTGCTCTGGGGGTCTGAACCGGATTCAGAGGTCTCTGGAATTTTAGAGTCGGCCTGAGGGGCCGTTGGTGCGGGATCTGCACTCGGTTTGCCAGAAGACTTCGCAGTTTCTTCAGCCCTAGAGTCCTCGGGATGGTCGTTGTCGTCATTCCCGATGGCAAACATGCCGTCATCGTAGTCCGGTAATGTCTCTGCATTAAACTCCTCGAACAAACGGTCTCTCGTTTCATCGCTGTTACGATAATTACGAGGCCTGTCGTTTCTGTGTCCCAAGTCTAATGAGTCGTCATGGTCGTCCTCACTGTCCGTGTAGTCTTCACCAGGAATAATGTCGAACTCATATTCTTCTCTTCTTCTTCTACGACGGGAGCTGCCTGGGGTTTTGTGGTACCTCATGAAAATTATCACAATGATGAATCCAATCACCGCCAAAGCCATAAAGTATTGTCCTGTATGGTCTGAAGTATATTGTTTGTTTTTGCCATCTTCTTCTTCCTCAGGCTCTGCCGTCTCAGTGGAGTCCGGATCTGAGGAGGTCGCAGGGCTAGTGGGTTTAGGGTTTTCTGTCGCATCAACTTTATGTTCCGGTTTAGCGGAAGTAGTCATCGCTGTACTAGCCGTGGTTTTGACATCTGTTTTTGTTTTTATTTTCTTGGTAGTAGATTGTTTTGTCTGAGAGGTTGCACTGCTACTTCCTGAATAGGGATCTTGACTTCCTACAGGTTTCTTATCATGTTCTTTTTGTTTGTCTCTTCTCTCCGCGGCATAATCTCTAGTGATATCGTACTCTTCGGCCTTTTTAGCGTCAATAGATTCACCGAAAAGTCTTAATTGATAATCTTGGAAAGTAATGTGGTTATTGTCAATTGGATAATCTGAGAATACTTCAATGCTCCATTCACCAACACCAGATTCACCCCAATGCGCCACTGACATAAAGGTCCAATCATTGAACCCTGCACCAGAAAGGTCCAGAGGACGGAATGTAGCCAAGTCACTGATAACCTTGAATGGGGAAATCAATCTGACTCCTACTTTACCTCTTGTAGTCGCCTGAATGTTCACCGTGACTGTAACATGCTCGACTCTTTCTAAGTTCACAAGTTTTAAATCGTCATGGGTAATATTAATGACCTTTTTGATTACATTATTATTTTCAGGAGTAATAGATTCATTAACTTCTTGCAAATCAGAGTAGTACCATGATTGTGGTTTAACATTTTTCCAATTTTCGGCAAAATGCGCCATAGCATAGGCATCAATCTTTCCGTATCCATATTTATGTGAATATTTGAGACCCAATGCAGTGTTTTGGTAATTACCATCATCTTCATTGAGTGGAACAGAACTCAAAGCTGATACGTATTGAACATCTCTCCATGTCAAATTTGGATTGGCTTTTAATACCAAAGAATAAATACCAGCAGCTAAAGGTGCTGCTGCGGATGTACCTCCATGTAAGGAAGAACACTTTTTCTCAATATCGGTGGTATGAATGTGTTGATTTGAACCAGATGAGTACGTCACAACCATCACGGCGGAACATGCCTCAGCATAAGTTGGGTGCAATCCCTTATAATCAATTGCACCGACAGTGATAGAGTAAATCGAATTAGTGTAACCATCGAAATTACACGAATCTGCAAAACGTCCACCATTACCAGATGCAAAAACATATACAGCTCCCTTGTTTTTACGACCTTTTTGAACACCTTTAATTATGGCTTTCTTCACGATTAATTCTGGTTGAGAAAGAGTCCTGCCATCATCAGTAGGGCCCCATGAGCACGAATAAATATCATTTACATCAAGCCCGTACATCATAGCTGCAGCTTCATCCTCTGCAGAGATAATACCAGACAAGATTCTAATTCCACTTATCAGTGAATTGTACGCAACACCGACACCACAGACGTCATTCTTGACTGCTCCAATTTCTCCAGCACATCTGGTGCCGTGATAATCATCACTTAATCTAGGCTTTGGTAAATTGGTATTGTCATTGAAATCCCAAGATCCCAAAGAGTTGAAATTGTCATGCAAATCTTCACTTTCGTAATCCAAACCATCGTCAACAATGGCGGTCACTATACCTTTACCAGCGTTTCCCTCGTACCACAACCCTGTGACATTGACATCATGTCCTGGATTGAATGTATTAACCAAATGCCATTGTTGTTTGAAAATTGGATCGTTAATTCCCAATTTCTCGCTCACTTCCTTTAGTGGTAACTGTGATGAGTCCACAGCCTCAACAGCTCTCTTAACTTGATTCTCCATTGAAACTTCATATTCCTCGCCGGTGATAGGTACGGGCATTCTCTTATTTAACTTTTTTGGCTTCAACATATGAATCGACTTTAAATGTGTATTGGATATCAACCCGTCAAATTCGTCTTCAAAACCCGCAGACCTCTTGATCAAGTTGTCGTTATTAGAATTAAAGTTCCCCATGAACTCGTTATGTGGATGTTCCTTGTCAATGCTGAATACAAAGTGGTCGTCTAGCCCACGTACCTGATGCTCGAATTTATATATATCCACATACTTATCAATGAACTCATACAACGGCTTGCTCGAGCTTAATGTATCCAACTCAACTATAAAGTAGTTTTTCAAGTCATAGTCTTTCTTGGGAACACGAGTGCCTCCTACCATGCTGACCACCAACGAAGCAATAGCCACTAGTTTTGCAAAATTTAGCATTATGTTATTCTTTTCTGTTTGCTTTCCGTTCCTCTGACAAAATTACCTGCAAATAGTCATATATGCCAATTTTCAATATAGCGTCGTTTGTCAAATTTGTATGCTTTCACACTCGAGTTTCCAAAAAAATTGCTATTAGTCAATAAAACACAGTATTATGGCTCAGTCTAGTACCTCTATTTATTGGTCCTTCTAACAAAAACGTACAGTATCTTACAATATGTCTCGATTCTCTTCTATTACTAAAATGAATTATATTCTGCCACGTACGATGGTTGATGTGTGTGAACCAGGACATAAATGTTCCGCGTTTTTGTGTCAATATACATACTTTAGTATGGCAGCTTTATGACCTACAGTCTGTATAGATATGAGCCTATATAGGGAAGCTAAGGTACCTAGGTGATGTAGTATGTTCTAGAGGTATATGTAATGTAATAATTAGCTTACGGTAAGCTAAATTGAGAACGTGGGGATGTAATTCAGTAAAGACATAAGCAGTGCATTTCGCATTTTTCACCTTTATCATGTAGCATTTGTCATTCTTGGTAGCAATAAAATGGGTTACAGTAAGCTTAAGATGATGTCTACATATACCCGAGTGTTGGTGGCAATAAGCTTATGCGCTGGGGTTCTAGCAGATGGTGACGAAGGCCATATGCACGAAGATACCAAGGTAGAATTTCACCCTATAAATGGTGGATCAAAATCATTTCATTGGATTTTGACGTTAGCATTGTTGCTAATCACAACATCGGTATCATCGACATTGGCATTTGCGAATAGGTTGCATTGGTCTCTCTTTCTTCAGTTTATCCTGACGGGATACCTGGTTATGGAGTCGCTCTTTCTTGATTTTCCGGACAATACCGATAACCATGAAAATAGAACCTCCAAGGGCACAAGCTGGTTCCTCAGCTTGTTGCTTGGTGCAACCGTGTTCATGGGAAGCTTTATCAACGGTTCCAACTTGGTGGTCAACAAATTCTATCCTCACCTAGCCTCGAGGGGCCAATACGGTATTTCGTACAAGATCTACAAAACTTTATCATTTTTGGTTGTTCTCACAGGATGGGTTCGGGTTTGCCTAGCACCCGTAGCTTTATTCGGCTTCTGCTACGGAGTCCACACTGGCCAATGCATTGCGCACGGGATTATGGGCTCTTCATTTGTGTTGTATGGATTTTTGCTAGCATTTTTGCTTGTGATTCCTTGGATCCGCCAGCACTCAAACCCTAACGTCAACAGTGACCCGAATAGAAAATCCCAGGAATTCTATGATTCGTCGCTTATGTGCCTCTGGGGTATAGTGAACACATTCACCGAACATCGGTGGGGCCGTGAAGGATGGTCGCATGGCGATTATCAACATACCGCAATGGGTATTATATGGTGGTGCGGTGGACTCGTGGGTATGTGGTTGACCAGAAAGAATAACGTCAGATCGTTTATTCCAGCCCTCTTACTCATATTCACTGGTTATGCTATGTCGCAGCATGCTCAGCACTTGGAAATTTCCACTAAAGTACACGGCATGTTTGGTATTGCCTTAATGGGGGGTGGTGTGACAAGAATTATTGAAATCCTGTTCCTACTCAACGATAGGGGTGCCAGCGAATCGGGCAAGATCCTTTCTTTTCAACACATGCCTCCATTTTGTCTTATCTTATCCGGGGTTTTATTTATGTCAGCAAACGAAGAGCAATTGATCTTAGTCAAGGATTTAGGTGCAGATCATTCATCTTACATTTTAGTAGTATCTGGAGCTGCATTTGTTATATACTTATGGATGTTGTTACTATTGTCTTTGTACCTACACTTGGTTGGTTATGACGAAAATGGTGAGTTGGGTCTTGGTGGATCAAAATATCAAAATATTACCTCCCAAGACGCAGAGGAATTCGAATTGGGTGACCTTAGCGACGAAGAGACAGTAGAACCTTCTCAGTCACCTACGGCACACTAGGAGCTGCCTTTATATATAGCGAATGGAACCTGATGTATTAATAAGTATGTATGTAATCACGTGCAATATGCCATTTTTTTTATCGTCAGCTCTATTAGTAAGAGATGGTGAAGTCTTTTAGAAGGAAGTACTTTACATTTTAATAGGAAAAGATATCTATAGTGTCTATCATAAGGTTATAATGAGTGCTATTTTATCGGCTGACGACTTGAACGATTTCATTTCGCCAGGTGTGGCATGTATAAAGCCACCGGCAGAGAACACTAGCAAAGATCCCAATAATGAGAATGGAGAAGTAGATATTCAAATAGATAACGAAGGAAATCCTATGGAAGTATCGAGACTTGACGGTACAGCCACAAACTTATCTCCTGCGCAAATATCGCTTGCGGACTGTTTGGCGTGCTCAGGGTGTATAACATCAGCTGAAGAGATTTTGGTTGCACAGCATTCTCACAATGAGCTTCTCAAAGCATTAAAGGAAAAAAAAACTAATCAAACAGATAAGAAATTTGTTGCAAGCATATCACACCAATCAAGGGCTTCGTTGGCTACCGCATATAACCTATCGGTCGAGGAAGTCGATAGACTTTTGATCAATTTATTTATTAACCAGTTGGGGTTCAGCTATATTGTTGGTACATCGCTCGGCAGAAAGCTATCATTGATTTACGAAGCACAGAACATAATCACGAAAAAGGAGGCTAATGTCGAGGGCCCCACTTTGTCATCTATTTGCCCTGGATGGGTGCTTTATGCCGAGAAGACCCACCCATATGTTTTGCCAAAAATATCCAATACTAAATCGCCACAGCAAATTACTGGCTGCTTGCTCAAGACATTAGCAGCCCGTGATTTGGGCGTAAGCAGAGAAAACATATATCATCTCTCCATAATGCCATGCTTCGACAAAAAGTTGGAGAGCGCAAGGCCAGAGCAAGGAGAATCAAAAACCGAATCAAATGATGTTGATTGTGTTTTAACAGCTAAAGAATTAGTTACATTACTCGATGAACATTCTGACGAATTCACGTTATTTCCACCGAATGTTGAATCGATATTATCTGCATCTACTGTGTCCATCACTGAACTCTACACCAAATGTGCACCAATTAATTGGCCATTTGTTGAAATTTCATGGTCGAACGACAGTGGTTCGACATCGGGTGGGTATGCATACCACTACATAAGGTTAACTCAAGCGCATTTAACTATTAAAAATCCATCGGTATATCATTCTGAAAACTTCACAACAAAGACGGTTTCAGGGCGTAATTCGGATATTTACGAATTGCGCTTGTTGTATAACGGCGAGGCTGTTGCTAGTGCAGCTGTTGTTAATGGATTTAGAAATATCCAGAATCTTGTCAGGAAATTGAAACCCTCGACCAAGAAATCTTCTATCAAGGTAAATCCACTAGCTGGTCGTCGTCGCGCAAGAATGGCATCTAAACTGGAGTCTCCATCACCTATGGGTGATGCGAATGCCCAGGATGCTGCTGATGCCTCTAAATGTGATTATGTCGAAATAATGGCATGCCCCAACGGTTGTATCAATGGTGGTGGTCAAATTAACCCTCCGGCCGATGCTTCTGAGAAAGACTGGCTTGCCAAGGCTGCTGAAAACTATATGAATATCCTTCCATATGATTTATTATCTAACGACTCCAATGATTTGATATCTAAGCTTATAGACTGGTGCGAAAGCTTTTGCAAAGAATTTAAGATTGATCAAAATCGCTTGTTGAAGACTTGGTTTCACGAAGTAGAGCAATCAACAGATCCTAACGCAATCCTATTAGGTGCTAAATGGTAATATTATAGAGTAAATAGCATTATATATGGTATGGGCAATTTTGCAATCGCTGTTGCTGTAGTGCACATAACAAAAAGAAATTTATCTGAAATAATTGAAATATTTATCAATAGTTATAACCTTTCAAGACGTAGTCTCTTAACTGTTAATTTAGCCATGATTAGAGTCGCTAGATTACATAGAAACAACTTTGGATTAAGGCTTTTATCGCTGAATTCAAAATGGAGCAAACCATTCGACTTTTCAAACGTTAACTCACATAAATCCAGTGAATCCTTTGATTTGGAAAGTTTATTAGCAAGGGGTGCAAGGGATGAAGGACCTAAGAAGCCACATTTAATTGATGGGTCTAATAATAGTAGTGGTGCCAATAACAGATTTGCTCAAATGTTCGATAAAAGTAGTCAAATTAAGAATAGAACCGCACATAAACCTGAAAGATTAGAGGGACATGAAAACACCAGGGAATTCAACCAGAAGCACAATAATAAAAAACATCGGAATCAGAGAAACTCTGGCGATAGGAGAAATTTGGATACCAAGAAACCACATAGAAAAGCGTTAAGATTTCAAATAACTACCGGCTCCGACCAAGCTCAAAATGCTGTCAAGGATTTAATATCGAAAGTACACATTGCAAGTAAATCATATAGAGTGAAATTTGTTAACCCGGAAAACAACAAATTAGAGCAGAAACATTTAGTTGAAGTTGTGAACAATGTGGATCTTGCTGAAACTGGTCTCTATATGGTTCCGCCTTCTAAGGAAGGTGAACTACCTTTGATAAAAACCAATAAGGTTTTCGAAATGATCAAACAATATACGGACGATCTTGCTACTAAAAGAGAAAAGGAACTATTGGAGAAGGGAAGTATTGCGGCACAGAAAGCAGTGAGACAACGGGATAGAGCTGAGAAGAAAAAGTCCGCAACAAAGATTCTTACCCTTTCGTGGAAAATAAGTTTGAGTGATCTAAATAATCAAAAGAAAATGGAAATTAAGAGGAGAATTAACAAAGGTGAAAAATTCATTCTTTATATGGGGGATAAAAGAAGCTTATATGCGGCGAGAAAATCGGTCGATAAGGAAGGTGGTGTTATGGAGAATATTAAAGGAAGTTCTGGTGCAAATAATGCTAGTGAAGAAGAAATTAACGAAATTAATGATAATGACCCTTCAGAGATTGATTTTGAAATTAAGAGACGGCAAATGATAATCGAGGAACTTACGTGTATCTTAGAAGAATGCTCATGTCAATTTGATATTAGTGGCCACGTAGATTCCAGAATCATGGTCTCATGCTCACCTCCAGTGATTAAAGAGAAAACATGTGAACCAACTGTTGATGTCTCACAGAAAGATATCAAGAAGCAGAAAAAAATTTTAAAGCTTAAAAAACTCGAAGAGGAAAGACAACAGAAAAAGGCTAAGGTTGATGAAGATGAGTTGGATTCTTTATATCTGTTTAAACTTGAAGATTAGTACTGTACATATTATATATTAACGCTCGATATTTATTATACTATACTCCCGTAGTTTTGATTCTTATTACCATTAAGCGAAATATCCCGATTTGATTGCTGATGTCTTAATCTATCAGCCCTTAGTTTCCTAACTTTATAACCAAACATGTGACCATCAACAACTTCATCCACAATAGGATAATTAATTAGTCGTTTAACTTCGGTCTGATCCAATCTATAATTATTGATAGCAGAGCATGCATTTTGATAATAAAGTTCATCTTCATCTAAAAGTTCTTTGTCATATGATATCTCGCTCGTATTCAAAACTTCAGTAATACTGGGGCCCCACATCAGATCAACTGTGCCAGATGAAGGAGGAATTAATGGAGAGTCAGGGGGACTAGTGTTCTTAGGAGAAGATGGATAAATACCCCTGGTTGATGTTCCTGTAGAATTCAAAGATGGTGAGTATTGTGGGTTATTTCCTATTAGAGGCAGGTATAAAAGTGCATTAGCTTCTGAGGTACTTCTGACACTTGATTGATTTTGGGTTTGCTGGCTATTTGGAAGCCAATGTTTTTGTTTACCATCACTATGATACCTTAATCCTTGGTTTATTCTGCTCATGCGAACCTTAGACTCGGGATGTGCCTTAAACCCTTCAACAGAATTGAATCTTTTGTAGTCTTTATAATAGTCGCCGTAGAAAGTCAATCTGAAATCGTGAACCAAATCTCTAATGCCAAACATATCTTTAACCGCATAATAAAACTTTAGCCTACCATTTGGTATTTTTGATATAGTGAAAGGCTTGTAAGAGAAGGAATACCAATGTCCAATAGCAAATGCTATAAGCTCGATACATAGTAATGCGTTTTGAATATATACACCAATATTGGTATTATTCGTATTAGTTGTTTCAGACCCTGGAAGTATCCCAGTATAATTGCATATGGCTAACATGACACCTTGCCAGTAGGACGCAAAAATAATTAACTTAACACACAAAAACTTTCCTACTGGTTTAAAGGGCTTCAAGTCATTCCAGAGTACTTTCCAAAACATGGCCAAGCAATATAACGACATAGTAACACTCAAATTGTATAATATTGTTAGCCAAAAGTATATAGACGTAGCACTTACATCATTCACGTCGTACCACCCTAGAAGTTCCGTTAGTATCGTGGTTGTGCAAATTATTGGCTTCAACCAAACATATTGCAAAATACCACGCTTGATTATCAAAAACGTAGTAGGGTCTGATATGTCGATATCAGGAAATATGTATCTTAAGACACCTGGGTGCTCAACCGGCTCTCGTCCACTAGTCATAATGATGATGTTTCTCTCTCCTCCTAGTATATCTGTTAACAAGGAAAAGAAGGTATATATGACAAACGCCTCATATACCTCTCTTATGGACTCAAGAAAATATCTATTGAATAGCGACGTAGGATTCTGAAGCATGGAAAAACATGATAATGCAAATAATGGGACGATTAATTGGATCCTGATCATTAACCTTTGTTGAAATGGTTTTCGATAATTCCGTAGATGTAGTATGATACTCGAAAATATAATTAAACTAGACACTATTGAAGAGTACCCTGATAGCGTGGTTACCCAATTGGGCAAACTTGGGCCTGCATCCATATTATCTTCTCCAATTCTTGTATGTATATATAGATATATATATATATGGATATATATGGAGTAGATAGCCAAGCGTAGACTAAATGATCACAAACATTAGTTCCATATTTCCTGTATATAACCCAAGATAGTGTAGATTACTTTTGGTTAGTTATATATGTACATACATTCATAATTCAAGTAAATAGAATAGTAGCGTGGGACTTTAAGACTATGCCACACCAGCGTCCTTAAGCTTCTTGTGACGTTCTTTTTCCATATTTATTTTTTGTAATTCCTCCTCTGTTACCAAATGATGCGTATGATTTTCAGGCTTATGAACCGAACCATCTTCTAATGTACGACATGAGGCGATGGACAAGTAAAAATCGTCATTAATAACATCATTCATAGTATATCTTTTAGTTGGATCAATAGTGAGCATCTTTTCGATCAAAAATCTAGACTGTCTAGGCAAAAGACGAAGCAATCTTTGTGGTCCTGTTACGTGCTTCTTTTCAGTTTCGCCAGACGACGAAACGTGCAAATTGGCATTCAAATCGCCCGCAAGCTTATCAGTATCTGCCTCGTTGGACTCAATTAGGAACGATTTGTACGAAGGATCGCTGACTTTTGGAATCTTCCAAGGGAATCTCTTCAAAATCATACAGCAGTACATAATTGCGATAGACCACACATCGACAGGACGTGGGTCATAGCCGATGTTGGTAGGCTCGAATACTTCAGGCGCTAAATAAGGATCCGATCCAACAACTCCTCTTGCTCGCACCAATCTGAACTTTTCGTCAATATCATCGTCACTTGGTGTTTCGTTAATCTTTTCTTTTCTGAACTGCACAGCAGAACCAAAATCGATTAACTTCAAAATACCGTCTATAGTCACCACGCAATTGTCCAATTTTAAATCTCTATGCGCTAATCCGCTCTCCTGAAAATAAGCGGCACCATTAATGATTTGTTTGAAATAGCATGCACTTTCCTCCTGCGTCATCAATCCAGACATAACCAAATTGAAAAAATCGTAGGGACAGAACTCCATAACTATATAATATTCTGTAAGTCCTACCTCGCTCTCTTTAATCAATTCAATGGTATGGATCAAGTTTTCGTGCAGCAAATGTTGGCCAATCTTAAATTCGTTCTTAACCTTTACTTTATAATCATGTTCATTTTCAGTTGGCATCCTAGCCCTAAACTTCTTAACAGCGTAAATTTCACTAGGGTCCGACTTCGATGTAACTAGCTTGACAGAGCCGCTTGCCCCAGTACCCAAAAGCTTGCCTACAGTCCCATATTTTTTATACAAAGCCGATGAATGGTGAGGCAAAATATTCAAATGCTTACTCTTATGTTTATGGTCTTCTGAATCATTCTTAAATTTCTTGAGAAACCTCTTCAATGATAAGTGGCTCAGATGGCGACTATGACTCTTTTTCTTCTTATGCACTTCTTTGCTACGCTCATGTTCTGGGGCAACATGGCGAGTCCCCCCTTGAGGCTTTGAGTCTTGTACTTCACCTTCATTGGTGTTGAATGAACCATTGGATGTATCAATGGTGTTATTGTAAGACACGACGCGAGAGCTTCTTGTGGAGTCATACTCAGTTCCGTCATACGATCCGTCTGGAGCATCACTCTGATAGACACGCTCCGACTGCCTCTCATTCAGGTCCTGACTCCCATTGAAGCCAGAAATATTGCCGTTCAGTTTATTATTCTTGATAATTGAGCCAAGAGAACTGGTGGAACTGTGGGGCGATGGGGATGTAGTCCTGGAGCTCCTTCTCTTCAACATA
Source organism: Debaryomyces nepalensis (assembly GCA_030583445.1). NCBI lineage: Eukaryota > Fungi > Ascomycota > Pichiomycetes > Serinales > Debaryomycetaceae > Debaryomyces > Debaryomyces nepalensis. Next base: position 55,854 of record JAJMIM010000005.1, on the reverse strand, counting down.
AATCTATGCGACTGGGGTGTCGTGTTGCCACTATCATTGTTTGATTTTCGTACCTCTTTATTCAATGAAGACGAAGATGATGAGAATAACCCTCTAAGTCCTCCCCTGCTTTTCTTGCTAGGTTCCATTCCTTCCGAATCAAGCATATATTATTTAGTTCACAAACGAAATCCGTCAATTTCTATAAATCTTCTGGCTTTAAATTCCTAATACTATATGTGACAAGTTGATCAGTTATGAATACAACCAAAACCAACTATCAATTACACACACTTATCTTTTAAAATACTTATATATATATAAGTATGTGTAAAGTAAAATGGAAAAGGGTACATTTCGTCTCCTTTATGCCGTGTACACGTGAGCCAAGTATACTACTATACGAATAATACGAATACGATACATTTTATTCTACATATAGAATATATAGTCAAAGCTACTTGGGTTATAATATTTTGTTCCACATACTGGACTTCTTCTTGCTATCGCTCGAATTACTGCTGCCACTCGATCTGATACTTGAAGATGTAGCTTTCTTTTTTAAGCCAGCAATTAAACCTTCGGATTCTTCATCTTCACCGTTATCAATGACAAGATCATCCTGGTCGTTATCTTCGTCAACATTTTCTATGATTGTCTTATGAACACCTTGAACATTGACGACAGATTCGATAATACCACCGGTTCTATACGATCTTGCTTCCAGGTGTTCGGGTACAATATCGCGGGGATGCGACGACGAGTAGTCATTATGATAATGGACATCATAGCCGTCATTGGAATGGTGGTGACTCAAAGAGTTAGACGAAGCGCCCTCGCCATTCTGTTTGTTCTTATTCACGATTTCTGAAACGTCGGTTTCTCTTTCTTCGGGTAACAAAAACCTTTGGGAATGGTTGGCCTTATCTTCAGAATCATTGAGCTGTTTGGCACTGTTTATGGCACCCTCCTCGGTGGCGTGGATAGCACCGTACGATTGGGAAGACTTAGGAATGCCTCTCTTAGGCGCTGGTAGCACTGCATTTTTAACAGATTCCATGTCTGGTCTTTTAATTTTAACGAATGACTTATTAAGATCAAGTGGGTTAGAAGCAGGGTTGACAGGCATCCAGGTCTTAGTGGTGTCTATTGGGCCCATAATAGGAGATCCACCGTTGGCACCAGTAGCGTTCATAAGCAACTTTTGCTTGGAAGGAGAGCCAGCAGTTTCTGGGAATGATTCTCTCAACGGAGTCAAGGAGCCATCATCAATTGAATTTCTCTTGGATGCTGATGCTGATTTATGGTACAAATTATTTAAATAGGTTGATAAATTTCTCTTGGATAATGGGCCCGGTTGAGTTCTCTTGATATTTTTATTGATATCGATGTAAACATCCGACTCGTCGACAATCTCTTCGCCAATCAATTCTTCGATTACATCTTCCAAAGTTAAAACACCAAGAGCGCCAGTTGGTTCACCTGGATTCTCGCTAACCACAATCATATGTGATTTACCTTCTTGGAAGTAATTTAAGATGTTCAAACAAGAAGTGTCGGTTCCAGTTTCTGGTAATGTTGCCAATGGGAACGATGCTACAGGCAAAGCATCTTCAGGGTCGTAACTGATTAACACTCTGACCAATAACATCCCAATAAAGTTCAGAGGTTCATTTGGAAGGTGGATTGGAATACGGGAGAACCCAGCGTTGAAGATCTCTTCGACTGTTTTCTCATCCAAGATAGCATCCGCGCTCATGGTGTAGACTCTATCTATTGGGGTCATGATATGTGATACTGGCTTTTCCTTCAAATCCAAGACAGCACTAATGATGGTGACTTCATCTTGGTTCAATCTCTCAACCCCCATGGTCTTATGCAAGGTGACTAATGTTTTTAATCCTGATTTCTTGTACACAGTTCCATGGTCTTCACCTAGGATGTTGTCCAAAAGCATTGCACATGGATAGGCAACAGGGTACATAATGTACATCAAAACTAACACGAACGGAGCAAACAACGCACCAACTTGTAACCCGTATCTAACACAGATAGACTGCGGGATGATCTCACCAAAAATGACAATAGATACAGTGGATGTGACCACGGCTGGCCAGCCTCCTCCTAAGCATCTGTCCAACACAATAGGCAAGGTTTCGTTGGTAATGACATTCGACAACAACAACGTCACCAACACCCAGTGCTTCCCACGACCAATCAATCTCAAAACCTTGCGTGCATGTGTACGTTCATGAGGTTCTCCACTGGTAGCAATGACCTTCAAGTACACCTCGTCTTGGCCCATCAACCCTAAGGTCAACCCAGCAAAAACACCCCCTGCCAAAACAAGGAAAACCGACGAAAACAAGTTGGTGTAGAACAGTTCTGGTGTCATGGCCACTGATTCGGGGATGTCATTGTGATTCACATCCAAATTTCTGGCGAAAATCGGCAAGGCCTTGACCAATTTGGGTAAATATGAAAAAATTAATACCAATTTAGAAATGGCACTTCCATTAGCTAATGAAATGGCATGGTTACTTCGTGAAGGTAGTTTATTTTTCGACATAAAGCCTGCGTTGTTAGTATCGGTGTCTTGCTTCTCTGGGTCTTTCTCACAGCAATTGCTGCTTCTGGGCACCCCCTGGTAAAAATCGCTTACTTACTGCAAAAAATACTTCGATTCTTAGAAACTAGGTATATTCTATCTTTTACGAATAGATATCACTGAAAATTAGCTATAGATGTAGTTCTGACGAACTGTGCTCTGTCAGGTACATCGTCTAATGGTGGTCAAGAAACGGAAGGGCGAGTTCGATGGATACGTCGTGCATATACCAAAACTACCTCCTCGGCACAAAGGAACTTGCTTGCTGCTGTATTTTGTCTACATTACTATGGGAGAAGGTGGGTTATGATAGGGCGTCGTCCTACAGGGGTCTAGTTGTACATACTTGCAAGTTTCGTGCCTTTTTCTGTTTGAAAGAATAGATCTTGTAGTCGAAATACCCAATTGTCTCTATCACGAGTTATTCTTAGAGCCAATCCCATTAAACATCCATACACCCGCGACCGCGACACGCTTGGAAGTTCACGCCGAAAATATATGTCTACAATGGCATTATGATGCCTGCTTTAATGCCATAATGCTAGTATTTAGGGCATAGTAGTCTTTCTGACACATTAACTACGTAATGCATGGCGGTGACAGAACGTGTCGTATCGTGGCGTTTGTGTAGAGTCGTTGTGTGGTCTGGTGACGTAGGGTTCTGTTGGTGTATGATTATTGTTATGGTGTATGGATCGTATGGTGTAGGGTCTTTTGGTGTAGATGTCTATTTTTGGTTATGGGTGCAAGTGAAATTTTGCACTCACTCTAGTTAGGTTTGTCGCACATCGCCCATTTCAGCACTCTGCACTTACAATATTGCAAGACTGATAGTTGGAGCGTGGAATCTATGAGGGTACCCGGGGTTTTCAAGGGTGTATACACCCATCCTGGACTAGAAGCAGTAAGATTGGCGTCGGACAACTAGCCAAGGTAGATTATGCTTACGTAAGCGAGCGTTCTACGCCAATAAAACGACCGACATTGAGTGAAAAGTTAGCTATTAGACCTTCATCCATAAACTAATAATACACATACACAATGAGCAATCCATGGGCCAAGAGAGACGCCTGGAGATACCAAGGCCAATTCAGTCGTTATAACAGATTCAAGAACGCATTTCCAGGATTCGGTATTGCTTTGGGAGCATTCACCGTCTACGTTGCGTACGAGCAGATCTTCTTGAAAGATAAGCACCATGACGAGCACCACTAAGGGCCAAGTTCGAAACGGTGATGAATAGCCGGGAGATCGGTGGTACGAGCTATTTCTGTGTATACTTATACTTCGATGGGTTGGTATACCCGTCATCCTCAATACTTTCAATACATATAATTTGCATAGGTTTAAACCACTACTTGTAGAATGATACTTCGGACATGAAAATGGTGTCTGAAATTTTCAATATAATTTGCATAAGTTTAAACTACTTGTAGAATGATGCTCGAAGATGGTCTCTGAAATGTTGCATAGGTTTAAACCACTACTTGCAGAATGATGCTTCGGATATGACTATGGTCTTTGAAAACCACTCCTTGTAGAACGATGTATCGGACATGAAGTTGCTGTCTGAAATGTTCAAATACATACAATTTGCTAAGTTTAAACTACAACTAGTAGAATGATGCCGCAGACACTCTCTGAAATTAATTTACATTAACGAAAACTATGTGCTAGTAACTATATACATTTTAGTGGACCCGTAGCATGGTAGCACGCCTATCCTTATTTCGTTTCAGCACCGCTCGAATTCTCTTCGAGGGAGGTCTCTGAGAGATCAGACGAGTCGAAAACAGTTTCCCATATGGACTGCTTGCTTTCGACCACATCGTCTGCACCCATGGAACCGTTGGCAGTTCTGCCATCCTTGTTGGCGTCTCTGACCTTGGTCTTTTCACCGGCCACCTTGGTCCATTGGTCAATGTATTCCTGTTCTTTCTTTATACCCCATTCTAAGTTGGTGGATGGATAGATAGCACCATACATGGTAGACTCTTCCTTTGACACAGTGCTAGACATTTCTTCCTCCATTCTTAATCTGTAAAATTCAAATCTGGCCTGGTCGTACGCCTCAAACAATGACATGCCCTTGCCGTTCTCCTTTGAGCTCTGCAATAACCACAAGGTCCTTTGCACAACAGATTCACCATCTAATGGCTTGTAGAACTGCAAAATATGCGACCAATCGCACTTGTCTGACCAGCTTTCTTCGTTTTCAATCAATGTCTTTGGTCTGGAGAACTCCCATGGGTGCTGGTGGTAAAATACGTCTCTTAATTGGTCTTCCAAGAATTTCAATTTGGGGACTCTGGAAATGCTATTATGCCTTTGTTGTCTATCGTATATATTTGAACGTGTCTTGAAAAGATCCTTTCCATCCTTCTTTTGGAATAAGGTTTTGCTTGGATCGTTTTCTTGTGCATTGGTATCAAATTTCTTTGGTTTCTTGGTCAAGTCAACCATTGGTGGATGCGATCCAACAACGTTGAACCATGCAGGTTTTTCCTTTAATATCCCTGCCTTCAAGTAGTGAGAGGTTCGTTCTAAAACTCCTGTTGCTTTCGTTTGAATCTTCATTCTACCTTAGCTTGAATCTAATTTGTAGTTATGTCCATATAATGAATGTATATGGTTGAAATTTGTCTCACCGTCTTTGAAAAATTTTTGCTTATGTAATATGTCTATATATTTAATCTATGATAATATATTGAGTTCAACTCTAGTAGAAGGTTATTATGGCTGGTGATAATGAGACGATGGTATGCTACTTTCCATGCACATATAAATCAGAGGGATCTCCGTATTAGTATTGAGAATTTGTGCAAGAGAGTTTTAAAATTTCAGGCCCCGAAAACCAATTACCTACATGACACAGTGAGACTATCGATAGATAAATATTATGTCCCATTGGCGAAGCATTTCGGCTTATATGGGAGTGATCTTGGTGACGTACATATTAAAGAGGAAATTTGGAAAAAACTATATACTGTGGACGAGAAATCAGAGGATTTACTATCACGAAGACATGGCCTTCTTAGGACCAAAAATCGCCAATATCGTGCACCCCAAATACCCTATAATAATTTTATAAAAGCTTTATACCCACAAAAGAAGAAGGGATCATTAGGCCTTACTTTAGCGGAACACGAATATTCAAGCTTTGTTGGTAATGCCATAAAATATGAACTGATTAACCATGACTTGGTTTACAGATGCTACTGCGAATTACCCCATCCTGCAACTTCATATATGAAGCCAAACCATCTTGACGATTTTCTTTCCCGCTTTTTATATAGGAGAGACTTTATCAAGCCTAACAAACTCTCGTCTTCATACACAAGATCGGCTGATGTGATATATTCCACGTACAATGAAATGCTACAGCAAAGAAATGAGCATATCTCCATGTGTACGAAGATTCTCAATGACATGAAGGAATCTGAATTGCCGTTAACAGTTAAAGAACAAAATCAGTTCATTTTCATGAGTTTTTACAGAGACCGGGCAGATGTCATGGAAAAGGTTACGGCTGCGATAAAAGAGTTGGCTGAAATCGATGACCAAAATACATATGCATTAAATGATAAGAATACCTTTGACTTGAATATTTACAGGCTGATAAAAGCTCAGCTTGAAAGTTATCAGAACAGTTTAACTATTGAAACGTATAATACGTTGTTATTTGTTTCAATGAGACATGATCAGCATGGCGTGATAAAGGAAATCCTAAAAGATATCGGCTTACAAAACTTGGTTAATGTCACTAACCAATCTATTGAGGAAATAAATACTACAGCTAACCGTGAAACAATAGAACTTTTACTAGATTATTTTTCCTCTCCAGCATTCAGACATATCTCGGATAACGACTTGTTAGCATTTCTAAACACCATCAATTATTTAACTAATTCGAAGAAAATAGTCCCTGACATAAGAACTATTAATAAGATTACCAAGGGCCTTGCAAATATGAAACACATCGAGGAAGCAGAATTTTTAGTTTCAAAACTATTTATTGACCCACTATTAAAGGAATCTGGGAACACATTACTGGATACGAAAAATTCCGTGCTATCTATATATAAGGGATTGACACCAGATGATAAGAATTTGTATAAAAAGTTTTTACAGCTTTACGAAAATTTGAGTGATATTTTAAGCCAACTTAAATTAGAGAATTTACCTTACAAATTGATTCCTAATGAAGGTTCTTTTAGGCCTTTGATTTACTCCTACTGCTCTCCAAATAATGACCTGGCCTCCTTCCAGAAATCAATGTATATGATGAGTGTGATTGAAGACCAGGGTCTCCCAATAACTACCAGAATATTCCACGCATTGTTTTCCAAGTTTATCGAAATTAACAAGCATAGAACCAGTGATAAATCAGATTGGAACTTGGAAGAACTAAATCACGTCACATTGAAGTTAATTGATGCATATGATAAAACCTCTAACCTGCGCCAAGATATTTTAATGAAAAACAAAGTAGAGGAATTGCTTGTATCTGCACAGCTCAAATCATTTGTCAATAGCAATTTGAATGATAAAGGGATTGGGTACATTCCTAATGAACGAGGCAGATTTGTTAAACTCTCCGATAGCATAATCCATCAGGTATGCCGAGCTTATTTTACGGTATTAAACAATGATCCCAGCTTGACCTCATCCCAGAAGAAGGAATACATAGGTAACATAGATTTACTAAGACAGGATGTACTAAACGATATCAAGAGAATTAGGGCGTCCGAGAGCAGAGATCAAAAGCAAATGGTTTTCATTAATGAAGAAATCAACTATATAAAGAAAGGCTTTTTAATCGACCTTATTGATGAGACATACGCCATCTAATACATGTACATAATGCATTGATAATATACACTAGACTTACGTTTACACCATAGCTTCCTTTTCCTTCCCCATCTGAAGGTTCTTGTAGAATTCCCTCTTTTGTTCCTCCACTGCCTTTTCGTTCTCCTCCTTAATAAATTCGTCAATATCGTAATCGTAAGTATTAGGATCATTATCTACATTTAATCTTTCCTTGTTTCTCTTTCTCAAGTTACCGTCTTGTTGCAACCTCATTTTCAATGGAATATCACTCGATGTTACATGAGCTTTCTCTTTAAGCTTGGACACGTTCACTCTAAAGGAGTGTGAGTCCTCCTGGTTCTTTCTCAAGGCTGCTTCTTCATCTGGTGGGATATAACCCTGGTAGTTGTTCACAACGCTGTCATGCTCGGTCTCCTCGGCCTTACTTTTAGGCTTCTTTTCATATTTATACGTTGCCAACCCAGCTGAGTATGGTAAGTATAATACCAAAGCTATAATGAGGATAGCACAGAAGATAATAACACCAAACATTACTCAATGGATGATTAAAATGCTTATAGTGGTTAAATATGACTGAAAAATTTTGGTTATGGCCTGAATAATAGTGGCCCGGCCAAATATGGCAGTTTCTGTCTAAACCCCAAGGGTACTATACAGCCAACACTTTTAGGATTAAAAGCACAGATTATATATATATACATCGCTTTATTGGTTATAACGGAATTTCTTTTATTACGGTAACTGAAAATAAAATGTTAAGACAGGTTTTACAAATTTCCCATAGAAGGTTTTTAAACTATGGTAGTCGTACCATAAACCAGCTTCCAATATTTTACAGATCAAGGCCTAATATGTTTATAGCTACTAGAAGGTCCTATTCTATTTCTACTGAAGGTGAAGATGTCGAAAGCAGAATTGATAACTTGAGCTTGGGAGAATATACTCGTATCACCAATGAGTACTTGGAAACCCTTGGAGACGAGTTAGAGATGTTCTCGGAAGACTATCCCCAAATTGATTGTGAGTTAACGCAGGGTGTCATGACTTTGACTGTCCCTCCAAACGGTACATACGTCATCAACAAGCAGCCACCAAACAAACAAATTTGGTTAAGCAGTCCAATCAGTGGACCCAAAAGATATGATATGATAGGTGGTAAGTGGACCACGTTAAGAGACAACACGACATTGACATCTCTCTTGGAAGAAGAAATATCGGCTGCATTGGAAACTGAAATCCGTTTTGAGAACATTGAATCGTGATTCTCCAGCATAACCACGAATGCCCATTAGAGTTTGTAAATATTTTAATGGAAAGATACGGTCTTTGAGATCTAATGGGCTGATTGATGTATGTGCATAGTTTTGATTTTGATTAGAATCAATGTTTATAGTACAACTATATATGTTAATTGGCATCACAGATGAATATATCTTGATAAATTTAATTACTATTGCGAAGACCTTCTACATGTGGCTAAAAATAGTGGTATTCCTAGCCCCTTTGAGTCGTAACTTCCTATTACGTCTTTCCTATTCTCCTAGCTGAAAATAACTCCATTTTATTCGAATATACTTAAGATTCAGAATTTTTGCGGTTGCAGTGGATTTTTTTCTGAGCACATCTATATAATCTTTTACATTGATATCATTTATAACATACATTAATAGACATAACTAATATCCATATTCGACGTATTATACGTTATAGTCACATAAAAGTCGCCATCAAATCGCCATAAAAAAAGAGTGGCATCTTAACATAATTTTCAAATAATCCCCGACCTTTCATGCATAAATATGGCACCCAATATACGATTGAAGGGGCCCAAACTAGCAGGAAATAAGGTCTCATTTTCCACAGAATGTCACATCCGGGATGGAAAACAAATACACCAGCTTAATGTTCAAATAAGGCTTCCTTCTCAAGTATTAAGGTCCCTAAGCTATCCATTCACTAATCTAATTGAGGCAAACCCTACAGACACAAATAAACAGACCAAGACCAAGCTTGATGAGCCCATGAACCCGGACGAGGACAGTGAAAGCGACCTTTCTTCGTTGGATTGGGAACTCAACCAAGCCCTTTCGTCATCCAATACATTACCTTCAAGCGAAACGTCGTACAAGGTGACGAACCAACCATCGCAAACACTAGTCAAAAAGGAAATGATAGAAACGAATGTAACGAAACAAATGAAGCATATGAAGGGAGAAGAGAAAACACAGGGGACAGATGATAAGTTGGCGGGATATAGAATGATACCCAAGAACCTTATATCGAGAATAAAAAGAGAGCTAGGCGATATAGGCGACAACGACGATGACTTGGGCATGATCGAGAAAATGGTATTCACATTAAAGGATCCTTTGTCAGCCAGCAAGATGCACCTTCCAGTTAAATCATGTTTGTGCCAGCATTTTGAGTGCTTTGATTTCGAAAACTTTTGCATATTTAATAAAATCCCCACCGGGGTGAAGACTCTAATCAAAAAGGACCTTGCCAAGAGGAACTTGGATTTGAAGAAATCCGAAATGAAACCCAAGCAGTTTGTTCGTGGCTCCATGAAATATGAACGTGGTGTGGCCCCCAGCGTGCCCATAAACCTCATCCACTTCCCGACTCTCCATGCCCCCTACAACCAAAAGAACTACAAGCAAGCATTTGCGCAGCCCAATATTCCTACCTACAAGTGTCCAGTATGTAACGTCACCTTTGCATTAAACCAGTTGTATATTAGCGATGTCTTCAACTTCTTTGTCAAAACAACTCCCAAGCATATCGACCGTATCGAGCTCATAGACATGGTCAGATATAAGATAATCGACGATTCCAAACCTCAGACATCAACTTCGAACTTCAAGACCACCACCGTGCCCGATGAGATCGTAGTGCTATCTGATGAAGAGACAGATCTGCATCTGCAATCTTCTCGCAACCACGAGCCCACCCAGCCTGATTCCCCAATATACGAACCCTCCGACGACGTATTCGACGACGGCTTGGACAACGAGTTGGTGCGCTTGTCCAACCTACATGAACTTGCTGATGATGGCTACAAAGGCGAGGGAAGTTGGGAGGATCCAGTAACCCTAGACTAGTATATATATCCAAGACATATCTACTTCTATATATCTCACGTGCATCTTCTATCCGACAATAGGCTGTAAGGCTTATTGTTTCTAACAATTGAAATTCGTTCAATTCGTTTCTCGTGACTTCGATTTTTCACTTACGTTGCGGTGCCTGAGCTATCAAAAAAAATCATTGATTTTGGTGTACTAAAGCAATAATATAGTCTTTTTTATAATTGAAGCATTTTTAGATAATTATTGATCGTTATTTTGATTAGAATCATATAAGTTCAATATGGACACTAACAATGCGGCATCTGCTAATGTAAGTACATCAATTGGGTCTTTTACGCAGTCAATAAAGCTATATACTAACATAACAAACACAGCCAGATGAAATGCTCCAACCTCCTGAACAGGTTGAAGTAGAACAACCAGCGCCAATTGATGAAAATCTTATAAAGGAAGACATTGCAGAGAGAAGCGCTGTTAAGTTGGATAAGGGCACAGGGGCTACGACAACCACGATTGACTTGACGCCCAGTGAGGATTTAGATCTCTCTAACATCAAGACCAAGCCTCCACCTAGGGAATCTGTGGATCCTACGTATAGGGGCTGGAAAGAAGTGGGTAATTACGAAGACCAGGACGCATTGACCGAGGACGACGAGGCCACCGACTTATTGTCAAGGAGCTCCTTCTTCGACACGTACCTCCCAGCAGCAGCGTACGGAGACTGGTACCACAATGTTGCGTTTTTGATTCTTGGTGGTTTGTTGTCTTGGATATTTGGATGGTTTAGGTTTTCGCTTGCGCCTATCTTCTTCATAATGGTGGCCTTCGCAATTTTGTATAGGTCTTCCATCAAGAAGTACAGATCCGTCTTGAGAGAAGAAGCGCAGAGAGAATTCTCCATCAAATCAATTGAGAACGATTATGAAACCATGGACTGGCTCAATGTCTTTTTAGAGAAATTTTGGTACTTCTTGGAACCTTCTGTTTCTCAAATTGTGTGTGAGCAAGTGAATCCTATTTTGGCGGCATCCCCAGCTCCTGCTTTTATTAAGGCTTTATGGATCGATAGCTTCACTGCAGGAACCAAGCCTCCACGTATTGACTGTGTCAAGACCTTGCAAGGTACTGACAGTGATGTTGTCGTCATGGACTGGGGCTGCTCGTTTACTCCTAACGCGTTGGCAGATGCTAACAATAAACAAATGAAGAATAGAGTCAATCAAAAGGTTGTTGTCAAAGCAAACTTATTTGGTATTGAGATTCCTGTAGCTGTATCTGACGTTTCTTTTAAGACGTTCCTTAGAGTTAGATTGAGAATGATGTCGTCATTTCCCCATATTGAGACCGTCAATGTCACTTTACTAGAACCTCCTCAATTTGACTTTACCTGTAAACCATTCGGTGACACTATCTTTAACTGGGAAGTGTTAGCTTTCCCTGGTTTATTGCCATTTATTCATCAAATGATCAAAAAGTATGCGGGACCTATGGTTTTCTCGCCTTTGTCTTTCCAATTAAATGTGCAACAGTTAATGGCAGGTAATGGTTTAGATTCTGCTATTGGTATTTTGGCTATTAATGCTCATAGTGCTAGAGGCTTAAAGGGTTTTAACTACCTTGGTAACACCTTAGATCCATACTTAACCTTTGGATTCCATAAGACAGTCTTAGCGCAAACTTCTGTTAAAGAGAACACTTCCAGACCAGTCTGGAACGAAACTCTTTATATCCCTATCAAATCTCTTTCGGAACCTTTATCTATTGCTGTTGTTGATTACAACGATATTAGAAAAGACAAGCAAGTTGGAACTGTTCAATTTGATTTAGAAGCTTTACGTGAACAAGCTGAACAGCCAAATATTTCTGCCGCTTTTATAAGAAACAATAAGCCAGTTGGTGAATTGCAATTTGGTATGCACTTCATGCCTACTCTCGAACCTGAAAGACAGGTTGATGGTGCAGTTATTCCACCTCCTGATTTGAACACTGGTATTGCGAGAATTGAAGTTGCTGGAGCCAGAAACTTGAAAAGCAAAGATAAAGCTTCTTCTACCTACGTTGAATTGTTCTATGACAAAGACTTGTTGGCTAAAACACCTGTTCAAAAGAAAACTGATAATCCAGCGTGGAATGTTTCCCACGAGAAGATTGTTTATAACCGTGCTAAGGGAAGAGTTAAGGTTCTCTTAAAGTCTGATAAAACTAAAAAGACTATAGGATCTGTTTACTTGTCCTTAAATGAACTTATTGATGCTACCCAAGTTGAAGAAACTTGGTTCCCATTGGCAAGCGGTGGTGAAATTAAAGTCCTGGCATCTTGGAAGTCCGTTGCATTGAGTGATGCAAGTGGTGCTGGTGGTTACACTTCTCCAAGGGGTGTCGTCAGAGTTAGTATTGATAGAGCCGAAGATTTGCGTAACTTAGAAAGAATTGGTAAGGTTGATCCATATGCTAGAATTATGGTCAACGGATTCCAAAGATCTAGAACTGCGGCTGCCGATTCTACTTTGAATCCAACATGGAATGAAGTACATTACGTTACTGTTTCATCTGCAAACCAAAAGTTAACTATAGAAGTGATGGATGTTGAAGCACATTCTGCAGATCGTACCTTAGGTTCGTTCGATGTTAAATTAAATGAAATTGTCAATAAGAATGAAAAGGGAGAATATATCGAACATGTTGATACTGAAAAGAGAGAATCTAAGTTGATTCATAAGAAAGGTCCTAAAGGTACTGTTACCTATTCTTTATCTTTCTATCCAACATTGCCAGTGATGACCTTAGAGGATATTAAGGAAGAAGAAACAGATGCTGCAGAAGCAAGAAAGGAAGCTGAAGAAAAGGCTGCTGCTGCTGCTGGCGAAAAAGACAAGGTAAAGGTAGATGAAGCTCATATTGAAGAAAAGAATGCTGATGAAAGTGAGGGCAGCGAAGAACCTGAAGAAGAATCTTCTAAGTCTTCCAAGTTGAAATTATCCTTAGAAGAGTTAGTTGAGTACAAGAGTGGTGTTTTCGTCTATGAAGTAATTGAAGGAAATGTTAGCAAAGACGACATCTACTTACAAGCATTTTTCGACAACCATGGTCACTATGATTACCTTTCTCCAAAATTGAAGAAGAAGGACAAGAAGATCGGTACTACAGGTGACGTTGTCATTAAGGAATTAGATGAATCTCAAACCTACTTTAGATTGACAAAGGACAAGGAGGACAACAGAGCAGAAAAGGTACTTGCCGAATTAAACATTCCTACCTTGGAATTATTGAAGAAGGCTTATAATTCGCCACACACAGTATCAGTAGATGGTTCTGCAAATGGTTCATTCAAGATCCAGTGTTCTTGGATTCCAGTCATTTATGAAACTGCTATTCCACCTCAAGATTCTACTAATAACTCTGGTGTCGTTACTATTGAAGTCACGAGTGCTGAAGGCTTGATTTCCGCAGATAGAAATGGTAAGTCAGATCCATACATTGAATTATTCATGAACACCGATAAGGAAAGCTTTTACAAAACCAAGAAGATCAAGAGAACTCTTGAGCCTGTCTGGAATGAATCCGGAAGTGTTAAGGTGGCTAATGTATACGATTCTGTTGTTAAAGTAGTATGTAACGATTGGGACATGGGTCCTGAAAAGGACGATCTCTTGGGTGTTGGTTACATCAAATTATCTGAGGTCTACGAAAACAATGGAGAAACTACTGAGTTCACCTGTCCATTAACTGGTGAAGATGGTGAAGATGGTGGAGTCGCCTATCTTAAGGGTTCGTTTAGACCTGAGCTTGTCTTGAACGTCGTTCCTGCTGACTCTTCTAATATTGGTGATGCCTTCGGTACTGTTGGTAAAGGTGTTGGAGGTGTCGGTAAGGGACTCGGAAAAGGTGTTGGTAAAGGTGTCGGCGGTGTTGGCAAAGGTGTCGGTGGCGTTGGTAAGGTTTTCAAGAAAGGTTTACATTTAGGTAAATCTGAAGAATCTTAGGCTGCTTTAGATATCTTGCTTCTTCATATGTATTATTTACCAGTAATATTGTATTGTTTTATCTTATATTGTTTTATATATTTATTATAAGTTGTACTTTTAAACTTATTACTATATTAGGCAGTCGATTATTCACGTGATTTGATTTTTTTTTTTTCTGTGCAAAATTTAACATTAGGATCCAGAGATGAGCTTTTGATAGGATTTACTGAAAATTAACAGAAACATTGAGTTAATTAAGCAAGGACTACACCCAACCATGGATATCTCGAAGCCTGTTGGTTCTGAAATTACATCTGTTGATTTCGGTGTTTTGTCTGCCGATGAAATTAGACGATTATCAGCAAAACAAATTACCAATCCAACTGTTTTCGATAATTTAGGACATCCGATTAACAGTGGTCTTTATGACTTAGCATTAGGTGCCTTCTTAAGGAATCTTTGTACTACATGTGGATTAGATGAAAAGTTTTGCCCAGGGCATCAAGGTCATGTTGAATTGCCTGTTCCAGTTTATAATCCATTATTTTTCAACCAATTATACATATTCTTGAGGTCGAGTTGTCTCTACTGTCATCATTTCAGATACAGTGCAATGGAGGTGCATCGCTACGAATGTAAATTACGTTTGATTCAATATGGTTTGTTGTTAGAATGTATTGAATTAGACAATATGTTAATGAAGGGGGCAGAAAATAATGATGATGAAGACGATGAAGATGGACCATCATCTAAAAATGCTGACCCAAGAGCTAAAAAAGAATTGCGTGAACGTCGTGAATTATTTGTGGATACAGCTATTGCTAAAGCTATTAGTGAAGGTAGAAGCAGCCATTATGGTGTTGTGACTGCCTCTGTTGGTGAAGAAAGAAAGGCTACAATTCATGAATTTTATAAGAAGTTATTGAGCAGACCAAAGTGTGACAACTGTGGTATGTATTCAGCAACTTTTAGAAAAGACGGATTCACTAAGATATTTGAAAACGCATTGAAAGATAAGCAAGTCACCAATAATAGAGTTAAGGGTTTAAAACGTCCTGATATGTTGAAATACGGATCCTCAACTGCCAATAATACCAGCCAATCAAATGAAAATATCCCTAATATTAAACACAAGGGAGGCTCCAAATACGTCTTATCAACTGAAATTAGAAATATTTTGAGATCTGTTTTCGAAAAGGAACAACCAATTATTCAAAAACTTTTCCATTCTAGACCAAATCACAATGAGGTAGTTACATCTGATGTTTTCTTCATTCAGGCCTTAGTTGTTCCACCAACTAGATTCAGATTACCATCCAAGTTAGGGGATGAAATTCATGAAAACTCGCAAAATGAGTTGTTGTCTAACATCTTGAAAACTTCATTGTTAATTAGAGATTTAAACGACCAAATCTCTAGTTTACAAAAGGGTAAATTATCTGTTGATGAGAAGAAAATAATTTTTAATAGATTGATGAATTCGTTCGTTACTATTCAAAACGATGTTAACGCCTTCATTGATTCTACTAAAAACCAAAATGCTCCAGCAGGAAAGGTTCCAAATCCAGGTATCAAGCAAGCTTTAGAAAAGAAAGAAGGTTTGTTCAGAAAGCATATGATGGGTAAGAGAGTTAATTATGCTGCTCGTTCAGTTATTTCTCCAGATCCGATGTTAGAGACAAACGAAATTGGTGTCCCTCCTGTTTTTGCCAAAAAATTGACTTACCCAGAGCCTGTAACTTCATACAATGCATCAGAATTAAGACAAGCTGTTATTAATGGTCCAGAAAAATGGCCAGGTGCAATTCAAATTCAAAATGAAGATGGTTCTTTAATCTCTTTGATTGGTATGACATTGGAACAACGTAAGACCTTAGCTAATCAGTTATTGACACCTTCCAATGGTGAATCTGTTATCAATAAAAAGGTTTACAGACATATCAAGAATAAGGATGTGGTGGTTATGAATCGTCAACCTACTTTGCACAAGGCATCCATGATGGGTCATAAAGTTAGAGTGTTACCAGGTGAGAAGACTTTGCGTTTGCATTATGCAAATACTGGTGCTTATAATGCTGATTTTGATGGTGATGAAATGAACATGCATTTCCCACAAAATGAGAATGCGAAGGCAGAAGCATTGAATTTAGCCAATACCGATTCTCAATATTTAACACCAACATCTGGTTCCCCATTGAGAGGTTTAATTCAAGATCACATCTCTGCTGGTGTTTGGTTGACTTCTAAAGACACATTTTTCACTAGAGAGATTTATCAGCAATTAATTTACGGCTGTATTCGTCCTGAAGATGGACATACGACAAATAGCAGAATTATTACTGTTCCTCCAACAATTTTCAAGCCACAACCATTATGGACTGGTAAGCAAGTTATTACTACTATACTTTTGAATATCAAGCCAGACAATGTTCCAGGTGTTAATTTGAGATCAAAGAACAAGATTAAGAATGAATATTGGGGTGCAGGTTCTACTGAAAACGAAGTTATATTCAAGAATGGTGAATTATTATGCGGTATTTTAGATAAGTCGCAATACGGTGCCTCTCAATTTGGTATTGTTCATTCTTTGCATGAAGTATACGGCTCTGCTGTTGCCGGTAAAGCATTATCTGTCCTAGGAAGATTATTTACCAATTATATCATGATGACTGCTTTTACTTGTGGTATGGATGATTTACGTTTAACTTCAGAAGGTAATAAATGGAGACGTGATATCTTGAAACAATCAGTTGATATCGGTAGAGCCACTGCGGCTGAAGTTACCAACTTAGACAAAGAAACAGCTAATAATGATAAGGAATTATTAAGACGTTTAGAAGAGATTTTGCGTGACGATAACAAGTTAGGTATTTTAGATGCAGTAACTCAATCTAAGGTTAATGCTATCACCTCCCAAGTTGTTTCTAAGTGTGTCCCAGATGGTACTATGAAGCGTTTTCCATATAACTCTATGCAAGCTATGGCCTTGTCTGGTGCAAAAGGTTCTAACGTCAATGTGTCCCAAATTATGTGTTTATTAGGTCAACAAGCTTTAGAAGGTAGAAGAGTCCCTGTCATGGTTTCAGGTAAAACTTTGCCATCATTCAAGCCATTTGAAACTGATGCAAGAGCTGGTGGTTACATTAAGGGTCGTTTCTATTCGGGTATCAGACCTCAAGAGTACTATTTCCATTGTATGGCTGGTCGTGAAGGTTTAATTGATACCGCTGTTAAGACTTCTAGATCTGGTTACTTGCAACGTTGTTTGACTAAGCAATTGGAAGGTGTTCATGTCAGCTATGATAACTCTGTCAGAGATGGTGATGGAACTTTGATTCAATTCTTATATGGTGGTGATGCAATTGACACTACTAAACAATCACATATGAATGAATTCAAATTCTGTATTGAAAACTACGATGCATTGTTGGCTAAATATAACCCTGGTGAATTTTCTAATCATTTGGATACCGAACTGGCTTTACTGTACTCAAAGAAGGCTCGTAAGAATATGAAAAAGCAAAAGAAATTGCCACACTATGAGCAATCGAACAAATACGATCCTGTATTGTCTGTTTATAACCCATCTAAGTACTTGGGATCTGTGTCTGAATCGTTCCAAGATAAATTGGATGACTTTGTAAGTGAAAATCCATCCTTGTTTTCGTCAAAGGACAAGAAGAACAATTCTGGCACTTTAAGTGAAAAGAAGTTCCGTGCTTTAATGCAATTGAAATATATGAGATCCATTATAAATCCTGGTGAATCTGTTGGTATTATTGCATCCCAATCTATTGGTGAACCATCCACTCAAATGACGTTAAATACTTTCCATTTTGCTGGTCACGGTGCCGCTAATGTTACCTTGGGTATTCCGCGTATGAGAGAAATTATTATGACTGCCTCTGCTGCTATTAAGACTCCTCAAATGACATTGCCTATTTTAGATGATGTTACGGATGCACAAGCTGATTCCTTCTGTAAGTCTGCAGCTAAGGTCGTATTGTCTGAATTCATTGACAAAATCTTAGTCACTGAAAGTACAGGTTCTTCTGATTCAGGAGATAACTCAAGATCTTACACAATCAATATGAGATTTTATTCTCGTTCCGAGTATGAACAAGAATATGACATTTCTCAACAGCATTTGGAAAATGTGGTCACAGATAAATTCTTGGATGCCTTAGAAGCTCAAGTCGTCAAGGAACTCAAGAAGCAACGTAAGCCAGATGCATTGCCTACTGTTGGTGCAGCCGTTCCAAAATCACAAACGGACTTGGCTCTTAATAGTGGTGCTAGCATTCCAAATGAAAATGATGATGGAACTGCTTCAGATGAGAAGCATTCCACTGGTAAGCAAGCTGTATCTTATGAAGAACCTGATGATGATGAAATTGAAACAATGAAGAAGGCTGAAGAAACTTCTGATGAGGAAATGGAAGACTCTTCATCTGACAATGAATCTTCCGATGACGACCAATCTGAAGAAGAATCAGAACCAGCTAAGAAAGAACCAAAAATATTATCAAGAAGTGCTAAAGATCGTCAAGCAGAAGTGATCTCGTCACACAATTTAATAAGCAAATTCAATTTTGATGATGATGAAGGGTCATGGTGTGAATTCAAGTTAGAGTTGCCAGGTGACTCTCAAAAATTGTTGATGGTTAATATTGTTGAAGAGATTTGTCGTAAGGTTGTTGTTAGAGAGATTCTGAGAATTGGACGTTGTCTCCACCCACAACCTGAAGTCGGTGGAAGTCGTATCTTGACTACCGAAGGTGTTAACTTCCAAGCTATGTGGGATCAAGATGATTTCATTAATGTCAACGGTATAACTTCTAACGATATTGCTGCTGTATTACATACATATGGTGTTGAAGCAGCCAGAAACACCATTGTCAACGAAATCCAGAACGTTTTCGACAGATATGCTATTGCAGTCTCTTCCCGTCATCTTGATTTGATTGGTGATATGATGACCAGGGAAGGTACCTACTTGGCTTTTAATAGACAAGGTATTGACTCGTCTACGTCTGCATTTATGAAGATGTCGTACGAGACCACCTGTCAATTCTTGACCAAGGCTGTCTTGGATGGTGAAAGAGAAGAATTGGAAAGTCCAAGTGCCAGAATCGTAATGGGTAAGTTGTCAAATGTTGGTACCGGTTCATTCGACGTCTTAACCCGCATGCCAAAATGTTAAAATAGATTATGTATATATATTGTTTCAGATTGCATATTATTGTTAAACACGGTTACCAACAGTAGAAGTAGAGAATAGCATTTACTATCAATCACGTTCATTCGACTATAGACGTGAGTATATACTTGCGATATTTTCTAAGACAAAGGCCGCTAAACATTGAAAGCAGCAATCAAAAAGGTCAAAACAAAAGAGATCTTGAAGCTAGGCTGGTTCAAGACTAACTTCTTCACGTCGATCTTTTCGGACCCAATGTTGATAAACTGTCTCCATGGGATGGTGATAATGCCCCTGTTCTCCAAGAACTGCGTCAAAAGATACGCTGATAACGTCAAGAACACTATCGCAGAACTCAATTTCCCAGCTAGTATCCCCAAGAACAATCCAGTGATCGACCCAATGGTCAATTCTTGGTAGTCCAACTTTCCCCCAAACCTGGAGTGCACAACCTTGCGGTCCGACACCGCAGGTGTCTGGACCTCAAGGCCTCTGTTGGCAAACATAGCATCGTTAAGGATGGCCGAGCCTGTGTGGAGCTTGTTGGCAATGTAGAAAGCCCCTACGGACCCCACAAACAAGTTCATCTTGGGCATCATCGTCCCACGGGACATAAGTCTGCGGCCGACGAATTGCGATCTGGAAGCCCAATTTCCGGTAAGCATCGATCTCATCGACGCCATCCGAGGGGCCTGTCTTGCTGCTGCGAATAATGGATTCATCATCTTGGTGTTATGGCTTCACCATCCCTTTCGTGGCCCATAGTGGTGTCCTTGATTACGTCCGGCATATTGGGCCGGGCACGACTTTGTTGCAATCACAAGCTCTGTATCTGTCCGCCATATTCAGCCTTCACTACCACCGCCCAGTGCATCAAAAACGTCCACACACCGCTGCATTCCATCCTGGCGACGTCTGTGTCTGTCGTGCTGCCACGACTGACTGTCTATCGTCCTCCGGACGCATCCAGTCCCATGAATCTGGTGTCCCCTCCAGACTTCGTGTGCATGATCACGGCCCTTCCAAGGCTGGCCACCGCTGGCCAGGCTCTTCTGCAATCACTACTTGCTATTTCGTATTGTCTCTGTCAAGCCATCATCTCGCATTTATGTCCCAACTCCGCACAGAAAAGTGAGAGTCGCGTGTTTACGTAAGCATGTGACTTCCCTTTGTCATTTCATAACCGGTGAAATATTTTAACATCTGGCAAGGCATTCTGTTGTACTTAAAGCTTGCAAATGCAGCAATTTCGTTTTATGTATAATTATTTATAAAAACTGCGTTAGTAGAATATTTATTTGTGTAATTAAACGTAATTAGGCTCAACCCTTTAATTTCAGTATATTTATACAAACAGCAGTAGTGCAACTATATTAATTCAACATTATACTACCACGGCAAAGTAGATCGGCATATAAGTCCACGATGGATACCGGGATGGATACGGGCATGGATGCAGGTATGGACACAGACAGTGCGATGAAGATTGACGATACAGCGACGGAAATTTCGCCTTCGGTATGGTTAGGGTCGTATGGGACCCTCTCACAGCAGCAGTTTGTGGATGCGAACAACATTAAGGTGATTATCAACTGCCGGGAGACGTGCGGTTTTTTGGAAGCATTGAACGCGAGTGGGATGAACGTGTCGTCTGACATGATTGTGTTGCTGTTGGACCCGTCGTTTGACGCAGCCACGGTGGCTGGGGACGAGAGAGAGATGTTGGCCGAGTACGAGGGCCGGTTTGGACGAGTATTGCTGAACTACATCAATTTTTTCTACGACTCGAACCCTCACGCCAACAATCTCGTGCACCAGCTCCCACAGAACGGCTCACTCTGCCTCTCAAGCCCCATATTACGGGGCAACCTCAAGCAGCAGCTCTTTAGCATTAACCGGTTGCTCAGGTTGATGCGCAATGTCAACGACACCATCGGCACGCTCATAGTGTCGCACGACGGGAACTCTCTGTTGTCGACGGCAGTGGCGATGTCGTATCTCATGGACAATTACAACTTCAATTTTGATGCCAGCTACACTAATCTCCGCATCGCCAGACCGCTGGTGTTGCCCTTGAACTTCCAGTACTACGACGATTTGCTTATTGTTGAAAACTTGAAACGGTTTTACCAGGAAAACTCTCTGATCAAACAGCACAGTGCCGCGTTGTTGACGGCTAACTGCAACTTGAAGCGAAAAAACGAATTCGACTTCATCTGGGTTGGGGGCGACGCCAAGAGGAAGAACATCAACTAATTCTGCTCGGCCCCTATGTATAGCTATTGTATACTATTTGTCAAATATTCAATGTATTACTAACTATCATGTGTCCGTTTCGTGGTCTACACGTCTGACGACTTGCGTCTGTGCCATGTCTACTGTGCCGATATGCTCGTTTAGTGTATTGTCGTATGTACTGTCATCAATTCTCTGGAACCAGCAATCCCACCCTGTTCGCAGTCCTTCTCACCTTGTCTTCTTGGTCCATCGTCAACCCTGGGTTGTATCTCTCAATCAACTCGGTGTACACCCTCTGCGACCTCAAAAACGTCGTTATGTTCTTCATGTGCATCAAGTTCATCTTGGTAGCCTCCTTCTCCTCAACAATCTCCTTGATAATACTGCTGTTGATCCGTGGTGCCTTCATCTCGCCGCTATCCACCTTCGCAAGCTGCTCGTCGATGTGTTTGGTTGGCATCTTCTCTCTGATCAATTGGTACTTCTGGTACTGTAACTTCGCCTTACGGTTCTTCAACTCCTTTTCCCCATGCGCTTTGAGCGTCTTCTGGTTTATTATCGACAACTCCTTCTGTAACTCCTTATATAACTGTCTGAATGCCATTATTTGTGCCTGTTCCACCTCTATCTGTCTACACCCAAACCTGTTAGTACTTGGTGAAAAATTAATTATGTCCCCATCCTGTACATAGTAGGGATATTCCATGGCTATATGCCGGCGACGGCCTTTTGGCCTCGCGGAATATCCGTGTTTTTCCAGCCAATCATATTCGCTCTCTTCGAGGTCCGTCGGAGCCGGCCGGAGTCTAAATTGTTCATGATCTCCGATGGATTTTGTGACACAAAAGGCCCATATGGTGTAGAAAAAATTCAAAAAAATTTCAATGCTCAATATACTCCTTGACCGAAGATCTTTAGTCAAGTATTTAATTCCTTAATATATTTGTTAATTCAAACCATAAAACTGATCACGTATAACGATGTTTAGATCAAGTATTCAAAAAGTAAGTTAAATTGCCTAGGGCAGAAATAATTGAAGCTCGTTTGAGGTGTGAAGGTCCGAGAAACAGTATCCGACAGTTACTAACCACAACAGACCTCCATTCGTAATTTGGCCACTTTCATTTCGCCAGAATCAGCTTTGCCAAAGAAGTACGGTGGTAAGTATACCGTGACTTTGATCCCAGGGGATGGTATTGGTAAGGAAATCACCGACTCCGTCAAGACCATTTTCAGCCACGACAACGTCCCAATTGAATGGGAAGTCGTCGATGTTTCTGGATTAGAAGCCGGAAACGGTGTCACTGAAGCCGTGGAATCTTTAAAGAGAAACAAGGTTGGTTTAAAGGGTATCTTGTACACCCCAACTGGTTCTTCAGGTAAGTCTTTAAACGTTGCATTAAGAAAAGAATTGGACATCTACGCATCTTTGGTTTTGATCAAGAACATCCCAGGTGTCAAGGGTAGATTGAGTGGTATTGACTTCGCCTTGGTCAGAGAAAACACCGAAGGTGAATACTCCGGTTTAGAACACCAATCGTACCCAGGTGTTGTTGAATCCTTGAAGATCATGACCAGATTCAAGTCTGAAAGAATTGCCAAGTTCGCCTTTGACTTCGCTAAGAAGAACAACAGAAAATTGGTCACTGCTATCCACAAGGCTAACATCATGAAGTTAGGTGATGGTTTATTCAGAACCACTGTCAAGGATGTTGGTCAAGACTACGCTGGTATTGAAGTCAACGACTTAATTGTCGATAACGCTTCTATGCAAGCTGTTGCCAAGCCACAACAATTCGACGTTTTAGTCACTCCAAACTTGTACGGTTCTATCTTGTCTAACATTGGTGCTGCTTTGATTGGTGGTCCAGGTTTAGTTCCAGGTGCTAACTTTGGTAGAGAATACGCTGTTTTCGAACCAGGTTGTAGACATGTTGGTTTAGACATCAAGGGTCAAAACACCGCTAACCCAACTGCCATGATTTTGTCTGGTGCTATGTTGTTAAGACACTTAGGTTTAAACGACCATGCTGACAGAATCTCTAAGGCCACCTATGATGTCATTGCTGAAGGTAACGTTAGAACCAAGGACATTGGTGGTACTTCTTCTACTACTGAATTTACTGATGCTATTATCTCTAAGTTAAACTAAGTAGTTGTTATATAAAATGTGTAGCTACCTGGTCTAATTTTTCTCATTTGTTAAATAATAATATAAACATTTCATCATCTCAGAGTATCGTAAGATAGTTAAACTCAAGATGTTTAAGCGATCACTTCGAATTATTCAAGGAATAAAAAAAATTTGCAAAAAAAAAATGATTTCGCCCAGGATCGAACTGGGGACGTTCTGCGTGTTAAGCAGATGCCATAACCAACTAGACCACGAAACCATTTCTTGTTCATTGTAAGAATCATATATAGATATAACCACGGTATATATCAAGATGATGATATATCAAGATGATGATATATCATAAATGATGATACATCATGGTTGCAAATAGTTGGCTATAAATATGAGTAGTATTCCCACTAGTAAGTCTAAGCACAGGAAGGGAATTAGGAACTAATTATAGGTAGTTAAAGTTGGTTAGTTAGCTAAGAGTAATACAGCAAGTCAAGTAAGGTTCTATAAGGTCAATAGAACATATATATCAAATTTAAGACTAATAATTACTATATTAGTCCCCAGTTTCCTTACAATTGGTAGCACCGCAAGCAAGATCAGAGATCAGAATTAAGTTGGAATGAATTCTTCAACAATGGAACAGTTTAATAGGCTCATTAATTCCATGATGGAAGAGAATAAATCTGCAAGAGAAGAGTTAGAGCAGAAAATAGGGTAGCAAGAGAAGAATCTCGAGCAGAGGCTATAGAAAGGGAAGTAAGAATATTCTTGACTCAAGCCAAAGTTAACACTTATAATGGTAATAGAAATCCTGAGACAATTGAGAAATTTATTGGAGATGTTAAATGGGTATCAGAAGGATTTAATCTTAGTGATTCGCAATTAATAATTGTTGCAGGAAAGAATATGACAGGAGCTGCAGACAAGTGGTACATCAAGTATAAAAATACAGAGGAGCATAATACAGACTCATTCAAAACATTTCTGAACAAGCTAAAAGGAACAATTTTCTAAAGGACAATAATACACAAGAATTGTATAATAAATTCATGCGAATCAAACAAGCAAAAGTAGATGCTTTCAATAAAAAATTCAGACAAATAAGTGACGAAATTCCTGACACCATATTTACGAAAGAATGGTTATTACTTATGTACATTTCAAAGCTTAAATTCAATATACAAAAAGAGGTTAGATATAGAAACCCTGAGAATCTAGCTGAAGCAATGAGAATTGCATTAATTTGCGACTACAACAATAAGTCAACTACAACCTGGAAAAACGGTTAAGTCTAAGTAGGAACTATTTATAGGTAGTTAAAGTTTAGGTAAGATTAATAAAGTCAATAGAAAGTATATATCAGAAATAGCACCATAATTACTATATTGGTACGGATTTACTGCTGAAGGAAAAATATAAAAGATCCACACCTAATTGAATAAATTCAATTTCGAACTATACATCTTATAACTGTTGTGGTATCTCTTTCTAAAGCGTATTAGCTCTTTATCTGTGCAATTGGCTTTAGGCATGACTATACTGCCACCCTGATGACAAAACATCGTAATTTTCAGGCTAGGCAAAAATATATTATGCTTTCTACCAGAGCTGCTATTCCCAGTATTATCACATCTCTTTCTATTTGCTAGTGTGGGTTCTTTGACAGATATGGCCATAGGTAATGGACTTATATCAAAGTTATTTGAGGTATTCGAATTATCACCCGGATAGTCTTCATTAGGGATTAAAGATAAACTCCATGATTGATTTAAATCTTGGAATGAAATCATAGTTGAAGATGTTTGCTCATAATTTTTAGTATGATTGTCTGAAGGACAATACTCTGTGGCTAAGTGATTAATAGAATGCAATTCAGTGTTTGCAACTGATCTGAAAGGTGGAATCATCGATTCTTTGGACTCAATTTTAGCAATTGAATTAGACATTGAAATATTAGTATTACCTGTATTATAAGTAGATTTGTTTTTAGATCGGAGCCCATGACATAATATAGAGTTATACGTAAGATCAGAACCACTGGAATGCTTGGTGCATGCCGATGAAACATGAGAGCTTTCTGAAGTTTTGGGTAACTGCAGGGTGAGAAACTTCAAGGCAATCCTGTTGTCATTCCAAGGTCTATTCATACACTCATTAGCCTTTTTTGACCCTCGCTTTAAAGATTCCATTGGGAAATTTATCTCCGATAGTTCTAGTTTCCGTATAAGTTTCTTTCTAGTGTCAGATAATCTCTTATATGAAGCAATATTACTCAAGTTATCTAAAGCTAAGGCAATTTTCTTATCCTTTAGCTCATTGTTATCTTGTCTTTCCTTCATAATTTTTAACTCCTCGTATTCTTTCTGTTTTTGCAATTTAAGAAGTTCTTGCTCCTTTAAATAAATATATGGGTTCCTAAATGGCGGTTCTTTGTGACTACGATTAAAAAAGTTAATGATATGCATTTCAATCAATGCTTTATATGCAACAAGGTATTATAGAATGTATTGATATTGCTCCCTTAAGTTACTAAGCCATCATTGTAGTAACTATCGGAGTGTTTGTGGTTGCGAAATAAGTGTAGCAAGAACTTTGAAAGCCGCATGTACTGATATCTGTTAATAAGCCATGGATATATACTGCAACCATACATACGCTTACAATTTATTCTTTATTATTCTCTTCTAGAGGCAGTTCTTATCATTTTTAAACTATTTTTGTCTTTTTATTCAAGTCTTTTCCATAAATACTCATATCTGGTGAAAAATTCATAAATTTTATAAACATAAATTTTATATACCAATTGGCCCATAAAGAATTTATAGCATATCAGGTAAAATAGAAACTACCAACTGCATTCGTATTATTAAAATCAGGTACTCAGATAACAAATTCGTGAAATTAGCGACTTGTTAATAAAAAAATAAAATCATAAATAATCCGTACACCCTGGCTTTCATTTGTATAAATTTACAGCGAAGACATAATAAGTAAGTGTTGTAGAGAGATTATCTTATAATATTTTAACAAGAAGTGGAATATGCTCAGTGTGTTCAGAGTTTGAATTGTTTCAGAGTCAAAGGCTTCAATTTTAATTTCGATGATTCATAGTTCGATCATTTCGCACCTTTGACGATTTAATTAATTTTTCGAATTAATTTTTTTTTTTTTGGTTTTCTTTTGTTTTAACGGGACTTTATTGATATTCATTCAAAGTCTTTGTTCTTAAAGGTTTCTTTAATCAAATTTAATCAATCTATCTAATATGTGTGACGTTGTCTTAGGATCCCAATGGGGTGATGAAGGTAAAGGTAAGTTAGTCGATGTCTTATGTGACGATATCGATGTCTGTGCCAGATGTCAAGGTGGTAACAATGCTGGACATACCATTGTTGTTGGTGACACGAAATATGACTTTCACATGTTGCCATCTGGTTTAGTTAATCCAAAGTGTTTGAATTTGGTTGGTTCGGGTGTTGTCATCCACGTTCCATCCCTTTTCGAGGAATTGGAAAACTTGGAAAAAAAAGGTTTGCACTGCCGTGACAGATTATTTATCTCCTCCAGAGCTCATTTGGTGTTTGATTTCCACCAGAGAACCGATAAGTTGAAGGAAGCGGAGTTATCGGAAAATAAGAAGTCCATTGGTACCACCGGTAAGGGTATTGGCCCAACCTATTCTACCAAGGCTTCTAGATCTGGTATCAGAGTTCACCACTTGGTTTCACAAGAGCCAGAATCATGGGAAGAATTTAAGACCAGATACCACCGTTTAGTTGATTCTAGATTTAAGAGATATGGTGATTTCGACTATGATACTGAAAAAGAATTAGCTAAGTATGAGAAATATAGAGAATTGCTTAGGCCCCATGTTGTGGATTCCATCGATTTCATGCATAATGCAATTGCTGAAAACAAGAAGATTTTAGTTGAAGGTGCTAACGCTTTGATGTTGGATATTGATTTCGGTACTTATCCATACGTTACTTCTTCTTCCACCGGTATTGGTGGTGTTTGTACCGGTTTGGGTATTCCTCCAAAGGCTGTTAATAACATTTACGGTGTCGTAAAAGCTTATACCACTAGAGTTGGTGAAGGTCCATTCCCAACGGAACAATTGAATGAAGTAGGTGTTGCTTTACAAGATATTGGTGCCGAGTATGGTGTCACCACTGGTAGAAAGAGAAGATGTGGTTGGTTAGACTTGGTTGTTTTGAAGTATTCCACCTTAATTAATGGTTACACCTCTTTGAATATTACTAAGTTAGACGTTTTGGACACTTTTAAGGAAATTAAGGTTGGTGTTTCATACTCTTATAATGGTAAGAAATTATCTAGTTTCCCAGAAGATTTACACAAATTAGCTAAGGTTGAGGTTGATTACGTTACCTTACCAGGTTGGGAACAAGATATTACCAAGATTAGACAATACGATGATTTACCAGAAAATGCTAAGAAATATTTGAAATTCATTGAAGACTACTTGAATGTTCCAATTCAATGGATTGGTACTGGTCCTTCTCGTGATTCTATGTTGGTGAAGTCCGTTAATTAGATATAAAAGTTTAGTTCATGTAGATGTTTAATTAATGTTCATATTTTGTTACGTACTGATCGAAAATGATTATCGCGAGTAGAAATAAATTTGATTTTTCTTCACGGCTTCAGCTTAAACAAACAGCAATAATGCCAACCAAAACCAATGCTGGTGATTCTAAAAAGCTCAATGGTATTCAGATAATACTAATTGGTTTGAATGTTCTATTAAGAGTTTACTCCGCTTTTTTTATGATAATATCCGACTGCGACGAAACATTTAACTATTGGGAACCTTTGAACTTGTTGGTTAGAGGATTTGGAAAACAAACATGGGAATATTCACCAGAATATGCAATTAGATCCTATTCTTATTTAATTCCATATGCTATACTTGCATATCCTGTTAATATAATTCAAAATGCTATTGGTGTACCCTCATACTACCAATTTTATTGGCTTCGTCTAGTTGCTTTATGTGGGTTTACTTGCCTTACTGAATTAAAGTTGTTTAAGACGTTGAACTCTAAAGTAAGTGGTAAGGTTTCCACTTGGTTTTTATTTTTGTCATCCATAGCTCCAGGTATGTCCCATGCTGGTGTTGCATTATTACCGTCTTCTTTTGCCATGAATTGTGTGACTTTGGCTACAGCTAATTCATTCTCAGCCCTTATCGACAATAGTATTAAACATGCTGTCTATGCTATTATATGGTTTTTGATTGGTGGAGTTATTGGGTGGCCATTTGCTCTTGTATTAGGATTGCCATTTGGTTTATTTATCTTGATTCAGAAATTAAGTAAATTGAATACCTTATTTGCATTAATTAAAGGATGTCTTATTGGCTTATTCTCGATTTTAATTATAAGTACTGCAATTGACTCGTGGTTTTATAAGAAATTTGACCTTGTTCCTATGAATATTGTATTATATAACGTATTTGGGGAGCAAGGCGAAGGACCTGAAATATTTGGTGTGGAGCCATTTAATTATTACATTTTAAATTTATTGGTTAACTTTAATGTTGTTGCTATATTGGGATACATAGGCTTATTGGTTAATGTTTTCTTATTGGGAGAGAAAATTAGATTCAAAGTATTAATTACCGTAAGTCTTCCTTTGTTACTTTGGTCTGCCATTTTTGGTGCCCAACCACATAAAGAGGAGAGATTTTTGTATCCAATATATCCACTTTTGGTCCTTAGCTGTTCATTTTTATTAACACTTATATTTCCTGCAATTTCGTTTGTATCAAGAGGAGTTATTGGAAATACTATAAACTCAAAATATCTAGAAAAGTTTACTCAATTATGCTTTAGTATATTGGTCGGTGTCGTATCTATATTGCGCATAATTAATTTAGTTGAAAACTATAGCACCCCATTATCGGTCCATAGGGAATTATCTACCATACCTTTATCATTAGATACCGTCAACGTATGCACTGGCCGTGAATGGTACCATTTCCCAAACTCATTCTTTTTGCCAAGCAATTATCGATTAAGGTTTGTTAGAAGCGGTTTTGATGGTTTGTTACCTGGTGACTTTTTGGAAGGAACTGAATTGCAAGTTAGTACTTCCACCATCCCACTCAATATGAATAATAAAAATCAATTTGCCGAAGACAAAATAATTGATTTTGTTCAATGCCACTATTACATAGATAATTCTCAAACTGCAAATATTGAAGTTGGCGAACCAAGGGTTGTGGAAAGAATTGGTGAAGAATTATTCATAGACGAGAAATGGTCTTTATTACAGTGCCAAAATATAATAAATCCCGGTGGATCGAGTTCTGGAATAGGAAAGGTTTTATGGATACCAGAATACTTAAGAGCACTTGTCTCCTACAAGGTTGATTATATGGATTATTGTCTTTTGAAAAGAAAAGATGAAGAGTAAATATAACATCTATTGCTAATTTATTAACTTTCAAATGAACTAAATAAGCATCGTTGAGATGTACATTTAACACCATCATATGATATCTATTTGTTTATTTTAAGGTTTGCTCAATCTCATTATATATTATATCATTAGAATAATCATTAATATATTCTTTATTTCATAGTAATTTGTTTCAATGACGACGGCATGGGTAAGAAATTTCAGAATTCATCATCAAAGTAGTTGTTTAAAGCTTTTCTTGATTTGGAAAACCAATCCCTGGCTTTGTTTAATGCGTCTTCGATCAATTCAATCCAAAATTCGTCGTCCTTTGGATCCTTCTTATCTTTTAACTCAAAGTTATCGAAGTTAACCTTATGACCATAGTTTTGGATTCTCTCGCACTGACATGAAATCTTCTCTAAACCCAATGCTGCTGCAGATCCCTTTAAATAATGGCCCAACGCAGAAATTTTATCGAAGTTTTTTGTTTTTAAATTCTCATCAATCTCTTTGAATGTTTCTAATACTTGATCAACGAATGTTTGGAATAACGACTTGGAGAATCCTTCTTCATCCTCATCCATGGCTACGAGTTCGGAAAACACTGACCATTCAATTAAACCTGACTCTTGTAATTCTATAGTTTTCTCTTCTGACATTATCCTTTATATTTTAAGCGATTGAATTAATGATATGATGCTGTTAAATGTGTTTCTGTTTTTATGTGTTGTCGAAAATGATTACTGTAGTATCCTTTCCAATCAGGTTTACTCCAATGCCAATAATCAATGCGTGTTTTAATCTACTTTTCCAGTTAAAACTTCAAATTGTGATCTGATATAAAAAATAACACAACTTATTAATGTTCAACTACGAAAACAATAATTTTTTATTAGTTTATTAGTTTAACGGTCAAAGAATACTAACTTCTTGTTTTCAATAACCCTGTTCGAAAAATCGACCGTTTAGTTCTCAATTAGCGAAATTTTCAAACTACGTCATACCTTACACAAAGATAAATCATCTAGATTTAATGTCTATAAGTCTATTCTAACAATTCATATAAGTCACCTAACTTACTAGCATAATTAGTAGGGGCAGTAGCAGCATCATGGTTCAAAACAGACTGTTCGGTTTCAATTCCTGATAAAACAAGTAAAGTATCGAGGCCTCCATCTCTTCCAAATTTTATGTCGGTATTTAATCTATCACCAATCATTAAACCTCTCGAAGGGTTAGACGATAAACCAGGATTATCAGCCTTAATGGAATTCATCATAGATTGGTTAGGCTTACCACATATCGCGTCAGGTTGACGTCCACTGGCATAAATTACGGATTCTATAATTGAACCAGCACCAACCAACAATTTACCTTTCATTGGAAAAGTGGAATCAATATTTGTTGCAATGAAGGGGATTGACTTGTTGTTCTTGAGCAAATATTGCATAGTGATGGACAACTTCAAATAGTTTATGTTGAAGGTCAAACCAACTACAACAGCACCGACATCATCGTCCAATTCTGTGAGCATTGGGTGGTCGTGATCAAACTTCACACCATGTTCGGTTAGACTTGGATCAGTACCACCAATCGTAGTGTATCCTAATTCTTGTAATTCTTTCTCAATACCTTCTTCACCTAAAACCCAGATTTTCTTGTCTTTTGGCAATTTTAAAATTTTATCGACATACACAGCAGATGAATATGAAGAGCCAAAGACTTCGTCTTTAGTAATACCCAGGATTCCAAGGTTACTAAATTTCTTGAGATACGCATCTCTAGATTTTGTTGAATTGTTGGTCACAAATAATACCTTCTTTTCGTTCTTCTTTAGTAAATCGAGGGTCTCACAGACATGAGGCAATAAATGATCCCCTAACCAGAGCACACCATCACAGTCAAATATGAAATAGTCATAATTGTCAATTATTGCCCTAGCTTGTTCTTTTGTCGTTATCTTTTCTGACATTTGTCCCTGTATCCATGAAAAATAATTTACAAAGATCTGTTGATCTTATATACTAATTACTACACGTGATATGTTGAAGAAGTAAAGGAGAATATTCTTCCATTACAGGTGACTCACTGCTTTAGCGTATGGAGCAAATCATAGGTAATATCTATAGGTCAACATTCAATTGAATCTTCAATATTTTCAAGATAAACAGATAAAATTGATTTATTATAATTGATGTGTATGGAAGTATGAAAATAGAGATAAAAAATGACTTGGTGTTTTAATACTATTTATGTAGTCTTAGAGTCTTTATTTCAAGCTCGTTATTATGCTAGGACCTTGATACACAGCTTTTGGATATGTGCAATATTCCTATAGTCTAAGACAATCCAAAAACCTCGATACGGACTCATTACAAACTATGTGTATTTCATGCAAAACTAACGTTCTGAAGGATGGACACCAGCAGTGAATTTTGGGAAACGGAACTTAGACTTGTCATGGTATATTTCTTCATCAAATTTGGCTTTCTTCTCTGGTGTCATGGAGTCTTTAACAAGTTCTTGTCTGGCCTTCTCTGAGTAATATCTTCTAGCGACGTTTCTGTCTTCCTCAGCTAATAATAATGGCTCCAAATGGAAACGAGCCCATTGCTTTTCTCTGGATAACTCACGTTGTTCGTCAACACCTTTGTAATATTTATAATATCCGAAGGCCATTAATCCAGTCAATCCCCAGAAATAAATAACGGGTCTGAACCCTCTAGATGGAAGATTTCTTTTCCATTGAACAGGTTCGTAACCTCCAATAGGTGGTAAATCTTGCATGGTTAATTATTTAAAGTAGTTTTAATGTATTGGTTTCTTGAAGCAGATTTTCAAATTATAAAAAATGATTTCGAGTAACTTCATTGGGTATTGAGTAGATTGCCTAATTAGGAATAAAGTGTAATTTTCGATTTTTTTTTACATTTGTGCGTATAAAATTTCATGTTACTATTAACTGATAATATTTATATATTACTGAAGAGTCGTAGACATGCATAATGATTCAACTAAAAGGCAAGCGGAGCAAATAACTAGTCTCAGATTATTTAATATCAAAGACAGGCTTCAATTTCTTAATTAATAACCAATCATCTCTACTAACAGTGTCACGGAAAGCAGGATCCTTCAAGGTGTCGATAGACCTACGAGAAATTAAAGAATATAAGTTGTCAGACTCATCGACATGACGACCCCATGTAGGTTGAGCAGCAGATGGATTTTCTAATCTCATAGCAACACCTGCGGATGTTTGACCCTTCTTGACAATATCAACAGACTTATGGTTGACTTCCAAAGAGACGACCTTACCTAAGACCATGATGTTTGGTGTCTTGGTAACAGGGTCTTGACGAACAGCACAAATTGGGCTACCGATACGAACAGCACCTTCAATCACATCAACACCAATGATCATAGGGTTACGCTTGTTAATAATTTGGATGGTTTTCAAAACACATGGCAAAACGGCATATTCCAAGAATTCCTTACGACGAGCTTCCAATAATGTCTTTTGGTAAGCAGTGAATTGGTCAAACAAGTGATAAATAATGTCTGCGTTGAAAATCTTGATGTTTTGTTCGGTTGCATATTGTTCAGCTTCTTTATCAACCTTCACATCGAAACATAACATGACTGCATATTCTGGAGCTTTATCCAACATTGTTGTAGCCTTCATAATATCTCTTTTATACACTGGACCTAAACCGATAGACATAACTGGAATTTTCATGTCTTTTAAGAAATCCAACAATGCTTCTAAAGAACCCAAGGTAGATGCTTGAACTACCACACCTCTACCAGAAGTGTCAACTGAGTCCAATAAACCTGTCAAGTCATCCATAACCTCTTCCATAATTTCTTCTTCATCATCATCTTCGCCAACGACAATCAAACGAGAACCAGCAACTGCCTTTTCCAAGTCGTTAGCAGCAATCTTAACACCTAAGGCAGCCTTAACTTCCTTGTTGTGAACATATTCAGACTTGATACGCAACTCACGCGATGGTGGTGGTGTTAACAAAGCTCTGATATTAGTTGATATAGGGCCGTTCAAACCACATAATACAACACGATCACCTTCTCTTAAAACACCATTAGATAAGACAACATCAATAGTGTAACCGAAACCCTCAACAACCTTGACTTCTAAAATAGTAGCTTCAACCTTACTCAAATACATCAATTGTTTAGACATTCTCTTTTGAGTTAATTCAAGCAATAACCATAATAAATCTGGAACACCTTCACCAGTGACAGCTGAAGTAGGAACAATGGAAACATACTTAGACATATTCTTATTTTGGAAATATAATTCAGAATTCAAACCTTGCTCAGCTAATGCGACCTTAATCTGTTCGTATCTATTATGGAATTCAGCTTGCACAGACTTATTTTGCTTAGCAAAAGAATCACGGAAAGAGTTGTTTGGAATTGCTTCCCAATCGTATAATCTATCAATCTTGTTTAATGCGACAACAAAAGGAGCCTTTCTGTCTCTTAACAATCTGATAGATTCGATAGTTTGTTGTTCTAAACCATGCATAATATCAATAACTAAAATAGCAATGTTACAAAGGGAAGAACCACGAGATCTTAAATTAGTGAAAGACTCGTGCCCTGGTGTATCAATGATTAACAAACCTGGAACATCAAAAGTTTGCTTTTCGTATTGGGCCATAACTGCAGTCTTTTGTTTGATAGAGTCAACAGGGAAGTAAGTGGCACCAATTTGTTGGGTAATACCACCAGCTTCACCACCTTGGACGTTAGTTTGACGAACCTTGTCCAATAATTTGGTCTTACCAGTATCGACATGTCCCAAAATACAACAAATTGGGGAACGTAAGTCGCTTTCATTTGTAGCTGCAGGCTTCTTTTGAACTGCCAATCTCTTTTGAGCTTCTTCTCTAGCCTTACGTTCGGCTTCTTCCTTATCTTTACGCTCTGCTTCTTCCTTAGCTTTACGTTCTGCTTCTTCCTTAGCTTTACGTTCTGCTTCTTCCTTAGCCTTACGTTCAGCCTCTTCTTTCTTAGCTGACTCATCATCTTCATTGTCGTCACCCAATGCAGCTTCCCAATCATCAGCAAGAGGTTCATCATCATCTAAGGCCATCTTTTCCCAGTCATCTACGATACCATCTTCATCGTTGGTCTTTTCATCAGATTTACTTTGTGTTGCTGTCTTATTATGCTGAATGAAGGTCTTAGGCTTGGAAGACTTCTTTTTGGTGTAAACAACCTTCTTAGGCTTTGGTGCTTCATCTGTAGAGTTGTTTTGCAAACCAGCTACAGAAACGTTACCTTGCAACAATTGTGCACGACGACGTTCCTGAAGTTTCTTTTCTTCTTTTTGTTTCTTGGTCAACAACTTTCCTTCAGCCTTCAATTGTTCTTTCTTAGCTCTTTCCTTTTCCTTCTTGGCGGCTCTAAGGGCTTCCTTGTTAGCTTCTTCTTCTGCTTCTTTTCTTTCTTCTTCGAGACGACGCTCTTCTTCTTCTTCATCGAGACGACGTTGTTCTTCTTCCAATTGCTTCTTCAATTCCAATTGTTTCTTCAAAGCAGCAATACCGGCTGGAACTTTCTTTCCACCCTTCTTAGCAGGGGCCTTTGCCTTTGGTTCAGCTTCCGGTTCTGGAGTATTCGCCTCCGAAGCACTTGCAGAAGCGGCTGCTGCATTCTGCTTGTTAGCTTCCTTGATTTGCTCTTTCTTGTCTGCTTGCTGTGCCTTCTTTTTGGCTGCTTGTTCCTTCTTTTTCTGTTTCTCGGCTTCCTTCTTCAACTTTTCCTTTTCTTTCTTAGATAAAATCTTTGGTCCATCCTTTGGTTTGCTCTTTTCTTCCTCTATTTTTTCTGCCTTCTTCTGTTTAGATTTACGGATTGAGCTCAAAAAATCCCCAGAAATATCATCTGCAGATGCTGTCTCTCCTTCTTCTGGTGCCGGGGTAGATGTTTCAGACGCTTCCAAATTATTAGAACCACCAAATTCTTCACCTTGTGTGGCTTCTTGGGCTAATTCTTCATCATCCCAGATGTCACCACCTGACATTCCTTTCTTATTACCTTTCTTACCCATAATGAATATATTTATGAATGCACTATAATAAATTCAGGTTCCTTAATCTATTCTGAAGATTTCTATGTGAAAATTTGAAATTTTTTTTGTATCACTTACGTCGATCGAATTTCACACTACCAATTTTTTTTTGAAGAGCTCTAAAAGTGAAAAACTTGAATCGCAATAGAAGTGAAAGAAGAACATCACTCAAAGATACGTTATGACTACTGTTGAAAAGATCAAGGCCATCGAGGATGAGATGGCCAAGACTCAAAAAAACAAGGCCACTTCGTTCCATTTAGGTCAACTTAAGGCAAAGTTAGCCAAATTGAGAAGAGAATTATTATCAGATAGCACCTCTGGAGGAGGAGGTGGTGGTGGTGTAGGTTTCGATGTGGCAAGAACGGGTGTGGCAACTATCGGATTTGTTGGATTCCCTTCGGTGGGTAAATCTACGTTGTTGTCGAAATTAACAGGAACACACTCAGAAGCTGCTGCGTACGAATTTACTACATTGACCACGGTTCCAGGTATAATCAAACACAAGGGTGCAAAGATTCAGATGTTGGATTTGCCTGGTATTATTGAAGGTGCTAAGGACGGTAAAGGTAGAGGTAAGCAGGTTATTGCGGTTGCAAGATCGGTTAACTTATTGTTTTTGGTGTTAGACGTCAATAAGCCATTGCAACACAAGAAAATCATCGAGCATGAACTTGAGGGTGTAGGTATAAGAATCAACAAGGAGCCACCTAACATTATTATCCAGAAGAAAGAAAGAGGTGGAATCAACATCACCACTACCTCGCCATTGACTCACTTGGACAATGACGAAATCAAGGCTGTTATGTCCGAATATAAAATTAACTCGGCTAATATTGCGTTCAGATGTGACGCAACTGTTGACGATTTGATCGATGCTATTGAAATTAAATCCAGAAGATACATACCTGCTATTTACGTATTGAACAAAATTGATTCGTTCTCGATCCAAGAATTGGATTTGTTATATAAGATTCCAAATGCCATTCCAATATCTTCAGGCCAGGGTTGGAATTTGGATGATTTATTAGAAATGATGTGGGAGAGGCTTAAGCTTGTCAGAGTCTATACTAAGCCTAAGGGTAGATTACCTGATTTCGAGGAGCCTGTGGTCTTGAGAAATGACAGGTGTACGGTTGAGGATTTCTGTAACTCTATCCATAAGTCCTTAGTTTCTGATTTCAAGAATGCTTTGGTTTTCGGAACTTCTGTTAAACATCAACCACAAATTGTTGGATTGAGTCATGGATTGGAAGATGAAGACGTCATTACTATCTTGAAAAAGTAATGCTTCATCCTTGTGTATAATATAACAAATCTATATATAACAAATCTATATAATAATATATATAGCATACGTAATTCATCTAATATGTTATGTCCTAACCATGTAGGGCTTGTACAAAACTTTGCGCCAGGAAGAGAAGAATTTTAAACTTCGATCACATGATACATAGTGAAAATAAATTTTTAGACATTCCATATTTTCCAACGAAAAGAACATAATTGTGGTAAAGTACCAAATTTATTAATATTTCTACCTTCCATTAATATCGTTGGATTTTCCTTGGTGTTGAATTACATTAACATTGACCTACATCAATTTATTGTCATTTTTTGTAGGAAATATTCATAAATCCAGCCAATATGTCTTCATTACCAGCTGAAGCTCAGGGTGTATTGACACAGTTAGTGAATGGTTTGTCCTCCTCAGATAATTCAGTAAGATCCAAAGCTGAAAAGTTGCTCGAAACTGAATGGACAAAGAAAGAAAATGTTGAAATGTTGTTAATTTTTTTGGCAGAACAAGCTTGCACGTCAGACAATGACACCATAAAAGCATTCTGTGCTGTTTTGTTTAGACGTGTTGCAATAAGATCACCAAAAGAAATTGCCAGCGTAACAGATAGAACTATTGGTGTCGTTAGTGAACAAGCTAGACAGCAAATCCGTGCAGTTTTATTACACGGGTTTACATCTCACCAATCTAATCAAGTAAGACACAAGCTCTCTGATGCCATTTCTGAAGTAGCAAAGGAAGATGCCTCACCTCTGGGATCCTGGAATGAGTTAATACCTGCATTGTTTCAAGCAACTAAGGATTCTGACAAGAGTTTTCGTGAGTCTGCATTCCGTGTCTTCTCTTCAGCTCCTGAATTGATTGACAAGTCATACGTTAACGAGGCTTTACCTATTTTTAATTCAGGTTTTGAGGATGAAAGTGATGATGTTCGTATTGCTGCTTGTACTGCTTTTGTTGCGTTCTTCCGTGAAATACCTAGGGGTAGTTGGCCAACATTGTCACCCTTGTTACCAAACTTGTTGAATTCTTTGCCACGTTTCTTGCAAAATGGTCAAGACCAAGCTTTATCATCGGTTTTAGAATCTTTGATTGATTTAGTAGAGTTGGCGCCTAAGATGTTTAGAGACATGTTCCCAACTATTATTGAATTTTGTGCTGCTGTTTCAAAGAACAAGGAATTAGATTCAGGTGCTCGTATGGCTGGCTTAGAGTTATTGACTACATTTGCTGAAGTGGCTCCTTCGATGTGTAAGCGTACTTCTTCTTATACTGATAATATGGTATTGATAACCTTATCCATGCTTACTGAAGTATGTATAGATGACGACGATGCTGCTGAATGGAATAATAGTGACGATACTGAGGATGGAGATGAAGAGCCAGAGTATGATGCTGCACGCCAGGCCTTGGATCGTGTTTCTTTGAGATTGAACGGTCAAGCATTGGCAACTCCATTATTCCAGTATTTGCCTGTTATGATCCAATCTTCGGAATGGAGAGAACGTCAGGCTGCGTTGATGGCTTTATCATCTGCTGCAGAGGGATGCTCAGATGTCCTCATGACTGAAATTCCAAAAATATTAGACATGATTCTTCCAACATTGCAAGATAGCCATCCTAGGGTCCAATACTCGTGCTGTAATGCGTTGGGACAAATGTCTACAGATTTTGCTAATGTTATTCAAAGAACATCCGGTGATAGAATTTTGCCAGCTTTAATTTCAATGTTGACTAGTAAATCTGTATTCAGAGTTCAAGCTCATGCAGCTGCAGCCTTGGTTAATTTTTCAGAAGCGGCTTCTAAAGAAATATTAGAACCATATTTGGATAACTTATTAAACAATTTGCTTGGATTGTTGCAATCGCCAAAAAGATATGTTCAGGAGCAAGTCTTGACTACAATTGCTATTATTGCTGATGCAGCAGAAAAAAAATTCATCAAATACTACGATACTTTAATGCCATTGTTGACTGACGTTCTTAAAACAGATATGGGGCAAGAAAATAGGTTATTAAAAGCAAAATGTATTGAATGTTCAACATTAATAGCTTTGGCTGTTGGCAAAGAAAAATTTGCACCACATAGTCAGGATCTCATTCAGTTGTTCGGACATATACAAGAGACTGTTGTCGAGGAAGATGATCCAATTAAACCTTACTTAGAACAAGGATGGGGTAGAATTTGCCGTATAATAGGAAGAGATTTTGTTCCGTACTTGCCAGCAGTCTTGCCACCATTATTAAATGCTGCCAAGGCCACTCAAGATATTTCATTATTAGAAGAAGATGAGGCAGAAGAATATAACTCGAATGACGAATGGGATGTCATTAATTTGTCTGGTAGACTCATTGCTGTTCATACAGCAGCACTTGATGATAAGGTATCAGCAATGGATTTATTGAGAACATATGCAATCCAATTAAAAAGCGACTTTTTCCCATGGCTAAAAGAAATAGTACAAGATATTGGTATTCCTGCTCTAGACTTTTATCTTCACGACGGTGTGAGAGCATCTGCTGCATTAACGTTAGCCTCATTATTGAAGTGTTCAGTATTAGCCACTGGAAATAACTCAAATGATACTTTACAAATATGGTCTCAAATATCTAATAAGTTGGTTGACGTCTTAACAAATGAGCCGGTACCCGAATTATTAGTTGCATACTACACCGCTTTAGTTGAATCTGTTGGTGTATTAGGTGCAAATTCCTTATCTCAGAATCAATTGGAATCTTTGGCAAAATCTATCAATGCTAATCTCTCCGAAATTTATGAGCGTATTAAGGCTCGTGATAACGAAGATGATGAATACACTGAAGAAGTTGATGATGATGAAGAAGAATATACCGATGAAGAGTTGTTGGATGAAATTAATAAAGCTATCTCAGCTATTTTCAAAAATTCAAAAACGCATTTCTTACCGGCCTTCCAAATTTTAATCCCAACTATCGCTTCATTTATCAACGATGAAAATACAAATATTAAACTTTGTGGTTTGTGTACCGTGTGTGATATCTTAGAACATTGCGGTTCTGATTCTGTTGTTTACAAGGACATGTTTATTAATGTCGTTGGTGAATCTTTAACTGCGCCACATGCTTCGATTCGTCAAGCTGCTTCGTATGCTGTTGGCATGGCAGCTCAACATGGTGGAAATTCATATGGTGAGTTCTGCTTAGCTTGTTTGGAACCAATATTTAAAATGGCATCTGTTCCAGATGCTCGTGCTGATGATAACATTCATGCCACAGAAAATTCGATTTCGACTTTAGCTAAGATATTTCACAGTTACGGATCTTCAATTCCTAATTTGGATGCTCTCATACAACAGTGGGTTGATTTGTTACCCATTATTCAGGACGAAGAAGCAGCACCATTTGCCTACACCTTCTTGTGTCAATTAATTCAGAATCAACATCACAGCGTTACAAATCAGGTTCCAAAAGTTGTTGACGCAGTTATTCAAGCATTATCGCACGGTGCAATCTCAGGTAACACAGCTGAAAGAACTGCGGCAGCTACAAGACAACTTCTTGGTAGCATACCA
This sequence comes from Debaryomyces nepalensis, assembly GCA_030583445.1. Lineage (NCBI taxonomy): Eukaryota > Fungi > Ascomycota > Pichiomycetes > Serinales > Debaryomycetaceae > Debaryomyces > Debaryomyces nepalensis. The sequence continues at coordinate 14,434 of JAJMIM010000005.1, read as the reverse complement.
CAAAATGAAGCAGTTTCTTTGTTACAGAAGTACCCTGCAGACTTACAGGTTATTCAAAAATGGTTTTCATAACTATAGAGCTCATTTAGTATTGATAAAATAAGATAATATTAAATTTAATTTCGTAAATTGTAGGACTGCATATTGTTTTGATCTAAAGGAAATTTGAAGTAATACATATTAAACGCCATTTAAGATAAACAACAACTAGTAATTGAATATGTCGACTTCCTCTTCGAGTTCTGTTTCATCTATGAGAACTGGAAGTAAAAACCAATCACTTAGCACTATTGAATCGAGTGTGACCAGACTTTTAGTCTCAACTAAACACCTATTGGAAAGTCTTACTCAATGGGCAAGGAAAGAAGCTGACGACAAATTCGTCTCAGATGCATACGTTAAATTGGGTAATGACTTTCGTGCTGCATCCAGAGCATTCACGAATGCTGGAGTGGATATTTCCGATATTGGTGATGTGCCACAAGCTTTGAGGATAATACTAGAAGCTGCTTTAAGTGAGGCACCCACTCAAGAGAATCTAGATAGGTTTCTACCAAATATAAGAAACATAATAGTTACATTGTTGCAAAACTTGAAAAGCAAACAAGTGAAAGCAAAGTCATTGTCTTATGAAATACAACAACGAGAAGTTATTTCCGATAATAATGACTCTCCTGTTAAGAGTACGGCGACACCATCATCATATCGACAACAGGTATCATCAAATACAAAGTCTTCGAATCAACTGCAAGGAAATCTGAGTGATGCTCTAGCTCGACTTCAGAAAGAAAATTCTTTGCAACGCCGTGCTTCTAAAAGATTCAGTGCTTACCAATATGCCAAGCTCACGAATCATTCTCCTAGTAGCAATATCGGTAGAATTGTATCCTCAGAAGCGTCTCATATGGCTGACGATGCAATACAGAAATCGTCTGTGAATGAATCATTTGAGAATTCGAGATCCCAAGAGAATGATCCTTCTTATATATTCCTTAGAATTGATAACAAAACTAAGAAAATCAACATTACGTTACCGGTCTCATTTGCTGCGTTGAGACTACTTTTCGTTGAAAAATTTGCTTATTCACCAGGTACTTCTTCTTTTCCTGAAATCTATATACAAGATCCGAAAACTGGAGTTTCATATGAATTGGAAGAACATTTATTAGACGATGTGAAGCAAGGTAGTGTGCTATGTTTGAACGAACCAGAAACGCTGGAATTGGTAATGAAAAAGCTTGATAGCAAGTTTCAAATTTTAAATACTAAGTTTGATTCTGTGACGTCAGACATACTTGCCGAAGTCAAAGATGCTCTTAAATCCATTCCAGTTAATCAGCCTCCTCCTGAAAGTAAAGAACCGCATCTTAGCTCAAATCCAAGCTCTATAAATAGGGAGGACTTCAAAGAATTAGAAAGTATTCAAAGAGATTTAAGAGTTATCAGGCAAACTCAGAATGCAAACAGAGCAGGCATTAAAGATTCCGTTACTCACTTATTAAAAAGGGTGAAAGATTTTCAAGAAAGTGGTATCAATGTGTCGAAATCCTCAAATAGGGCATATATGGACTCTTGCAATGCTAAATTATCGGAAGGATCAGATGCATTATTGACAAAGGTAGATGATTTACAAGATATAATGGAAGCCTTGAGAAAAGATGTGGCTCAAAGAGGAGTTAGGGTTGGAGACAAGCAACTTAAGAATACTTATAAAGAAATTGAGAAAGCTAAAACTTCTTTACAAGAGATGACTGGTTATATTGATAGAGAGAAGATGCAATGGAAGAAAATTTGGGAAAGTGAACTAGATAAAGTTTGCGAAGAACAGCAGTTTTTTAACTTACAAAGCGATTTGACGCAAGATCTAGAAGAAGATATCAAAAAGATTGAAGAAACTTTTAGTTTAATAGAGCAATGTTCTCTTGAACAAAATAAGCAAAATGCATTTAAACGAAATAAGTTTGTATCACAACTATACATTCCTGAGCCAGGAGAAAATATTCATAGTATAAAAGACGAAGTTTTAAATGAAGTTGCAGCTTTGAAACCTGATCATGAAAAGCGTTTACAAGCCATAAACAAAGCTGAAAAAATAAGAGAAAAAGAAAGAGAAATGATGAGGCTTGACAAATTTCAAGAAGAACTAGGTGACTTTGTTGATGATAGTAAATTAAAAAAATCTGGTGGTATTGATGAGATAGAAAGGATGAGACAACTTCGAGATAGCGAAAACTTGAAGAGCTCATTTGGAGTAATTTAAAAGGTTTTAAGCCAAGAAGTTGTTCTTCTGAAGGCTGGATTTTTTTGTAATTTTGTTATGATAACAGACTTAATCATATTAACTAATTCTTCCTTGTTTTGCATGGTGGTGTTTGCAATTTCATACTTTCTTAAGCTAATGTAAACCAATTCTAAAACAAATTCTTGAAAAGAGCGTTCATCAAAGCCTCCCAGACGAATTGAAATTTCCTTGAAGTGAGTATAGAACGATTGTATAATAGTTCCCAATATAATTGCTATATTTTCTAATGCTACTCTCCGGGAGACTAATGTCAAATTTATAAAGTGATCAGCTAGTCTTATTTTATAACACCATTGTAAATACAAATACACAGCCCTGAAAGATTTGTGGTTTGAAAGCGAAATTGATGCACTATTAGAATTAGCATCAGGAATCACCTCTAGAGTTGATGGCTTGATTTTTAGTCCAATAAACTTGATGGTATCATTCGGAGGCACCGTACTGTCCGTCCAATAAGTCTTCTCGGAATTCACAATAGCTCCACATGAAGAGAATTTTTCTCCAATAGCTACACTATACACTTTTTCGCATATATTCCTATCAGTTGAAATCACTAAAAAATCATCTACTAAACGCAATAGAATTGATTCTGAGTTATCGTTGAATAGAAATTGAAAATTGTCTTCAACTAAAGAATTGTAAACCAAATCGCAAAGTGTAGCCAGAAGAGGAAACCCTTGAAAGACGCCTTTTTTTCTTCTGAAGTACCTCTCTTTCGTTCCTGGTAAAATCATGATGGAATTGAGAACTTGTTCTCTTATAATATCTAATACCTGTACCTTGGTAAAGCGTAACGTTTTTGTCTTATCCAAAATAATCTTAGATGGCTTCTCCTTATCCTTATGACACCCCGAAATTTCAAAATTTAGCATGTTGAATTCTTGAACTTTCAAGCCATCTTTTATTGCATATCGATGCTTTTTTAGCTCCTGTTTGAAGGCAGATGATTCAATGAACTGTCTAATGAAGTAAACTTTCTCATCATCTTCTCCTTCAAATAACTTTTCCACTGATTGTAATATTCTTTTTTGATCCAAATTATCAAAGCAGTGCTTCATATCAAACTTTAACACATATAGTAAAGGTTGCTGAGTATATTTCTGTCTTAATTTACCTTTAAACAATCCTATATGATACACAATATCCGTAAGAGAAACGCATCTCGGATGCTTCATAGTACTTAGCAAAAGTTTCTCTCGCTCCTTTTGAACAAGCAACTCACGGATTGGTTTGATAATATTATTCATGTAGTTTAAATATTGAAATTTTTCAATTATTTTCTCTCGTTCATTTAGTTGGCGCAAACCAATTGAATGCTTAATAGGAGTACATAGTAGTCTAAAATCGTAAAGCTTAGGTAGTAATCTCAAGTGTCCAATATTAAATTTCCTTGAAATTACATCTTTCGATTCCAAAATATCAGGTATTTCTGTAAGATAATTATTTAGGTAAGTGCTCCACCAGTCGTAAGTTATTTTCTCCCATTTTTTATGACAATAATAAAGTAGGTCTTTGTTTAATCCACCATGCGATGCCTCTGTTACGTACCAAAATCTTCCGACTAACTCACGAATAAAGTAGGAAAAAAACCATTCCATGAAAGATGTAAATAAACTCTCTCGCGAAATATAGTCCTGTTTTGAAGTTATTTTTGAGGTTTTTCCTAGCCAATATATCGTAGATATTTCAATGGAAGATATGAGTTGGCTTTTACTAAATTTATCATTCCTACTTGATTTGATATATTTAATAACTTTGTCGATAACTGATGTTTTGTTTTTAGAAGTCCCCCATGTGTATAGAGGAAATATCTTTCCTATCGCTATCAAAACGAACTTAATTACTGCAGTAATTGGTGTTGCATGATCAAAATTTGTAGTACGTATACACAGGTTATCTGCACATATATTATTATAGATTGATAAGTAGTGAAATTTAGCATCATTAGATATTAATTTATCGCATAAACTTTTCAATGGCCTGAACTTCTTTGGAAAGTTTCCTCTAATTTTAATGGATTCATTTGGGATAATATTTTCTACCATGTCAATTGCAGTGTCTGGAAATAGTCGCAAAGAGTTCCTTAGCTTTCTCTTGTTCCTGTACATCATTCTTGATTTCATAAAGGGTTCAGAGGGTTTTGTATGGTAACCAGGCAAATGACCAAATATTTGAAGATAATTTCCTTCAGAAGTTTTAATGTAACATCTATTAGTCAAAACCAATTTTACGAATATATTCTTTCCAATCCTATTAAATAATCTATTCCAAAACTCATTTTTCAAGAAGTTAATTTGAAAGCTAACGTATGGATTAAAAGCTTTTGAGCTCCAAAACGAATTTTTAGATGGATCATGATAACCATATATTAGCACGTTCGAAGAATTTTCTCTAACTAGATAAGAAATTATTAGGTCAACTAATTCAATATAAGAATTTGCCTCAAATAACTGGACTAGATGACCACAATCCTCTGAATTTTCTTTGATAATTACAGTTTCATGAAGTAGCCTCAAATATTCTTCAGAATCCTCAAAAACCGAATGTTTACATATTTTAGTCTCTAGCTCCGGATAGCTACTTATTAAATAATCTAAAAGACATTGACCATTTTCCATAGTTCGTCAGCCATTAAAGCATGCATTTAATGGTATTTAGGAAATTTCGATACTGCGATCTCAACCCAGAAAAAGAAAAATAACCTCCGGGTTTTTGAAAAAGATATTGCAACACATGGTATTTAAAAATTTGCCTGTAGTAAACTCGTTTATGGCCGATATAAGGCAACTGGTTAATATCATTAAAAGGACTTCAAAAAAAATGGGAAAAAATAAAAACGATTCAGTTGAACATGTGGATTTAGAGAATGGAATAATACACGGTGTGCTCAAACAAATCAAATTCTCTACAATAAACTCAACCGACCCTCAGAAACCTATTCTTACAGATGTCTGGTGTTGTGATATTTCACCGTCTCAATCAAAAGCGTTAATTTCGTTTATAAGAGAATTTATAACTCCAAAGGAAAATTTGCCTTTAGTTCATGTCAAGAGGTTTAACAAGATAACAAAAAACGACCCTTCGCAAGAGTCTGTTTCCGTTTTAAGGACAATATTATGTTCCTCAGATGTATTTCAAAACGAAAAGGAAATCACCCGTCTATTTGAAGAACATGGAAGCTCAGATCTTGACATTAAATCTTTAAAATTCTACCAGAAACAAATTCCAAAATATCCTGCCACTACTAAAGAAATCTCTCAAGCATGGACTTCAAGTTACTGGCCCATGTCATGGAAAGGTAACCCTAATCATCAATCCTTGAAGGCCGCCGATTTCAACATTTCACAAGAGCGGGCTATGATTATAAAACTCTTAGATCTACTAGAAGAACACATATCATCTAATATTTCTGGATTCCCTGCAGTTACAATAATAGCTAGAGAAACAAAGAGCTCGGAACAACACGAAATACTATGCGTCAATTTTGATAATAGGCACAATCATCCTTTGGAGCACAGTGTAATGAAAGCTATAGAAGAAATAGCTATGAAAGAAAGAACTAGACGATGTGACCTTCAGGAAAAATTAGAAAATCAAATTGATAATCACGACTTAAATTATTTGTGTCACAATTTACTTGTATATACAACGCATGAACCATGTATAATGTGTTCAATGGCTCTAGTACACTCTCGAATTGGGAGAATTATATATATGAAGGATCAACCTGGGACCGGGGGTTTAGCTAGCAACTATCAATTGGGTGACAGGGACGGCCTTAATTGGAAATACAATATCTGGAAATGGATAGGAAAAGACGAATTAAATCGTTTGGACAATATACTTGATTCCACCGGAAATACAAACACAGATAAAACATATACCAATGTTTAATGGTACATTTCTTATCATTAATTTCAAACAGAATTGCATATCTTTATTCGGATAAGTAGATAACTATCGGAAGACTTCATCAAATTTATCGACGCTATTTATAGTTTCTCTAACTATACCTTCAGTATTTTGCTCATTAACGCCTCTGAACCACGCATTTCCATATTTTATATCGTTAAATTCATTGCATATAGTTTCAATTTCTTGTATGACATTCGTTATCTGATTATCAATTGATTCGTTCTGTGTGTCGAATACATTCTCCAACTTACTTAATCTTGATAATAAGTTGTTAACTGAATGTCTTCCAACTGAAACAGCTTGTGATCTTCTTAGTTTGTCAATAGCATCCTGAAGAGGTACATCAAATTTTTCCTCTATCCGTGTCTTTATTGGTTCTATAAGCTTAGTTTCACGTTGTTCTACCAAATCATCAAATATTGCTTGAATGGTATGCTTGGGGATTTTTGAAGAGAAGAACCTTTCAAACTGTTCGAAGGTTATCACTTCATGTAATGAAGATCTCGATACGATAAAATTCTCTAGTATTATAGATGACTCCATTTGTTCACTTTTTTGTATCTATTTGTATTTAAGTAATTAATATTATTAGTATTTTTGTAAGTATTAATTTAAAATAGCCTCGTATAATGTAATTGTTGCAGACATTCAAATAGGACGAATAGTGTGTTTTATTCTATCGTATCGATTTTGATTTTACCGCGAATATTTGAGTCGTGTGCGTTTACATTTTTTTGGGAAGATTGATATTCGAAATAACCAGGCAATAAAAGATATGGATATATATATGGCACAAGCATCTATCTATGTCATCGTTATCTTTTCATAGTAAGTCTTTCTACCCGCAGGCATTATCCACTGGATTACATTCTCGAATTTCGAAGGATCCTGATAATGCTCTTATTTTGAATACTGCTCCTCAAGGTAGAACGGCTAAGAGAAATGCCCAGCAAATAAACTACGCAGAGCTTGAAAATATTAATGACGATTTTGAATTTGAAGAGGTCCCAACGGCAACAAATACTACTGCAGCAGTAGTGAATAATCAGCTTGCTTCCAACAATCAAAAACATTTATTAAAACCAGCTCGAAACACGCGCTACCCACTTGGCTTGGATGATGATCTGAAATTGGCAGAAGTCAATAATAAAAACAATGATGTTCTAATCCCAATAAGATTAAACCTAGAGTATAATAGTGGAAACTCCAAATTGGTTGATTTTTTTATGTGGAATTTGAATGAAACGTTAATCACTCCACAGCAGTTCTCTCTTTTATTATGCAATGACCTAGAATTGCCTACCCATCTTCAACAAGAAATCACAGAATCAATAATAAAGCAGATTGAGGACTATAACTTTTCTTCTTCGTTACAACTCCCGGCTAATATGGAGTATCATGTTATCATCGATTTATCTGTGAGTTTAAATAAACAGTTATACCAAGACAGATTTGAATGGGATTTAGCCCAGAATGATGTTACTCCGGAACAGTTTGCTGATATTGTAGTCTCGGATTTGGGGTTGGCATTAGAATTTAAGCCAGCTATATCACATGCGTTACACGAAACTATTCTTAGACTTAAAAAAGAAATAATAGATGGGAGCTATAATCATGAGTTACACAAATACCAACAACAGAGTGGTTTGATATTTGAGTTTGGCATAAGAATTACTACTGAAAGCAGTGTTCACAATGGAAATGATCAATGGGAACCTATTGTCGAGATATTGACACCATGGGAAATTGAAAAGAGAGAGATTGAAAGAGAAAGAAATATCAGACGTTTGAAGAGGGAAAATATGAGACGAGAAGTGGATGATTTTGGAGGTAGCAAGAGAAGAGCATTGTTAAGTAGAAGGAAATTGGATGATGTAGAAGGAAACTGGAGAGGATTATAGCGCGCTCATTCATAGCTTCTGCATTGAATATTTCTTTTGATACTCAAGCTGTATATTAAATAAGATAAATGTAAAGTATATAATTTGGGAATATACATGTACAGATTATTACTTTGTTCTTTAATGTCTGCGTTCAGTTTACTTAAGCAGATATATAAGGTTAACATTCTGCTTTGCGAATAATAACGAAATATTTAACTAATTAAAGTAAATGTAGGACTCTCTTCCGTAATTGTGCCGAATTTTAGAATTTGGTAAATAACGAACCATCTACAGTCATAAACCGTACATAATTTACACATCAAATAGGTCTGGCAAATTTAACCAATTGAATTGATGTGTCGAAGCTAAGTGAAATGATACATTAGTCCAAATAGTTGTTAATTGAAATTTAATGATAAATAATTGTTCAAATAATCAAAACATTTCTTAAACCTGTTGAAAACGGTAATAAGAAGAATGGCATTGGGATCAAGTAGTACTATTCTCTTTATGTGTTCTTGCCTATTTAATAAATATTTTCTTTCTTGGTGTATACTTCTTAATGCAAATATTTCATCTCAAGTAGATCTCACTGATTCAATTGAATGCAAACTTTATAATAGGGCTTGAAAATACATTCCTGTTATATATCTTTCAATAATGCATGACTTAAGTGTATCCAAATTCATCATGTGTTATATTGTATGATACTGTACCGGAAAAATACACTTTTTAGAATTTTGCAATTTTCTAGAAAAAATCATTAAATTTAAAAATGTATTGAATAAACTGTTGAAATATTATTTGTTTAAAACAATATGGTTGAAATAATATTCCATATAAGAATATATTCACCAGAAGAATGTGAGAAACCTGTTGGCTGCAAATGCCTATGTTATAATCCTAATTTTTACTATATAAGGAGAGCCTTTAATGTAATATTGAATTTATATAGAAACTAAGTTAAAAATATATTTGATTAACTGATACTGACAATGAATACTATTAATTAGGAGACACACCTTTGGGTATCGTTCTTCAACAGGTTACGAGCCGCCTTTTGAACTTTACTCTTGCTGAACTGATTAAACTACATGGTATTGAAAATTAATAATGTAATGACTAGAATTACCTCATGGAGGTGCGATTTAGAATTATATCTAAATAATCGATTCATGGATATTCCTGGTGTTGTTGATCTTGACCCAATTAGACAATATTCTATTAGGATTTTGTATGATCACCTTGTGGCCCTAGTATTGTCCAGAGGTCTCCCTGACCTGTTACTTGCACGATATACTGCGAAGAAGGGTTTGAATGGCTCTACGCTTTGGAAAGCCATTTATAATCATTTTGGCCGAGTTCCTTTCAACAGAAAGCTCAACTTATTGCTATTTTCTACAACAAGCTTCTTGATTCAGCTGTCTCAGTTTTTGACAAGACGCTCCTTTCAAGGACACTCATCCCGAAATACATACAGAACCTGATCTCGATAGATTGTTCATTTTGTTGGAGCAGTCAATTACTCCGATGTTACTGCCAGATTTGTTCGTATTATTGTCTCTGAATGTGGATTGGGCTTCATTTGATACTGAAGTAAATGATCTTGTCCATGTCATGTCTCTTGCTGTGTCTTCCAATGATTCTTCTGGTGTGGTATTTGCGGCACTGAACAGATCTCGGCCACGGATTACAACAAAGCAAACTTATTTGCTATAAACGTGGCGGCGTTAGCCAAAATCAAATGTATGTCCGTCGTGTGATGATGATGAATATCATCAACAGAAAACCATGCCTCATGTTGAAGCAATATTTGTGTTGAAGCAATATTTGTGTTGAAGCAATATTTGATCATGATGAAGCAATACTTGTTCATTGTTTACATTGAGGAGATATTTCTATTTAAATATCTATTTGCTGTAGATAAGGTTGTCATTCCAATACTTTATCTATATATCCTATTGGCTGCAAATATTGATGAAGGAATCCTAAATCTTGATATATATAAAGAACTCTTGTTTTATAGTAGTTTGTAGATGAATAGTGATCAAGAGAAAATTGATAAATAATAAATATACTGATACTGATACTGATACTGATTAAACAATTACTGAAATAAAAAATTAAAAATGAATACTTCACTTGAAATTATGATTCAAGAGGTTATGAGCTGCTCCCTGAACTTTACTGTTACTGATATGTATAAATTACATGGTGTTGAAGATTATCATTCCTGGGTTAAACGGTGTATGTCTAAAGTTAAAACTTGGCAATGTTATTTAGACTTGTATCTCCTAGGTCAATTTGATGATATTCCTACTGTTAATGACTATGATCCTATCCACCAAAACTTTCTTAAGATTCAGTATGATCAACTTGCTGAACAAATGTTACACCTTTATCTTTCTGAACTGTTACTTGCAACTTATACTGACCAAGACGGTATGACAGGATTGGTTCTCTGGCAAACGCTATACACGGAATTTGGACATCTTTCTATTTAACAGATGGATGATCTCCAATCTACGTTTCTCGGGAAACTTCTGGATTCTACTCTTTCCTTAGGTGACAAGTTACACCTTTTCGAAACAGTTCACCCAGAAGTACTTCCGATCTCTGACGAACGTAAGATCTCCTTATTTGTTTCTTTCTCGGCACATCATGAAATTCAACTGAGATATCGTAGTCTCATGCGTGAATCTGATCTGCCTTTGACTTGGACTACGTTCAAAGGTGAGATCAAGAGCATTCTTGACGCCTCACGTCATACCACCGAAGCTCCATTTCGTGAATCTTCTGGTTCGATATTTGCGGCACTGCAAAGACCACGTCCTCGTGTTACTATCAAATCTAAATTAATTTGTTATAAGTGTGGCGGGGTTGGACATAAATCCAATGTATGTCCATCGCGTGATGATGATGAATATCATCAACGGAAAACCATGCCTCAACATGGTAAGGCATGGGTTGCTGCCACTACTCTTGATACTCTGGATTTCTATCTTGATTCTGGTGCGACTCTCCATATTACGCACCAAAAGGAGTTGTTACACAACTTCTCTTTGTCCCCCGGTAGTCAGATTTCTGGTCTTAATTCTGATCACCTGTTTATGGTTGCTGGTACTGGATCTTTGAAATTTAAACTTCCGGATGGTACTTTGATTACGCTTCATAATGTACAATATGTTCCGTCATGTCAGCGAAATTTAATTTCAATATCGCAAGCCACGCTGCGTGGTGCGCAATTTACGTTTCTACAACATACAGTCCAGGAATCTGCATTAGGAAAGGTTGCAACTTTAACTGGTTCTCCAAATGATCAACTTTATAAATTTGCATTTGAACCTGTTTATTCCACTAGTCTGTTATCTCTGGGAACAGCTCTTATTGCAAATGGTCACTGTCGTCTCGGCCATCCTAGTCTGGTTGTTGAATTTCGAATTGCTAAGCAACATTCTCTGTATGTACGCTCCACTAAGGATTCTTCAAATAGTCTTTGTGAAGCGTGTGCCCGTGGTAAAGCTGTTAGCTCCCGGCCTACTGTCTCGACTACCCATCGTTCCCTGGTGAATTATCCTTTAGAACTTGTCCATTCTGATGTCTGTGGACCCTTCCCTCATCAGAGCTTAACGCGTGATAACTATTTTGTTGTTCTTATTGATGATTTTACTCATTTCATGAAAGTCTATCCTATCCCGCTCAAATCTGATGTGTTTAGTGCTGTGTCTTCTTTTATCTTAGAAAGTGAACGTTTCTTTCATACCCGAGGTGGGTATACAGTTACTGAATTCAGAACTGATAATGGAGGTGAATATACTTCCTCACAATTTCGGGATTTCCTTAAAAATCGAGGAATAATTCACCAGACAACTGTTCCTTATAACAGTCATCAAAATGGTGTTAGTGAACGTGCCATTCGAACCATTACTGAAAAGAGTCGTGTTATGATGTTTCATGCTCAGACTCCGGTTTCCTTCTGGGCTGAAGCTGTCTGTTGTTCAGTTTATCTCCTTAATCGGTTACCATCGTCGTCGATTCTGCATGAGTATCCATATCAGAAATGGCATAAACTGAAACCGGACTTAGGACATTTGAGGCCATTTGGATGTTTGGCCTATGCTCTTATTCCGCAACCTATTCGTTCTTCCAAATTGTCTCCTCGCTCAATTCGAGGTGTAATGGTTGGATATGCTGACAAGCAGCACGCGTATCGAATTTTTGATCTTGACTCAGGAACAGTGGCCATAAGTAACAATGTAAAGTTCGATGAATTTGCGTTTCCCTTCCAAACTATGGATGATGTCCCTCGATATCTTTCTCCAAAAGACTCGCTGCTGCCATCTGGGTCTTTTCTGTCTGTTCCTGGCATCCAAGCCACTCATGACTTACCTATTCCACAATCATCTCCTTCTGATCTGGATGATCTGATGAAACTATCATATACACTGAGTCGTTCTCAATCTCCTGGTTTACCTCCTATGGACCGACCTGCACTTACTCACTTATCTAGCTTTGACTTTTCTGGGGAACCGACTGTTGACGAGCCTGATTCCCCTATACCTGTGGCTGCGAAACCCCGTGAGGAGATACTATATATTTCTGATGTAGAAGACTCCGTTTCAGGGGAAGAATCTGATAATCCTAAAGATCCTGATTACGTTGACAGCACAGAAGTTGCTAGGAAAAGGCAACATTCACGTAAACGATCAGAATTACTATCAGATGATGAAACTGAAGCTTCTAAGAAATACAAGCATAATGAGACGTCGTTAGTACCTAGAGGACATGCTTATTTTCTGTCACACATTTTTGTACTTCAAAATGGTCATGATGTACCTACAACCTACAAACAAGCAATCGAAAGCCAAGAATCTATTAAATGGAAAGATGCAATGGATAAAGAAATGAATGCTCATGTTTTAAATAAGACATGGGAACTAGTACTGCTTCCCAAAGACAGACGTGCAATAGGGAATAGATGGGTATACACACTCAAAGATGATGGGAGATATAAAGCCAGGTTAGTTGCACAAGGCTTTAGTCAGGTTCCTGGGGAAGACTATTTCGAAACGTTCAGTCCAGTCATCAGATATGAATCTGTTAAGATACTTCTAGCATTCAGCTCTGTGGACAAGAGAATGGTTCACCAAATGGATGTTGACACTGCATTTCTCAATGGTACTGTAGAGGAAACCATATATATGAAACAGCCTAAGGGATTTGTCGATGAACAACATTCTGAAAAGGTCTGCAAATTGAACAAGTTGTTGAATCATAATTTCAAGAGAAGTATTCATTTTTAATCTTATTTCAGTAATTGTTTAATCAGTATCAGTATTAGTATATTTATTATTTATCAATTTTTCTTCTTAATCACTATTCATCTACAAACTGCTATAAAAACAAGAGTTCTTTATATATACCAAGATTTAGGATTACTTCATCAATATTTGCAGCCAGTAGGATATATAGATAAAGTATTGGAATGACAACCTTATCTACAGCAAATAGATATTTAAATAGAAATATCTCCTCAATGAAAACGATGATCAAGTATTGCTTCATCACAAATATTGCTTCAACAAGGTTTTCTATCACTGGAATCACTTCCCCAATCACTATCATAGAATATTTTTAATGAACTATCCCCATTATAATGATGGCCAATATCCATAGTTCCTTTAAGATATTTTATTACATGTTTAGCACCTTGCATGTGTTTCTCAGTAGGTTTAGATAGGTATCGACTTAGCATCCCTACAGAATAGCTGATGTCAGTCCGTACCGTTGTTGCAGCAAATAGTAATTTACCTACTATTGATCTGTACAATTTTGCATCACATTCAATTGCCTCTTTATTTAAATCATAATTAGCTATTGAAGGTGTTGCAACAGAATTTGAATCCCTCATATTGAATTCTGTCAATATTTTGTCGATGTAATCCAGAAGACATATCTTAATTCCGTCCAATCCTTGTTCAATGTTAATACCAAGGAATTTCTTTGCCATATCTAAATCTTTCATCTTAAACCTCAGTGAAAATAGTTTCTTCACTTCTTCTATTTCCTTAACATTCTTTCCCGATATTAGAATTTCGTCAACATACAATCCAATGTTTTCTCTAGTGTAGATTCCTAGTTCACTGCTTATTCGTTTAAAATTATGCAGAGTAAGGAAATCTGAGATTGTAACATTCCAGCATATTGGTGCTTGTTTTAAACCATACAATGATTTGTTCAATTTGCAGACCTTTTCAGAATGTTGTTCATCGACAAATCCCTTAGGCTGTTTCATATATATGGTTTCCTCTACAGTACCATTGAGAAATGCAGT